>CM054125.1:106291468-106694128 GCA_028751855.1 Ambrosia trifida | reverse complement strand
CTGAAAAAAGCAAATAATTAATTAAATCTTTTGCTATCATTGTCGAAAGGAGGACTCAAAAGGGAGTGACCTTTTGATGAGCCAAAGTCCACACATTGTATTTTAAAATTTGAAGTTTATTGCGTCGGTAACTCGGTATGTGATTGTACGGATTAAATGTAACTTTTAAAAAGATTTAATTATTATTTAGCACTCTTTTTAATTAACAATTATCAAGTGCATAATCATGTTCTGGCAATTATATTCAAGAATTGTCTCTGATAGTGCTAGCTACTTGAATCTTCCAGTCTTCTACATCGACAAGTCTACAAGAGAACGCTTATGTATCTTCAAAACAACGTTGTACAACAAGAACGTGACTTCTAGAGTAGTCTTTAAGCAATAACATTGTGTAACTATAGTTATTGAGGATAGAAAGTAGACCATAGTGTTAAATGGGAGGAATGACATTTAACACAAAAAAAAATGTAAAAAGAAATCTGTTAAAAACGTTTGGAAAATCTATATCAGGTATATATGATATCAGAGATTTTGTTATATCTATAAGAAAAGTTGAAAGAGATCTAACATAATCAAATATAAAACAGAAATGATTAAAAAGTAAAAGCTGGTTTTATAAAGTTAATAGACTTTATAAGGCTATTGAAAATAATTGTATAGTAGATCCACAGAGTTCCTCACGTGATTTGGTGTAGTGATTATTCCTATAGACATTCACAAGCTACTTCAAATCTCTCATATTTTTATTCTCTCTGTACCTACTTTTGTTCCATTTTAATCCATTAATAACAACATAATTTTTTTATTTTTATTTTTTTTGCCATCGCCGCGGCAACAAAGTATGGTTCGGAGTTTCAGATATGTGTCAAAATTATAACAGATAATGGAAGGGCGCCTCTTATTTGCACCTGTTTAAAACTTATTTGCACTTGTTTATGTCTCGTAGAGAACCCTGTCAAATGTGGTCTACGCTTGCCAATCATTGACAATCATTTAATGACACCTCTACTGCTCGTAGAGGTCTCTACGAGCAGTAGAGTTTCACTTGAATTCTTTTTCTTTCGTTTTGGATGGCATGAACATAAAAAAACTGAACAAATACTACAAAAATAAATTTTTTATTATTATTTAAATTATTACTATTATTTAAAAAAAAAATAAATAACAATGTGTGTTCTTCTACTGGTCGTATAGGGTTTAATTACATCAACTGCCATGCCTCTGCGGCTCGTAGAAGTCTCTACGAGTCGCAGAGCTGACTGACACGCATGTATGCACAGAGCTGACTGACACGCATGTATGCACTCTGAACATTGAATGTTCTGTGGGCCTCCATCTCTATGGCTCGTAGAGGCCTCTACGAGTCGTAGTAGGGTTAGGTTTTTAGGGCAACAAAGCTCTACCACTCGTAGAGGCCTCTACCAGTAGTAGGGCTTTGTGGGTTTCAGTGCTCTGACACCTCTACTGTTCGTAGAGGTAGAGACCTCTACGAGCAGTAGAGTTGTGTAAAACTCTAAAAAAACCTCCGGTGCAAATAACATCACCCTAATGGAAGGTACACAGAGAGGTATACGCCATGCTTACGAAACTGGTTTGTTAGATCAAAAAGAAGTTTTTTTGTCAAGCGTGTCAACCCAAAACAAAAAATAGTAGGATTCATTATGATACTCTCTCTCTCTCTCTCTCTCTATATATATATATATATATATATAATATATATATAAGGTTATATTGGAAACCCTTGTTATAGTGAAAACCTTGGAAACTCTATCAAACTCTAACTTCCCGACTTTTTTTTTCTATGAAAATTTTAGGCTATGTAACATACATGATTTTAAGCATTTTGGGCCAAAAAAATCGAAAAAGCGGCGAGCCATTTTTTTTAAATAAAAACCGTTTTCGGGTAAAAAATGGGTAACACGTGTTAGTTCGGCTTAACATGTGTTAGTCGAAAATTTATTATTATTTTTTTCTAAAAAGTGCTCGGCGCTTTTTTGATTTTTTTTTTTTTTGTGCCCAAAATGCTTAAAATCATGTATATTACATGCCCTAATTTTTTCAAAAATAAAAAAATTGGGAAGTCAGAGTTTCCAGAGTTTTCACTATAAGAGTGGGTTTCCACATTATCCTTACCCTATATATATATATATATATATATATATATATATATATATATATATATATATATATATATATATAGATTTAGGTTTCTGTACAAAGGATGTTTTTTTTGTGAGAAGTGTAATATATATATATATATATATATATATATATAGATTTAGGTTTTTGTACAAAGGATGTTTTTTTGTGAGAAGTGTAAGAAGCCATAGAAACTTGACATGTGGCATTCTTATTTATTTTGTAACAAGGGTAGATTATACAATTTAACCATTAATTATAATTAATCAATTAATTATTTTCGAAAAGTATAATGCATTTACTTTCATTTCCATTTTCGATGAAAGATTATTATTTTTTTTATTCATCCATACATCACAACTTCAGCATTAACATCATTTCCATTTACTTTCATTTCCATTTTCTATGCATTTACATCACAACATCAGCATCACATGTGTTTTAATTCGTATGGTGTTTTTATAACACAGTGATGTGTTTTGCTTTTTAATCCATGGTGTTTTATTATAGTGTAATTTTTGTATTGGTTTTTCAATTCATAGTATTATATGTATAAATCATATTCAATATTCTTAAAAAACAAAAAAGAAATCTAAACATACCTTCATATAATCTATAAGTATAAAACACAACAAGATGATCATGATAAAACACAACATCCACAACCAATCAAAAATCAAAGAACTTTTAAACAATCCCGATTACTACAAATAAAAAAACAAATCAAAAAAGGAAACAAATAAAACACCATGTTTGAAACCCAACTAATACACAAAGAAACCTACAAAAACTATCATACAACTGATGAGCGTAAAACACAACAGGATGCAATATAGTGATTCTAGATGAATATGAACGTAATACAACCCTTACAGATGAATATAAAACACAATGATATGAAAATCAGTACATTAAGTGACCTAGAATTCTCAGAAACATCATGTTTTAAAATACCACAACATATACCCACATGTAAGTGCATCAAGACGTAATGATATAAATACATCTTATACATTTTAAAACACCTCATTTAGAGATTTAAAAAATTAAATATTTACATCGATTAAAACAAAAATCTTAAATATGTAAACACCTAAATGCTCACTTCTTATGGATAACACCTTTGATGACTTGCTTTAGTTAGTCCTAGCTCATGTTGTTATAGTCATGCTGCTGATTGATTGGCCCTTGTCTACGGCTCGTCGGTGCTTCGTAGCTTCTGTCATCATATTTCATGTTGTCACATATTGTGCATCTTCTGTCATAGTGTTTTTACTATTCAAGTATTTATAGTTTTTTTTAGATTGTGTGCTCTTTTATGGCAACGACTTCCTTATTATTTTACTTGTGAAAAAATGTTTTGAAAACACATGTTGAAACATGCTTCAAATCTAACCCAATTAAAGGCAAGCATTTGAAAGCCTAAGAAAACAAACATGGATTAGTATAATACTTTTATATTTGAAGTATATATCTGTCGAGTTTATTACTTTTACGTTGCTCATAAAATTTTTCAATTGCAAGTGATTAGAGTAGATGTTGGACAAATACAGGGGAGCTTAGTGTAGAATATATTTTGTGAAAACTCTACAAGTGTCATCAAATTAAATTGAAACAATAATTTTTCATTAATGGATCATTGACTTCTTGGAAAGGTGAAAGGTGGGAGGGTATTATGGGGATGAGATTTTAATTTTTAAGTAAAAACAAAACACAAAATTACTATTATAACCTTCAAAGTGTCTTAATTGTCACTAACATTCCCATAATACCTTTAAATTTCTTGCTTAAATATGTTGTACATGTTGCTTCTTAAGTTGTACGGAAATGCGAATTACTAAATGGTACATCACTCCTCCTTAATAATATAACTAGTGGGTTGACCCGCGCGTTGCAACGGGACACATGTTGTGGTGTTAAACATGTGTACGTACAAACAATGTTTTATATGATAAGTTTAAGTGTAGAAAATGTGCACCTTTGTATGCAAAAGATAAGCTAACAAACCAAAACATGAAAATTAGACATCAAACAATTATAATCTCCTCAACAACACCAAGTAGATGATAACCAAATGATTTTAAACTTCGTCTCCGTTAGTCACAAATTTAAATATATACACCAAACAACAAACATATGGCTTCTAAACTTCGTCTGTCTTAATCACAAATTTAAAGATTTTAATTATCAAATAATAATACCATTACTTTCACTAATATATACACCAACTTAACTACACAAACTGAAACCAAAAAACATTAGTTTCATACCTTAATCGGTGAAGAATGGAACATTTATTCATCATTGGAAGGCTTCGAAGGCAAGATTGTAGTTTTCTTGTAATCCTTTCTTGTCTTCTTAGCCAACTCAAGGACCTGTCAATAATTGAATTCACAATTATAATTTCCAACACACAATTGAAACCCAGAATAAAAGTTACAATACGCGATCGAATGAAAGATACATACATACATACATACATATAAGTGATTTATAAAACTATAAATAACCTCAATCTTAGGCAGCGATACACCGGAGCTCCAGCACCGACACCCCAGTGCGGTCTTCGTTCCATCAAATTTCACAATTGGAAGCAAAATCGGCATCAGATTGTATTTGTATTGACTAAAGAGAGACAAAAGGTTTGTATCGGTTCCCCTGACCAATTCACAAAACAATTTCAGTTAATCAATGTCGCATTTATATACATTGATTGATGATGAATTAACTCTCATAATGATGATGTATGAACGTGTGTAGTTACACATGTTGAGATGGATATTTAATGTGTATTACACACATATACAATAAGCATTATAAGATGTACATAAGGGGTATAAAGGGAATAAAATGATCAAAGATTGGAGATTTGTGAAGAGTCCCTTCAACTCCTATCTTATAATGTGTGTATAATTACTTTTCTAGACATGTTTCCTCCTTAATAAGGTAACATAGATATAGATATCAAGAAGTTCCAATTGACATTGTCGTATGCTTTCTCGAAATCTATTTTTAAAAGAAACGTCTTTTATTTCTTTTTTTCAACCATTCCATTAATTCATTAACCACGAGAGGACCATCAAAAATAAACCGATCTGTCAAGAAAGCCGATTGAGACTCAAATATAAAACTACCCAAAACCTTCTTGAGTCTGTTAGCAAGTATTTTGGAAATAACTTTACTAATCATCCCAATAAGAGTTATAGGTCTATATTCTTTAAGTCCCAAAGGAGTTTTTACCTTAAGGATCAAAGTGATAAAGGACGAACCACAACCTAAATTGATAATACCTGTCTCATGGAATTCCTCCATAATCCGAAATAAATCCTCTTCCGATAAATTCCAAAACTGTTTAACAAAACGAAAGTTAAACCCATTCGGTCCAGGCGCCTTGTTAGAACCGCAATCAAAAACCACATCTTTGATCTCTTGTTTAGAAAACAAAGCAGTCAAAGAACCACAATCCTGATCGTTAATAGTATTAATACCCGTGCATTTTAAGTCCAGACGAAGGCTGATTTCTTCTTTAAAGTGAGCTCTAAAAAATCGCATAATCTCCTTTTTAACTAGAGTCGGTTTTGAGACCCATTCCTCATTCACCTCAAGGCCCAGAATAGCATTCCTAGCCTTTCTCCCGTTTGCAAGAGTAACCCACAACCACACCAACAAATAACAACAAAACAAGTTACACAATAAAAAGAATTCTTTTTTCTCTTATAACTTGCACATAGTTGATGTACCATTCTTGAAATTAGTTACCAAGTTCTGATCATCAAACTTAAATAATATGTTCAGTGGTCCAAAACATTTGTAATACTAAATATCTAATGCTATCTTTGATCATTACCTTGAAGAAAAAAAGGAAGCAAGAGATCACATAATCTTGCACAGTTAAAGATTTAAACTCACCTCATTTTTATAATAACATACACCATATCAATAAAAAAGCACAGATACATAAATATCATTCCTTGTATGTATTTAAATGATATAGATTAACAAACGCAAACCATGTATCGCGTTGTTATTCTACCTCAAATAGTAAATAAAACAAAGAACGCGCGAGTCCCTTTCATGCATGTATGAATCTTATCAGCCACAGCTACGTCTATTGACGCCAGAAATACGATTTAGTTAGAAGTAAATCGGTTTACCATCAATGACAACAAAGACTCAATATTCTCAACTGTATTCATAAATGAAACAGAAAATTCAACATTAAAAAGAAAAAGGAAAAACACAACACAACCGCTACATTGCTGCCCCTTTGATATCCTATTACTTTTCTTCATGTTCAAATCACCATATTCAGTGGCAGCCATAAAGAACAAGCATTATATGCACATTAGTCCCATAATTATAACCCTACACCATTTATTATCAAGATCCCACCGGGGCAATACCTTTTGTCTTCGCTTTGGCGGCTGCAGATGCAGCACTAGCTGCAGCAGAAGCCGCTGCGGCTGCAGCTGCTGCTGCAGGGTTCGCTGTTGAGGGTGGTACCGGCTTAGGTGCCACCAGCTGTTGCTCCTGCTGCTGAACTGGTGTGTTCAGTTGAGCAAGAAGTTCTTTAATTTGTTTACCTGATAGCGTCTCGTGTTGAAGCAGTGCATTAGCAAGCGCGTGATGTTCTTTACTATACGTCGTGAGGATATTCTTCGCATTATTGTATGCTTTTTCCAGTAATTCCCGGACTTCTTTTTCGATTAGGAGTCGAGTCTCGGTACTCATACTTTTCCCGTTATCGTCGTAATTATGTGCCACGACACCGACTTCTTTGCTCATACCGTATTTAGTGACCATTTCTCGTGCAAGAAGGGTAGCTTGTTCAAGATCAGATGATGCACCGGATGTAACTTCATCTTCACCAAAAATCAATTCTTCTGCAACTCGGCCACCCATGCAAACATCAAGACGGGCCAACATTTCCTTACGGGAAACACTCGTTTCGTCTTTTTCAGGCAACTGGGCCACCATTCCAAGAGCCATACCTCTCGGAACGATGGTAGCTTTGTGTACAGGGTGAGCCCCATCGGTGTGTAGGGCCACCAATGCGTGACCGCCTTCGTGGTATGCTGTTAGCTTACGAACCTCGTCTGATATAACGGCTGATTTACGTTCACTGCCCATCATGATTTTATCCTTCGCATATTCTAAATCGGCCATGCTTACTGATTTGGCACCGTCCATAGCCGCCTTGAGAGCCGCCACGTTTACCAAATTTGCCAAATCAGCACCAGAGAACCCGGGAGTTCCTCTAGCAACAACCATCAAATCCACGTCTTCAGCCTTCAAGATCTGTTGAAAACAGTTTTTAATAATAATGTATTTCCTGTGTATAACTAAATATATAGAAACAGAAAATCAGTTTCATAGCCAACGTCCAAAAGACCATAATACCCTTTATGGATTGAAGTTTAATTACCAAAAAAAAAAATACCTTTGACATGTGAGATTCCATTATTTGCCTCCTGCCTTCCACATCGGGATTAGGTACCACGACACGGCGGTCAAACCGCCCTGGTCTAATGAGGGCCTTATCCAGTGACTGAGGGAAGTTGGTGGCTGCAATTACAATAATGCCCTCATTTTGTTTAAAACCGTCTAATTCAACAAGCAACTGATTCAAAGTCATCTTCATGTACTGCTGGTCTTTAGGATTTCGGCTTCCTCCAATTGCATCAATTTCATCTATGAAAATTATGCACGGTGACCTTTTCTTTGCTGCGGCGAAAAGATCTCGAACCCTGCGGGCCCCAACACCGACAAACATTTCTTCGAATTCACTTCCACTGCATGAGAAAAAGGGCACACCTGCTTCTCCTGCTATGGCCCTCGCTAACATGGTTTTGCCCGTCCCTGGTGGGCCCACAAGCAGTACACCCTTCGGTAGCTTCCCACCAAGACGTGTGAACCGCTGTTACATTTTTATTGTTAAAAATACTACCAAAAAAAAAAAAAAAAAAAACATTTTTTGAACATTTAACAAAAAACCCTGTTATAACCTTAGGGTCTCGAAGATAGTAAACAATTTCTTCAAGCTCAGCTTTTGCTTCATCTACACCTTTCACATCACTAAACTTTGTGCTGGATTCCATACTCGGTTGCACCTCATCATGAAGACCTAATCCTGCTTAGCAACAATAAATCAATTACTTCATTTAACAACAAACACATTCGCATAAAAAATATATATATATAGAGAGAGAGAGAGAGAGATGTTAACCTTTGGTGATTCCTCTATCCTCAATGAGTGCTCCAACACCAGAAATTAGTAAAAAGCCCATGCCTAAAGCACGAACGGTGCGCCATAATTGTTCTTTAAAATGTCCACCTTCAGTAGCCACCATATGAATAGGTGCAGCAGCAGTTCCTAATACACCCTCTTTTGTAGATTTTCCAACATTCTTAAGGGCTGAAAAGCTACCAATCATCTCTTCATCATAAGCTGCTTTCCCGGAGCTTGCCATTCCTGTTGGAAACATGGAGATATAAAACACAACAATATTGCGGTTGCAAAAAGTGTTTGGATGGGGATTCTGAAAGTGTGATTATGTGACTTTGAATTATTAGCATCAGATAACCAACTGCAAAAAAACGAGTTGCAAAAGATAGTGTTTGGATGATCTATTGTTTCTTTAAGTTGTATAATCAAGTATAGAGCTATTTGAATATTGACAAAGTTTAACTATTGCAAGAAAAGGTTTTTTTTTCGAAAAAAAAAGAAAAGAAAATAAAAAGACAATGTACTTTTTCATGTGTCTCGATTTAGTCCTTGCTCTTTATGTTTTTATATCTAAGTTGTTAAACGATGGGTTCGACCCATTTGTCATGTTAAGATAGATTATGGGTGAAATGAAACAATAGATTTTTATGTAATGTTAGATTTATTGATTACAAAATTACCCAAACGGTACACAATATTATCTTCTAATAACATATAAAAAAGGTGGTGCAATAACTTAAACACGAAAAATGACAAAGTTTGTTGGTAGTTTAAAAAAAAAAAAAAAAAAAAAAAAAAACCTTTAAAAAAATTACATAAATTAAAACATTCTTGTGGAAAAGAGAGATACTAATCGTGGGTTGGAAGTCAAAGTCTCAAAATTAAAATATAAAAGGGGTACTTTAACAATTTTTATTTGACCTTTTGATGATAAGCTTTGTACTCTAGCTGATTGTGCCGAACTGATAATTAAACTCACATATTAAAAAAAAAAAACAAAAAAAATTCAGAACACTAAAAAACTGATCATTTACGACCACAACTCACAACAATCAGGTACTCGGTATCTTGAAAATCTTCTATAGTTGTTTTTCTATAGGTCCCAAGTTAACTAGAATAAGAGTTTTAACACCTTAAACAAATTGAATAGAATTTCTTAACTCACCTCTTTGCAACGTCTTGAGCAACTCACTTTCATCCAATCTGTCAACTTTGACCAATGCTTTGACATATTCTTTAAGTGCTGCAGGATTTGAGTGCATAGAAGGCTGGCTTTCAAATAACCTTATAACAGCCTCGGGATCATTTCTATGGTAAAGCTCCCTAAAATGTGATGCATCAGTTACTCTATCTGCGTCACGTTCACGCAATCTCCTTCCCAGACTGCCCACATAACTAGACTGAAACCTTCTTTGGCCATTTGGAAACTTGTAGACTACAGATATATAACCGTTAAAAGTTTAAAACAAACAAGATGTTTTAAATCTAAATCTTAATTGTGTGATAGTAAGTTGTTTGGAATAGATTGAGCAATTAACATGAAGTATTATTATAAGATTAAGTACAAATATACCTGCATCAGCTATGACCTTTTGAGATGTATTGTATGATTTGGTATACAGGTTTTTTAACAGTGCCAATTGCAATTGTTGCCTCGATGCCTATATAAGCAAACAAACACAAACATGGTCTTAATATATTTTTATAATAAAAAAACATAAAAACGACCATTTCTAGCAAGCTGCATATTAAAAGTTATAAGACTTGTGTGCCAAAACTACAGTGGAGAAACGTTTTTGATTTACATAAAAAAGGTTTACACTTTGCATACAATCTAATGTCATCATGGTACTAAGCGGTAGCAAACTTAGGTTTCTTGACAGTTGACCCAACCCCTACCCTCGGATTCTCCCAACAATCTCCACACACAGACTTCTGAATTCTGATGTCCCTCACTTAACCATGGTTGTCAATGCTCGCCCAGGTACACACCTAGGCCTACTTTTCAGGCACAACGCAGCCAATTTCAGGCCCTCATGCGTATTTTTCAGGACAAGTTCTGACAAAATTTCAGGCAAAAATCGTCGGACCAGGCCTGAATCTGAAACAATTGTATCAGCCCTGAACAAGCCTGGAATTAACCTAAACCAGGCCTAAAGAAGCCTAAAACACATCTAAAACTCTAAAAACTGAATTTTTAAACTATATGGCATACAACTTGCCTAAAAAGCCCTCACTTTTAAGCGCCTTGCACTGAGGCCCAAGGCTCACCCTTTGCACCTTGAGTGTGCCTTACATCTTGGACAACTAGGTTCTTAACTCACATCTCAGGCCAGACCACCCCATCTTCACTTTACTATATCCGCTCATTCGCCTACACAAACATTATACATATATATTGACTTGACCATTGAAAGGTGGACCTCAAGACTGCGGCCGACCCCATCTAACCCGCCTAACTCCAAGCCCAACATAACAACTAACAGCTCTACACAATGTCAATCCCACCCAAGCAGACATTTATCCTTCAACATGACCAAAATAACCCAAACAACCAAATTCCACTAAATTTCATAACACACCAACATCAATAAAACAACCCAACTATCCATATTCAAAGCATTTTAAAAAAAAAAATCCCAAAAGCCAACAAAACTAGGGTTTCTTATCTTTTAACACATAACTCAAATAAGTGATCACAATTAAACATTAAATTAGATCATATAATATGTATCAAAAGAGGATAAAAAGAATGATTCTTGATAAGAATAATAATAATAATAATAATAGCAAATTTAGACCTGATTAAGGAGGCGTTTAAGGCCCATCTTGTTTTCTTTAAATAAAAGGCGGGATCTTTATTTAACCCTTTGCTCCTAGAACAGATTGGTGAAGAAGATGGGTGGTTGATTTCTTTGCAAGAAATTGGTGTCGTAAACCAATTATTCGTCGCAAAAAGGGTTATTAAACTCGTTGTTCAACTATGCGCCGCAAGTAATTATATTATTATACGAACATTAGACTAGCCTTTGTCTATTTTATGTCAAAAGATATGTTACGTGTGTACTGAAAAATAAATAAGTTGTTTTTTTAGAGAAAAAAAAAATTAAAGAATCAAACTCTCGATAAATTATAGAACCTACTTTTAATTTTATATGTGCACATCATGTTTAAGTAAAGTCTCTGTACAATTTTGTCATTTTTTCAAGACATTCTAACCTATGATGTGAACCTGAAAAAAAAAACAATCAAGTTGGTATCAAATAATATATCTGATGTTTGATTTAAGAAGCGTGTATGGTTGGATGATTAATTATCACTTGTCAGCTAGAGATTTACCTAGTGTCTAATAATCATAAGCTACATCTAACCGGCTTAACAATATTTGTAATCAATGTTTCTAGCATCACCAATCAAAATGAATTTTTTTTACCAAACTGACTCTATCTGTGAATATATATATGTAGTTAGCGGGTTCTTATATATAATACTAGGTTCAAAAGCATATATACTATTATACACTAGTAGGAAACCCGCGCGATGCGACGGTAGCGACACTTTGCATTGTGATACTTATTTTACATTCGTATAATATTTGTTGTAACATCATTATGGTGGATATACGTTATAAACATTACACGTGTCTATTAACTACAAAGATTTAATATTAAAATTATAAAGTAATTCAAGAAACATTTGATGAAATAAAAAAGTAACATGCGAATAAGGAAAATAAGTCTTAATAAACATAAAAGTTGAAAACTAAAAGCTTAAGTGTGAACTAATTGAATCATGAGATCAATTTAGTTATACGTCTTCCAAATCTGCATGATTTCATCTATATTGTCAACCCACCATTCGTCATCAAGAGCGATCCCTAAAATTTCTTGTATCTCTTCTTGTTTGATTATTACATCTTTTGGAGGTTGCGTTTCCTCTATCTTCTCTTGTTTTGATGACCCATCAGTAGCCGAAGTAAGTTTGGGACCTAAAAAAACAATGTTAAGTATGTTAGTAACATGTGTATTTATAATTTTATGTTATACGCCCACATATATATATATATATAGTATATATATATATATATATTATATAATACATTCCTGACACGTCTTATATTTTTCTCGTTGTCTCAGCCATGACAGATTCCTGATCTTTCTTTAAGAGAAAAATTAATAAGTTAGTAAAAGTGAGCAAAGTATATAAAGTAATAACATCATGTAACTATATTTAGAATGTATTTTGCGTAAACCACTAAATGCCTAAAAAATCATAACGTTCTCACTTACAAGCATTTTATAGATCGCGTAACACCTCCCGATAGACAACATTTGAGGTGTATACCCCGTCTCGTTTGAAGTTTTTGGTAGGATGCACTAATACCTTTGTATTAGCACGTGATATCCCTCTTGACAGAGCAACATAAAGTTGTCCATGCGAGAATACGGAAGATAAACACCAACATGTGGAATTGTTTGACCTTGAGCTTTGTTGATTGTCATGGAAAAGCTAAGTCGAATGGGAAACTGTTTTCTTTTGAGCTTGAACGGGAACATGTTATCCTCAGAAAGATATAGTGGGATTCTTGGCAAAAATACTCTCTTTCCAGTATGTTGCCCAACAGCTATCTCTGCATCAATAACATTGCGTTGAAAGGCCTTACATATTAATCTTGTGCCATTACACAACCCATTAGATGGATCGATATTCCACAACAATATTATGGGGCATCCGATTTTTAGACGAAGCTTATGAGGAGGCAAACCGCTAACAGTTAGTGAGTTTAAGAACTCGACCGGATAGAAGTTGTCGCAATCGTCTTCGACTTCATCAAAACTATAGTAAACCTTTTCCTCCCCTTGAAACATGTCAATCATTTGATCATTGATCTCGTCAACACTGTCATTATTAGTTGACAATATTGCTCTAGAGATTATATAATCAGAAGAATATACATTGCTTTGAATTGAAGGAAATACTGCATTGATCAATTCTGTTATAGAGTCTTTTTGATTACCGAATGGAATTGTCATGTCATCTGGTATGCAGATATAGCTTCCTTCGATCATTTCTTCAGTTCCATCACCGACTCTTAAAAGAAAATCAGAATATCAAGGATCATTCAACGCTCGCATGTTAATTGTCAATCACATATTTTTAGTCATAGACCAAATAGGTGGCATTCTCATACTGGAGTCTACAATTTGTGCTCTAGTTCCGCGTTTAATAACCGGCAACACCTGTCTAAAATCTCCTCCCATAACCATTATCTTACCACCAGATGGGAAACTAACGCCTACAATGTCTTGCAACGTTCGACCGCCTGCCGTTTTACCATTGATGCCTCATCCCATATGATTAATTTGGAGGACCTAATTAGTTCAGCTACCCCCACTTTGTTTTTTTATATTACACATTGAATTGTTATTAACACAAATGAGAATCTTGAATCTCGAATGAGCCGTTCTCCCTCCAGGCATGTTATTAGCGGCAGCACCTGATGATTCTGTTGCAAGATCAATAAGACCACGTGAACGTACTTGAGCAAGCAAAGCTTTATACAAAAATGCTTTTCCCGTTCCACCTGGACCATCTATAAAGAACACACCTGGACGATCATTTACCACATGCATCATTATCTCATCAAACACTCTTTTTTGGTCTAAATTAAGTTCATCTTTAGCATGTAAATGTTCAGCTTCCACAACTATCGCGTATTCCTCTTGCACCTCACGATGAACTGCATATGGTAAGTTTGGTTCTGTTATTTTTGGAAGATCGAAATCATCAAGATTTTTACCCATAGATTGTAGGATGAGCCTTATGTCAGTAAGCACCATATTTTGAACGTGTTCCACAATTTGACAATGTGAGCGGTGATCTTCAGATAGCGCATCAAAGTCCTCATCCCATAACCTACGAATATATCCCGGCTCACAGAAAATCATTATGATTGCGAATAACCTTCTAAGAGCACTGGGAAACTGAAAAATAGACGCTTCCATGAGACATTGCGATAAATTATTATTGTTCTCTATCAAGCCTATCTCAAGAGCTGCTTTTCGAAATGTCACATGCTTAACACCATTGACCGTGCAAAGATCCTTAAAAGAAGTTGGTCCTTTGATGTTTGACAAAAGTAGGTGTAAGTAATACCTTTCTCCTTCAGCTGGGTTAGCAGTAACAATACGACCTCTTTGTGGCCTAGTTACACGAGGATTCCAACAACATTCGACGACGCACCATGTGAAGTATTTTGGGAAATCCTTATACAAATATTTCCTTGCCGTTACATCCCCACTGTTTTTCTCAAAAAATGCAGTCATCATGGTTCTCTTATTTCTTTCCTTATCAATAACATTAGAGATTTTAGCTTTATCTCTAAATGTAACCATCTGCTTATTTGGGAGATGAAGTTGTAATGCCAAAACAGCTGGATATATTTGAGAAAGAGCAAAAGAAAAAATACGCCACATAGCCTCCGGGGGGATGCATAGCGTGCATCCTGGAATCTCTTTATCTCATTAATAACATCGGGCGCATCTGGATCAATATGGATAACCTGTTTGTCGTGCCCTTTGGAAACATATTTAAAGAGACACTTAACAGACTTTATACTTGAGCAAACCTCGACATTCATGTGGCAATTAAACATCATTAAAAGCCTTGGGTTATATGGGACAACCCATCTATTATCAAGAGTTTTTTGTCGTACGTCCACCTGTATTCCATTGTTTTTCCTTCGATATAATGGATATGCATCATCTCCTTGTGTTGCCTGCTCATTAAACTGTATAGGATAACGAAACCGACATACTTTTGGATCACCCTACATACAAGGACTATTTGTTCGTAAACTTCCACACGGGCCATGAATCATGTGCTTGACAACAACCGCGTGCAGCTGTGGATGCCGTACCTGTGTAAATTTCAGAAAGGATAAATCTTTATCAGCGAAAACAACTGAATATTAATTTAGATGAATGACTGTTAGTGTCAGACCACGCCATGGCGGAAACACGTGGCGCAACGCTCGAAAGCATATCAAAGTCAAGATTAACACAAACTATATTTAATTAGAAAAGATTAATTCATTAAGATGTCGAAAATGAGTATCTTGTTACAATATTGCACAAAACAACAAACAAGAAGTTCATAAATGGGGTTTTTCCGTCCGATTCCCAACCCAGTGGGAAATATTGATGAAACCCAGACATGTATCTGACATTCCATATCCCACCGCACTAGCCTCATATCTAATCAGCACTTAGTTACCTGAAAGATATGTTTAAAAAGATGTCAATATATAAAATATTGGTGAGTTCACATGTTTTAGTTTCATAACATCAACATTTTTACAACATGTGCGAAACCTGCACATCTTATGGCCTTTGTAAGGAGTAGCTAGCTCCTACAAAACAATGATGACGAGCAATCCCTTGAGTCCCATAACCAAACAAAGACTAATAAATATGCCCCGTGATCACAAGTTGTTTCTTGGCAAATAACAACTTAGTTCAGAATACGTGCACCCCAGGCATACGCCGATGCATAATCGACGCTATCGATTAGGGGTGGGCCTTGTCAGGCACCAATAGTACTATCCAAATATTCCTTCGGTTTCATGCCCCTGAATTAATGGTTACAGCCGCGAGGACTCAACCCCGAGTGGCGAACACATAACAAAACTCAAGTACTCATCATGCCACTTTTCACATTTTAACCTTTGAAAACATTTCAATATGTGACAACATTTGACAAACATATCTTTCCCCCAATTAAAACAGTAAAATGGGGCCGTGAAACTCACCTGAAGTACTGCGTACAATCAAATAGCAGAGAATAGCAAGTCCGTGGTCAAGCACCTACGAACGTCCTAGTGCGTGTAAGTCACTAAGTCTATAGCGTGTGTTTTTCCGGCAAGTTGTACACCCAACTCCCAACACCACCATTTACATATAATTCCCCGTTTAAATTAAACATATGTCCTAGGTCCGTTAGTGATGGATTACCCTCGTTACAAGTTACACTTATACTTCCATGAATATTAATTAACTTATATAATATTGTTCTCGACTCGACTCACTTGACGTATAACTATTTTCCCATTAAATACTTATACTAAGATCTTGTCGATCGATAATATTTTTCAACACTCGACTCGGCACTCCTTACCGTATATTTATTTTCCCATTAAATAAATACACTAGGATCTTGTCGACTCGACATAACATTTTTCACACTCGACTTGACTCACTTTACTGTATATTTGCTTTCCCATTAAGTAAACTAGTGGGTATTCCCGCGCGTTGCTGCGGGTGCGTCTGTTTTGTCACATCGTAGTTGTTGGGGTTTGTGGTGTGTGTAGAGTGGCTTAAACCTTTTTGAGGCCCCAAGTGAACTTTTAAAATAGGCCCTTCAAAGCTTACTTTCATTGTGCGAACGGTTGACCCGTCAACTCGTTTATGTATTTAGAGAAAACAACTTTTATATTTGTGATTTAGCTACTTTTCGTTTCAATTTTACATGGTTAGTTATAATAATATTAATTTTGGCACACCATATTATTTACTTGTCACAAGCCCACATGTTGTAAATGGCAAATGCCTGCGTGTTGTCGTGGGTAATTTTCTCGAATTATCTTAATTACCAGTAATAGTCATAAAAGTACCTTCTAGGATTCTGTAGGTGCAATGCCGGCCTTCTTTTTACAAGGTTACCAACTATTTTCATGACACTCCCTGTATGAGACCATTTTATTAGTATGGCACTCTGACCCACTTGTATTATGCTTTTGTTGCCATTTTCTTTGTTCAAATGTTATTTTTGCCTCGTACGTTAAAGGTAAGAACCAACTAATGTCAACCATAAATTACTTGATAATTAGATCTTCTATAATCTCTACATTTACAATAGATTTGTTGTTAACATAAATTAAAGGACGATAAACTGTCCGCAATGACATAAGAAAGAAAAGATACATGGGTTGTCGATCATAGGTTCCTTCCAGTTCCCTTTGTAGTTTGGCCATGGACTCGAACTTCCTAAGCTGCAATTCGACCCATTTACAACGCCACATAATCGGTTGTACAAACTTTCTCCAGTGAGATGTCACCCTTTTCTTCATAAAAATTCATATACAAGAAACATAATAAAAACAAATACCATCTTTCTTTCTTTCTTTTTTTTTTATATCATTTATCATATTTTACCAATTGATTTAAACTTATTAATTAACACATAGATTGTAGATACATTACCTCAAGGGAAATAAGTCAGAATCGTCCCCACGTAAATCTCATATAAACTCGTTGTCACTTTCATATCCATGAGTTCCATGATCAGAACAAGTGGCACCAAAAGAACTTGAAGAATCATAGCATCATCACATTGAGGTTGACCCGAACAACCCTCAACAAAATAAAATCCACAATCAAATCCCATTGTAATGTTCTAACACACATATCCATACAACACACATACATGTCTAGTGTTTGCATTAAAGTCAATAAAAATTTATTAATAAAGTCAATCCATCAAACTGATGCCTAAAAATACTATCAATACACAATCCTGATGATAAATTATAATAATCCTATTAAGTAAGAACTAATGATCTTATCATTTATAAATAAATTACTGGTACCTGATGAGGTTTGAGCATCGATGTATTGCACCCTAAATATCTACAAGATTCAATCACCCTTTCTCCTTCTAGTCATGTATTTAACAGCTTAATCCCTACCTGTTCTAAAAAATATAACAGTAGACTAAATATGCGATTGAAAAACCAGAAATAAATAGTCAAATAAAGACGCCATATGAAATTTACTTCACCGGAATACCTGGTATTTAGAGTGTTCTCTGTCGCCTTCAATTTGCTTCTGTGTAGCCTCATGCCTCTGATTCGATTTCCAATCTGATTCGATTTCCAATCTGATTCGATTTCCAAAAGTTTTCGATGTTCAGCAGACTACTGGTGCGCCATCCTTTGTTGTTCAAATATTTCATGCCCATGATTCCTGACCAAGTAAACACACATCCCATTAAAGTCAAAGATAGAAATAAAGATGGGAGATGTTTAGAGTTTCCCATTCAATGTAGTGAAGGCAGAAGGTTGATGGCATCAATGAATCATTGTAACAGCTGAAGTGGTGGAAAGGCAAAGGATCATTGCATTGCTTTGTAAGTCGAGAAACCAAAGATTCAGAAACTCACCTGATGCATACTGATTATTATGTCTGCTCCTGTGATGAATTCTCCATTGATGAATGTCTAAGGACATGTTGCCGCCACATGCTGCAAAAAATTAAAAACTAATTTAGGCAATCAACATCATAATAAATAGAGATATTTGATATTAAACATTAAAATGAAATATGTTGCAGCCATCAAAGTAATACCATATCATCAGCAACTTTGTAAGTTGTAATATGCATTACATAGTTACATGAGTATAAATGTAGAAGCAATAAAGATGATACGAACTCTTGATTGGTACTACCCCTACACTAATTGCTTTATTAATAAAAGTCTTGAATAGTCCACTCTCTAATCAAAGTCATTATTTGGAGTTGGTTTGTTTATCAAAGATAATAGGAAAACAGTAATAGCACATTACCATTCCAACGCGGTTAGCTAAAGTAAGACTAATTGTTCCAGTTCCACAACATACATTAAAAAGCAAGGTATTAGGTCCCAAACAAGCTCAATCTCTGCTAGCAAGTGCATACAACTTTCTTTTTTGCTGCAAGGGTGTTCACCTGCAAGATTTTAATTCATTAAAACGGTTCCTAAAACAACAGTATACATATAACATATAATCAAAATTCGAACAACTTTCTACCGCTGCAAAACAAATAAGATTCAATGTATACAGATCAACGATCGATAAGAACCAAAACACATAATTAGAAGTTCATAAACAATTAACCTATTCAGTATTAAAGAAATAACCCCACCCATCTTCTATATAAAAAAACTACTGGTGTCCTAGGTCCGTTAGTGATGGATTACCCTCGTTACAAGTTACACTTATACTTCCATGAATATTAATTAACTTATATAATATTGTTCTCGACTCGACTCACTTGACGTATAACTATTTTCCCATTAAATACTTATACTAAGATCTTGTCGATCGATAATATTTTTCAACACTCGACTCGGCACTCCTTACCGTATATTTATTTTCCCATTAAATAAATACACTAGGATCTTGTCGACTCGACATAACATTTTTCACACTCGACTTGACTCACTTTACTGTATATTTGCTTTCCCATTAAGTAAATACACTAGGATCTCGTCGATTCGATATAACGTTTTTAATACTCAATTCGACTCACTTTACCGTACATTTACTTTCCCATTAAGTAAATATACTAGGATCTTGTCGATTTGATAATATATTTTCATTGTCAAGTTCATATGCTTGTTTTAAACGTTTAATCGTTAGATTATTTACGTTATTTTCTCCCACGAACAAGTTTCCAACACTTAGGAAAGTGTTATGTATTTTCACCCAATTTATATATTTTAAGTCCTTAAAATACATGTTCTCATTTTCCATTAGACGGAATAATACAAATACTTATTCGTCCGTTTTTACGTCTTAGTCCGTTAACACGTTGTAACACGTCCATATCCGATTCACTTAATCTTGAATATATTTTGTTAATTTTTCCAAGTTTCCAACAATATGTATTCTTGAAATTATTCATCCTTTAATTTCTACACATTTTTACTTTGAAGTTTATAAATACAAATGTATTTTTAATACAAAGACTTGGTTACTTATACATAAAAATGCTCCAACACTTTTATATTCCCATTTATATAAAAGTGTTCATTTTTATATAAGTTTCTACCAAGTTTTTAATTTATCTAACATTTTTATAAAAACCTTTGTTTTTATATATTTCCAACATGTTAGAAAATCTATATTTTTTATAAAACTTCATTTTATAAAAATACATTTTTATACAAGATATATATATATATATATATATAAATATTTGTAAATTTGCTATTATTTACAAAATCAACCTTGAAAAGTTATCATTTTACACTTTTGACACCAATCTTTCCAAAGTTATATTTTTAGATACAAGTTTCTGAAAATATCATTTTATGTCCATCAACTTCTAAAGTTACCAAAATAGTCCTTTAACTTCCAAAACTTACATTTTCTTCTGAATCTTTCAAACATGACAATTTACTACTAAACTAGTAAACTTTATTTTTATCATCTTTTTAATGTTAGATTATTTTTAAGATCCAACATTTTTAATAGCCTATAATTATCTTATTAAGTATAATATTAAAAGTTTCTAGTGTATAAGTCCAATATGTCCAACATTACATTTTTCAAGTGTGTAGACTTTGAAGATGTAAAATTTGTGTAACTTATTTTCTAACAAAATCAACACTATAACAAGTCTTAGATGATTACTTTATGACGATTTAAACCACATTTAAGGTTATTCAAGTTCCATTAACAAATCTTGTTTAGATCATCATCTTATTTAAGTTTTTGTGAACTTTATGAAACTACAAGAATACTACATATATCAATCACCATTTTCGGCCCATATACCCCATTATAACACCATTTTACTCTTAAAAAGTATATGTTTTATCATGAAAATTTCCATCAAGTTAACCCATTGTACAATTTGCTTCTAGATAATAAACATAAACTTTTAAGAACAAGAATAAGATCAAGAATACTTACAACTAGCTCAAGGCTAGGGAAGCTAAAAATACTTGATTTTGATGGGGTTTAGTGTGTTCTTCCCAGGTGGTTAAGCTCCAAGCTTGAAACACACAATTGGGGTTTGGAAAATGGATGTTTATGAAGGAATTTGAAGTGTTAAAACTTGAAGAAAGTGTGTATGTGGGTGATGGTAGTTCATGGCCACAAGAGGAAACATGAAAGGTGTTTTTCTTTTGTGTTTTGATCAAATATTGTACTTATATCTTATATAGATCCATACATGATCTTTTAAGATTCATGATATCCAAATCTAGATTCAAATCTCTTATAATATTATAATAGGTACTAGGATGATCTTTGATGGATTCTTAGAGGGTGTTTGGGTCGAGAGTTAACAAGGAATGGAGGATATTATGTAAATCTTCCAAGTACTCAAAATCCCATATAATATCTTCAACATATCTTTCATAATATATCAACCATACACCTCATGATCCATCTTAGATTTAATTGTACAAAAGAAGATTTTGAGTGTGTGAGGAGATAGGGCCGGTTGGGTTGGGGTGGTTTAGTGGGGCCCACAACATAAAGCATTTGCTAATTTAATTAGTTATGCTTCACACTTAGTGTTTGGGTTCCGTTCGGGTATTAATCGGATTTTATTTACGCGTCATTTGGACATTATAATTACCTCAAGTAAACCTTAAACATAGCCTAGTTTAAGTGTGGGTTGGTTAATTAGGCTTTCGTTGGGTGAAATTATAAGTTATACGCGTATCGGGTGCGATACGCGCACTTTATTCGTTACCGGGAGATTTGTATTTAAAGTTTTCATTTATGGTTTTGGAGTTCCAAAACACATTATATTTTGTGAAAATACCCTTTATTTTATATCCTGGGTGTCCGGGATCCTTTTCGTTCATTAAATTTTTACCAGGTAATCCCTAACGCCCGTTCCGGACAAGTTTATTCGCATGCGATTCCATCGTGCTTGTGATACCCTGCAATTTCAGGTTCTCACTTTAACTAAACTCTAGTTACATTCCTTGCATTATACTTAAATAGGGTTAGCTAGATACGACACACGTTACACAGTTATAAGTTAATAACTGCATAAGGTGGTAATTCGAGGAATTACCAGACTGTATACACGATTAGTGAACCTCGGACGTTGGTGAATAATGAAGTATAATAATTGTGAGTTAACTGATTTGGATTGATTGTGATTACGTGCTTCTGTGATACTCGGTGAAACTATGTGCAAACCATATGTGATTATGTGAACTTAAACCAAATACGTTAATAAAAATCGTTAAAGGTGGACCATTAGGATGATTGGGGTCTTAACACATGGGGTTACACTTATTATGGTCTGAAATAGCAAAAACGTCAAAGGAAAACACGTCGGGTGACGAAACGGGCCACCCACGCGGGCCAAGGCCCTGTGAGCGGCCACTCACAGGGACCGAGCGGGCCGCTCGCGGGTGCCTGACGCCACCAAACCGACTTAAACACCTTTTTAAGCAACCCTAAGCCTCTTGTATCACCTAAACTCAAACCCTAATCTCCCCTACTGCCCTACCTACGAAATATTAACCCCAAACCACCTGCTATGGCGCAAGAACATCGATCGGGAAGCTTCAAGAGCATTCGGTTGGTTGTTTCGAAGAGCTTGTGGTATAATCCTTAATCTATTATGCTTTAATCTTATTATTATGTTATGAAAACCCTATAACTAAGTTTTTCCAGGTCTGAGACCTTTTTATAAATATTAAAACTTGATGCTTTTAAACTATTAACGGGTTAAACATGATGATAGGCGATTAGTGATATAATATATTACTTGTTGCACAAGTTGTTGATGTTTTGATCATCAGGGTTATGATTTTTGCATGTATTATGATAGATTCTGATCTTAATAGGTCTTAGGAATGTTTTTTAATGATTGTTGATTGATTATACGCACATGTGAGTCGTTTAAATAAGGGTTTTTTGCATGATTAAAATCTAGACAGAATGTTTAGGTTAACTTGTAGGGTCTGTTACGTGGCTTTAACATGATGGTTTTGGTATTCTCTTTGCATGGTTAAATCATACCTGGTCTTAGCTTTTCATAATGGGTAAAATCGAGTGATTTGGACGTCGTTTGAGTCGTTTTTGGAATTTTCTTTGAAAATAGGTCATATCAGAATTTCGGGTTAACAAACTGAGTCGACTTTAAACTGTCATAACTCGAGTTTTATAAAGAATTAAGTTATGAAATTTTTACAGAAGATTAACATTGTAATAATTTGGGTTTTCTAAGTGGATGCATCCCGTTTGGATGAATACACAATTTTTGGGAATTTTCTACTAAACTGACCTGTTGTGAAAGTTTTCTGAACATAGCTGTGTTGAACGAATTTTAATACTTTTTGTGTTTGGTTTTGAGACAAAACAAAAATATGGGTTGTTAAATGAATCCCAAATAATATTAGTAAAAATTTGGGAGTTTAACTCACTGATTTAGTATTTTAAATAAATTAGTTTTGGTGACGCACAATCTGTCCTAAAAACGCAGATTGTGTATTATGTGTTTACGTGACTAATTGAAGTCCTAGGTGGTATGTATTTGATATGTAATTGAATGGGCACTTGTATTAGACGCATATGGAGTGTAAAACTAATTATAACCAACATATTCACCAACGGGTCCGTAGGGTTTACTTATGCATGTAGAATCACTACCTGTCACCTACACGCTTTTGAACATTTAAACGTCTTGGACAAACGGGTTATATGGTGTAATGGTATTACACATATACTTACTTAGTGACACATGTACTAGGGAGTCGGTAGCACACCCTACTTTGGAGTTTGGATTTATTTTGTTGCATACTAAGGTGAGTTTCACTACTTTTTCTCAAAAGCATGCGTCTCAGGGTGAGACAACTTTGTTAAACGTTTTCTAGTCCAGTTTAGGACTACTTAGGTTTTGACTCCTTGTGTGGGTCAGGTTTATGATTCCTTGTGTGGATCGGGTTTTTGATCAGTTTAAAACTTATTGGTCCTTTGTGAACTAAACACTCTATCATTTGGAAAGTCCTTGCATATTATTGGGTTAATCGCTCGAGGCGAACGGGGTATTAGTTGATAGTGCTATTAGGTTGTGCAGCAACCTCATGCCTGAGGTGCTTGAGGCACGAGCATGAACTTCTGACCACATTTAAGAATTGGTGTTGATAGACATCAGTTATTGAGGCAAATTATTATGTTACTGAAGGTGTCCCAATAATTCTGTTTAGTTGCAATGAGTGGGTTAGCTACCCCTGACACGCTTAAACTGATAACTCTTGAACATTTTGGTCTAGAGGACCTACGCTTTTACTTGGTTACGTGGTTTTGGAAACCAGCGCATTTACTTACTCATTTCTTTACTTAGTGAACTCACCAACATTGTTTGTTGACCCACGATATACATGCTTTTGCAGGTAGTTAGCTTCCGGTTCCAGGATTAGAAAGCACTGCACACTTCACTGCATTTGGGGTCTTGGGCATACACCTAAATTACATATTATGCTTTTATGTTTTCTTCCATATGGTTTTATCTTGGGCGCGTTGTTTTGCGCATGGTTTTAAAAAGGTTTAAATTTGGTTTACGTTTCTGCAGCTTAACTAAACTTGATTTTTGAAAACGAACTAAATGGTTTGGGCATTTAGAGTTCATTCATATGACTTATGGCTATGGGATCCTGGTATGTCATGCGCCTCGCGGTATAAACCCCGCAATGGAAATTTGAGGGTGTGACAGATTGGTATCAGAGCCATTGGTTATAGTGAACTAGGACTGCATGTTGAGTCTAGTCTATAATCATCATAGCATAAGTATTAGTACACTCACGGCTTAAGTGCACAACTAGCTTTTAGCTACATATATCTACAACACATGATTTCAGGAGATATGATATCTTCTAGTTCTAAACCTGATTCTGAACACGTCACTGGTAGGGGACCCAGGGTTACATCACGTGGCGCATTACTGGGATTAGTATCCTAACAAACCTCATGGATGAGGAAACGATAAAAGTATAGGGGAGAAAGCCCTTGCGAGCGTTGTGGCGCACATACACAGGAAGCTGCATGATGCGCATGACGTGGTACCATTAAACCGAATCATATTCGAAGAAAGCCAAATTCCGAGACTTATCCTTTTTCACTGAGCAAGGAGACAATTAGTTTTTGTTCCTTGTTATTTGACCTTTCTTACCCTCGTTGAAACTCAGACGAGACTGGGTTACTCTTATGGAATTTTTTTCTTACTTTAGTACATTTACGCCCTGTACGAGCGAGTGATGTATGACGTGCGTATCACTGTTCCTCGTGAGTATATAGTGGATTCATGGGAACACATCAGATCGGGGCTTGTTACACACACTCTTGGGGAGTTATGTAAAGACTACGATGCAGTGCATGGTTTCAAGAGAAGACGAAACCTACTAATGACTGACATCCACGATTGGAGGAACGAGTGATGAAGCTGACCACTGAACTGACTTACACAGAACTGGAGTAGGAGACTATACGCTACGAGGTCCATATAACACTGATACCTGTGAAGAAGGGACGAAAGGAAAACCTGAACAGGACGAACACATGGAAAGTGAGGATGAAGGTTCCACTATCTCAACAAAGCGTGGCGACGATTTACTCCTACCTTTCCTTGCTAGTATTTCTTTTGCTTTTCCTTTGTGAACTTAGAAAAGACTGAGTTCTTATGATCAACGATAGGGTGGTTGAGGCCCTCGCAACTTTCCAAGCTAGTAAAGATATATTTTGCTAAATCATTCTTTTCCCCTGACTTCCACGTTTGAACTTTCTTATACCTTGAATGTACATGCCACAACAACAACCTGCCATCGTATTTTCAAGCCTTTTATTGGTTGTAAACCTCGATAAATCCAACGGAACTGAAGGAGACCGTCTGATTGCTTCTATGGTATAAGTCTTTGCCAGGTACATTTGCCCCAGGCAGGATGGGGTAATGTACGCTACATGCACACTCGATGAGTTACAGATACTTGGATGGAGAACGTAACACCTATGTGATGAAACCTAGGAACTTGTTATATAAAGACGGATGGGTCTGAGATCGATGCCTACACTACCAAGCTACAGGAGTTAGATACTTCGTACTCGAATCTAATTAACCAACTTTACCAGCGGATCGAATTTCATACCAAAAGGGTGGGTCCCTCATATTCGTGGCTTGGCCACTGCAGCTCACCTACCCAGAATCTAACAAATGTTTCACCTAGCTCGCAAACTCACTGACGAGGCTGTTGAGCATGGTACATTTCCGAAGCATGGTGCTTCATCTTCTACTTTAGGTGATAGCAAGAGAACATGGAATAGTGTGAGGTATAAGTCCTTCAACAACAACTACCACACCGGTAACAACAACAATGGGGCTCGGGGAAGAGCATTTGTGATTGGCTTTGGGGAAGCTAGGACTGATAACAATGTCGTGAACTGATGGGTACGTGTTCCTTGAACGACACTCTTGCTTCTATTTTATATGATACTGGTGCGGACTATAGTTTTGTGTCATCGAAACTTAGCAAACAATTAGGGATGGTTCCTACTCTTCTTGATACCCCGTATTCTATTGAATTGGCTGATGGGAAGCCTGTCGAGGTAACCCATGTACATCGTGACTGTAAGCTCGAGTTGAATGGGCAATTGTTTGCCATCAACCTCTTACCTATCACCCTAGGTAGCTTTGACCTCGTGGTTGGCATGGACTGGTTGTCCAAGCAACATGCTGAAATTCTCTGTCAGGAGAAGATTGTTCGTATTCCCCTCCCAAGTGGAGAACTTTTATCTATACAGGGTGACCGTGGTGGTGCTATGGTGGGCATCATCTCCTTTTTGAAGGCCCAGAAGTGTATTCGTAAGGGTTGTCCAGCCATTTTGGCTAACATATCTGACACTCGAGCTGAAACTGAAACTAAGATTGAGGACATCCCGGTAGTCCGATATTTCCCAGATGTTTTCCCAGGGAAACTACCTGGACTTTCACTTGTTCGTCAAGTGGAGTTTCAAATTGATCTTGTACCTGGAGCAGATCCAGTTGCACACACACCATATCGCCTAGCACCAGGCAAACTTCAAGAACTGTCTACCCAACTCCAAGAGCTATTGGATAGGGGCTTTATTAGACCTAGTACTTCGCCATGGGAAGCTTCAGTTCTGTTCGTTAAGAAGAAAGATGGGAGTTTCCGCATGTGTATCGATTATCGGGAATTGAAGAAAGTGACGGTTAAGAACCGCTACCCTTTGCCTCGTATTGATGACTTGTTCGACCAGCTGCAAGGGTCGAGTTTCTATTTTAAGATTGACTTGAGGTCAGGATACCATCAGCTGAGAGTCCGAGAGGAGGATGTGGCAAAGACAGCCTTTCGAACTCGTTATGGACATTATGAGTTTTTAGTGATGCCATTTGGGCTAACTAATGCACTGGCTGTGTTCATGGATCTAACGAACCGTGTGTGCAAGCCCTATTTGGACAAATTCATCATAGTGTTCATAGATGACATACTGATTTATTCCAAGAGCAGGGAAGAGCACGAGCAACACCTGCAACTGATCTTGGAACTATTAAGAAATGAGCAGTTGTATGCAAAATTCTCTAAATGTGACTTTTGGATTCGAGAAGTCCAATTTCTTAGACACGTGGTTAACGAGGCAGGAATACATGTTGATCCCGCCAAGATTGATGCTATTAAAAAGTGGGAGGCTCCTAAGACTCCTACTGAGGTGCGCCAGTTTCTTGGTCTTGCGGGATATTATCGCAGATTCATTGAGGGATTCTCTAAGATCGCCAACCCCTCACTGAAGGGTATTACTTACAAGTGGGGAGATGCCCAAGAATCCGCCTTTCAATTATTAAAGTTGAAACTTTGCAGTGCACCTATACTATCATTACCTGAGGGTACAGAGGACTTTTTAGTGTACTGTGACGCGTCTATCCAAGGGTTAGGGTGTGTGCTGATGTAGTGTGATAAGGTAATCGCGTATGCCTCACGTCAATTAAAGGTTCATGAGAAGAATTACACCACCCATGACTTGGAACTAGGAGTAGTGGTTTTTGCTCTAAAGATCTGGAGGCATTATCTCTATGGGACGAAGTGTACGATCTTCACTGACCACAAAAGCCTCCAACACATATTCGATCAAAAGGAGCTGAACATGCGACAACGTCGATGGGTCGAGCTTCTGAATGATTACGACTGTGCCATCAAGTACCACCCAGGGAAAGCTAACGTAGTAGCTGATGCCCTCAGTCGAAAGGAAACGAAACCTATACGGGTGCGAGCCTTACAACTCACCATTCATTCTAATCTTCCCGATAAGATACGTGAAGCCCAGGGCGAGGCCTTGAAAGGAGAAAACATCGGGCTTGAAACATTACATGGTGCTGATAAGCACCTGGAACAAAAGACAGATGGTCTTCAGTACTTTATAGATCGAGTCTGGATACCACGTTTTGGGGATCTCAGACAACTGGTGCTCGATGAAGCTCACACCTCTCGATACTCCGTACATTCTGGTTCGGACAAGATGTACCAAGATCTTAAGACTCTTTACTTGTAACGCCCAGCGTTTCTCGAATAATATAATAATAATATTTTATTCATAAGACGATTCGTTAATTCGTTAACAATGATACCTCATTAACAAGAAATACATTCTTAATTCATTAATAAAAGTTTTGAGTTCATTTTTTTTGTTCGTTAACTTTATTTGATTCGTAACCTATCGTCATTGAATTCTATCCTAACTCTTTCGAACTATATATTTTTTTATTTACAAACCTATACTATAAACGAGATTTATTAAACTTGATTAACTTAGAAATCCATCTATTTAGTACCTTGTCATATATACATATTATATTTTACTTTATATTCTTTTTATACAAAAAAAAATGAAAAAAAATAAAATAAAATAACTATGTACAGCTCATTCCCATTTATCTAATTAGCTAATTCCAATTTATGATATGAGAATTTATATGGCAACCCATAACTCATTTTGACCATGCGTAAATTAAGAATAGGAGAAAAACATAATTTGACCTCACACCCCTTACCCAAACTCTTGCCTAAAATCGCGGTCAATTCATCCTCGCCTTCGATTACGGACTCATGTTAGCTCCTTCCATTGTTTTTACAAACCCAACGATGATATAAATCCTAAACCAATTCAGAATGCTACCGGGTTGTGTCCACAAAACCTCCGAACTTATCTAAAGTCGGCACCCATGGATCACCACTCAAAAACACCACGGTAACATAATCTGATCGTCCAAAACCACAACCCAACACTCGGTCATTATTTCCTAAGCCAACCGATACCACCATCGTCCGCTTTTCAACCGCCCACCTACAACCAACGGCGCATGACCACCTGACTACTCGCCGGTGATCTCAGTCGTTAGACTCGCGATTTCAGCCATACGCAAACCTCGAACCACTACTCATTTTGGTCTGGTTACCCAGAGCACTAGTTATCAGCCTCTTGAATAACTCGGACGACGTTTAAGGTACCAACCATTCGATTTTATTATAAAGGTTAAATGATGGTTATTAAACTTCCCGGCAACTAGGATTTGTATTGGGTAGTTTGGATTAAACTTTGCACACATGAGTTTTAATCTGGTTTTGGGTGAATAGGGTGTGTTTGTAATTATAGGTGTTTGTAATATATCAAAGCTGTGTATGTTTCACTCATTGGTGTGCCCATGCACATATATGTGTACATACCAGAGTGTGTGAGTCCATCATTATAGTATTTGTGTTTTGAAAGAAAAAAAAAACTATATTTTATCATGGTCATATTCTTGTTATAATGAGCATCTTACTAAAATTTTTTTTAGTTTACTAATAAAAACGTCATATATATGACTAAGGAAATTCATGCTTTTATATATATATATGAATCTATGGAATTCATTGTTAATATTATTTTCTCACAAAATAATGTATCCATGTTTTGAAATTTTACTTATGGCATAACTAACTTTCAGTTAATAAGTTTTGGATTATTAGATTTGGATATTACCAAGTTTTGTTAAGATTTTGGGTTGCCGGGAAATTTAATGAACAAACTAATTAATTCTAAAACTAAATGGCCAAGTTATTATTCATAGATTTTATAATGAAAATATAGGTTATAGCACAATACATTGATACACATTAATTTCTTGCAAGTTCATCATCATTATCAAGGTGAGTTTACGTAACCATGTTTATGCGATTCTTTATACTTGCAACATTTTAAGCAATTCAACATGCATGTCTAGTAGTAAACTTTATTGTCTCATGAATTAGTCAACAGTTTCAACGAGTTTCAACATTACATAATCATTAGCTATGGCCAAGCCGGCGATACTCAATAATAGATCTATTGGATTGACAATCCCACCCGGATACGTGTACCTCCTACATAGGTAGCGTGGGTGATTGTTATCGTTCCAACATATTACTAAGGTGAACCGTAGATGACGGGATGGACCTAAACTAGTCGGAGGTTTGATTATGTCAACATATTATACTATTCTTGTAGACTTAAATTTACGATAGACATACGAATTGCTAGACTTTTATACTTAAACTATTTGCTTAACATGGATTATGTATTCTCACCAACTTCTAGTTGACCCCCCCCCCATTTTTACAACTCAACAGGGAATAATAATGCATGAAGATTAGAGTGTTTATGAAGACACTAAGGAGTCTATGCTTGCTTGATTCTTGTGTGATGTATTAGATTTCCACATTTAAAACTCTTATGTAATTCTATTTTTGGATATTTGCAATTTAAATTTATTTCAATTAAAATTTGGATTACCATGTGCTATTGTATACTCATTCTTACGTGACACCTCGATGTTTCCGCCATCGGTTGGGGTGTTACAGATTGGTATCAGAGCCAGGTTTATAGGGAATTAGGTTATTAGAAAAATAATTTAGTCTATAACCTTAGGACTTTAACCAGTACTTGCTTCAATTACTTGTAGCTCTACCTTATCCTTGTCTCTATCCCTATCCTCATCCTTATTCTTAGCCTAACTTGGTCTTGCCTACTCTCTTTCACTTACTTTCTACAATCCTAACGTGCTTCTAGATTATTAGGGCAAATTCGTTGAGCTTAGACCTGATCTGTTTTGATAAGCCAACATTTTCGTTTATTCAGGGTTAGATATTTACAATCTTTGTGTTTCATTTATACCCCCTCACTCCCGAATAAAATCTAAGTTTTGAATCTCAAAATTTTTACAATTCAAATATATTTTCTTCTTATATAATTCCCTCATTAGCTTAAACTTCATGAATCATTTCTGGGTTTCACAATCCGAATTCATTTTACAAACTTATAATATTACCCATAAGTCTAATTATTTTTAACATCTAACTCAAATCATATATTTCCCTTTACATCATACATAAATCTATCAATTTTGATGTTTCTGGCCAATTTTATTTTAAACTCCCCCCTTTTACATTTTTATTTATGTGTATATATATATATATATATATATATATATGTATATTTTGAAGATACCATCAACCATAAAATTTCATCACATTTGAGATTTTAAAATCCTTGTTTAAACTGTAACCTTATAATCTGTGTATAGGAGATACTGTAGCACCAAAGCTAAAGAGTACTGAATTTTGTCAAACTTTCATCACTTGGGAATTTCACAAACTATAACAAATAAATATATTTTTTTAAAGAGTCTTTTATTTCCACAAACTTATTTGCTAAATTTCAAATTTTTATTGAACAATTTATTGGCGTAACAAATGATTTACGATAAAAATGTTTTAATCTATTAAGAATGACTTCTTTTATGTATTACTCGAGGCTTATTATACAAAACATCTGAACAAATTCTTGATTTTTGAAATCCGACATCGTGTTTAAAACCTATGACTCATCGAAATATTTTGATCTAGATCAATTTAGTTGTACTATTTAATGATTTTTGCTTTACATACAAAACCAAATTTTGAAAATAAAATCTTTCCATCCACAGGAACAAAATTTACTCTACATTTTTCCATTGACACCTACTTACTTTAAACTTGTTCGAACCATTACAAATTTTTGGCAAATACCGCAATCATGTTTCCTCATACCCTTGATTCTAATATTTGATTCAAACCCCACGATTCATACTGCTAAATAATCTCCTTACTATTTGTGCCTCTTTGGAAAACCCATAAACAAACCCTTTATTAACTATTTTCACGCGCATTAACTTTCATAACTTTGATGATACCTTGAGTTCTTCATCATCCTCTCAAGAACTAAATTCATACTCTTTACCTTCTTGAACCTGAACTTGATCCCTATGATAACCAAACTATTGAAAACTTGATTATTCGTTGCATCAAACTTGATTCTTAGGTATCCATGAGGATTTGATTATCTACCTGAACATTTGATTATTCACGATATTTGGAAGCATGGAAAATAAACTATTTGCTATAAACACACCTAAAGTCATTAACCTTGTCTAGGGCAACTCTATTGCAGCTCGCATGCTATACTTGATACTTGATGCATTTACCAACTTGTTTACATGTATGTATTATCAGTTTGCAACATATGTGTTAAGCCAAAAACAATTGTTACACTTAATCAAACAACTGGTAGGGGATGAAGTACTTGCTCAACAGTTAGTAGAGTACCTAATAACCTGCTCAACGATTGGTAGAGGTCATCATGCCTGCTCAACAGTCGGTAGAGGTTCTAATGACCTGCTCAACGAATGGTAGAGGTCATCATGCCTGCTCAACAGTCGGTAGAGGTTCTAATAACCCGCTCAATGACTGGTAGAGGCTATCGCACCTGCTCAACAATCGGTAGAGGTTCCTACTCACTGACTGGTAGAAGTCTTTTTCCTGCTCAACAGTTAGACTCATTGATACAAAGATTCAATCACAATGTTATTTTGCATTACTTACATGTGTGTTTAGAGTCATAGAAGGACACAAAACCCTAATGTAAGGTAAATTGGTGATTGCGGTCCGGAACGTAATCATGAATTTACAGGTACGTTAAGGTAGTGTGAAATTCTATCAAGGTTTTCGGTTGATAACCAATTATAAACTCTAGTTAACTGGTAGATCATTTAGTCTTTCTATAGTCAATCAACTCATGCATTTCTTTTAGAATTCCTAAAACTTATGTTTAGAGTTTTGCTAGATTCTTATTCTCCTTGCTATTTCAGACCAACCTAATCCAACATTTAAAACTCTCACATATCAATCCTCTCATCCAAATTATTCGAAACAGTTTATTCTATTACCTATAAATACATGTCGTGCCTTAACCCAAATTTTCCAAACCATAGTTGCCCTTATATCTACACAATCACCCTCAACCCTGTGTTTTTTAATAACTTCGGGACGAAGTTTCCAAAAGTAGGGGAGACTGTAACGCCCAGCGTATCTCGAATAATATAATAATAATATTTTATTCATAAGACGATTCGTTAATTCGTTAACAATGATACCTCATTAACAAGAAATACATTCTTAATTCATTAATAAAAGTTTTGAGTTCATTTTTTTTGTTCGTTAACTTTATTTGATTCGTAACCTATCGTCATTGAATTCTATCCTAACTCTTTCGAACAATATATTTTTTTTTATTTACAAACCTATACTATAAACGAGATTTATTAAACTTGATTAACTTAGAAATCCATCTATTTAGTACCTTGTCATATATACATATTATATTTTACTTTATATTCTTTTTATACAAAAAAAATGAAAAAAAATAAAATAAAATAACTATGTACAGCTCATTCCCATTGATCTAATTAGCTAATTCCAATTTATGATATGAGAATTTATATGGCAACCCATAACTCACTTTGACCATGCGTAAATTAAGAGTAGGAGAAAAACATAATTTGACCTCACACCCCTTACCCAAACTCTTGCCTAAAATCGCGGTCAATTCATCCTCGCCTTCGATTACGGACTCATGTTAGCTCCTTCCATTGTTTTTACAAACCCAACGATGATATAAATCCTAAACCAATTCAGAATGCTACCGGGTTGTGTCCACAAAACCTCCGAACTTATCTAAAGTCGGCACCCACGGATCACCACTCAAAAACACCACGGTAACATAATCTGATCGTCCAAAACCACAACCCAACACTCGGTCATTATTTCCTAAGCCAACCGATACCACCATCGTCCGCTTTTCAACCGCCCACCTACAACCAACGGCGCATGACCACCTGACTACTCGCCGGTGATCTCAGTCGTTAGACTCGCGATTTCAGCCATACGCAAACCTCGAACCACTACTCATTTTGGTCTGGTTACCCAGAGCACTAGTCATCAGCCTCTTGAATAACTCGGACGACGTTTAAGGTACCAACCATTCGATTTTATTATAAAGGTTAAATGATGGTTATTAAACTTCCCGGCAACTTGGATTTGTATTGGGTAGTTTGGATTAAACTTTGCACACATGAGTTTTAATCTGGTTTTGGGTGAATAGGGTGTGTTTGTAATTATAGGTGTTTGTAATATATCAAAGCTGTGTATGTATTCACTCATTGGTGTGCCCATGCACATATATGTGTACATACCAGAGTGTGTGAGTCCATCATTATAGTATTTGTGTTTTGAAAGAAAAAAAAAACTATATTTTATCATGGTCATATTCTTGTTATAATGAGCATCTTACTAAAAATTTTTTTAGTTTACTAATAAAAACGTCATATATATGACTAAGGAAATTCATGCTTATATATATATATATATATATATATATATATGAATCTATGGAATTCATTGTTAATATTATTTTCTCACAAAATAATGTATCCATGTTTTGAAATTTTACTTATGGCATAACTAACTTTCAGTTAATAAGTTTTGGATTATTAGATTTGGATATTACCAAGTTTTGTTAAGATTTTGGGTTGCTGGGAAATTTAATGAACAAACTAATTAATTCTAAAACTAAATGGCCAAGTTATTATTCATAGATTTTATAATGAAAATATAGGTTATAGCACAATACATTGATACACATTAATTTTTTGCAAGTTCATCATCATTATCAAGGTGAGTTTACGTAACCATGTTTATGCGATTCTTTATACTTGCAACATTTTAAGCAATTCAACATGCATGTCTAGTAGTAAACTTTATTGTCTCATGAATTAGTCAACAGTTTCAACGAGTTTCAACATTACATAATCATTAGCTATGGCCAAGCCGGCGATACTCAATAATAGATCTATTGGATTGACAATCCCACCCGGATACGTGTACCTCCTACATAGGTACCGTGGGTGATTGTTATCGTTCCAACATATTACTAAGGTGAACCGTAGATGACGGGATGGACCTAAACTAGTCGGAGGTTTGATTATGTCAACATATTATACTATTCTTGTAGACTTAAATTTACGATAGACATACGAATTGCTAGACTTTTATACTTAAACTATTTGCTTAACATGGATTATGTATTCTCACCAACTTCTAGTTGACCCCCCCCCCCCCATTTTTACAACTCAACACGGAATAATGATGCATGAAGATTAGAGTGTTTATGAAGACACTAAGGAGTCTATGCTTGCTTGATTCTTGTGTGATGTATTAGATTTCCACATTTAAAACTCTTATGTAATTCTATTTTTGGATATTTGCAATTTAAATTTATTTCAACTAAAATTTGGATTACCATGTGCTACTGTATACTCATTCTTACGTGACACCTCGATGTTTCCGCCATCGGTTGGGGTGTTACATTACTGGTGGCCAAACATGAAAGTTGAAATATCCACTTATGTTAGTAAGTGCTTGACTTGTGCGAAGGTTAAGATTGAATATTAGAAACCTTCAGGCCTACTCCAGCAACCAGAAATCCCTATGTGGAAATGGGACGGGATTTCTATGGATTTTATTACAAAGCTTCCTAGAACGCCAACGGGCCATAATATGATTTGGGTTATCGTGGATCGTTTAACCAAATCGGCACGCTTCCTGGCAATAAAGGAAACGGACTCGCTGGAGAAACTAGCAAATCGCTACATCAAGGAGGTAGTCTCTAGGCATGGGGTGCCTACTTCTATTATATCTGATCGCGATGCGCGATCCACTTCTCACTTCTGGACTACTCTCCAAAACGCTTTGGGAACTCTCCTAGATATGAGCACAACCTATCACCCACAGACGGATGGACAGAGTGAACGTACAATCCAAACATTGGAAGATCTGCTACGAGCGTGCGTGGTGGATTTTGGCAACAGTTGGGATAAGCACTTGCCTTTGATTGAATTCTCTTATAACACCAGCTACCACACTTCGATACAGTGTGCGCCTTTTGAGGCACTTTATGGACGCAAGTGTAGGTCTCCCATCTGCTGGACTGAGGTTGGGGATAGCCAGCTAACAGGTCCCGAACTCGTGCATGAAACTTTTGAGAAGATAGTGCAAATCAGAAACCGGATGGCTACTGCTCGGGATCGACAGAAAAGTTACGCTGATAAGCGTAGGAAACCTTTGGAGTTCCAAGTTGGGGACAAGGTTCTATTAAAGGTGTCACCTTGGAAGGGGGTGATACGCTTTGGGAAAAGGGGAAAATTGAACCCACGATACGTTGGACCATTCGAGATTGTCAAAAGGATTGGTCCGGTTGCTTACAGGTTAAACCTGCCTAATGAACTTAATGGGGTACACGATGTACTCCACGTATCGAATATAAAGAAATGTCTGTCAGATACTACATTGGTGATGCCACTGAAGGAGATCCAGGTGGACGATCAACTACGATTCATGGAAGAACCAGTGGAGATTCTTGAGCGGGGCGTCAAGAAACTTAAACAGAACACTATACCCATTGTTATGGTATGATGGAATTCCCGTCTAGGACCGGAATACGCGTGGGAACGCAATGATCAAATGCGGCTTAAATACCCACATCTCTTTACTGAACCTAGAACTATGCATAAAGCAAACACTAAACGTAAAGCAGCTCTCTCAAAGTGAATTTCGGCGCGAAATTCCTTTCAACTTGGGGATGATGTGACATCCAGGAACCAAGCGCGCGTTTTTACGCTGGCTTTACTGTTTACTTACTGAATTTCGGGACGAAATTCTTTTCAACTTGGGGATGATGTGATACCCCGCAATTTCAGGTTCTCACTTTAACTAAACTCTAGTTACATTCCTTGCATTATACTTAACTAGGGTTAGCTAGATAGGACACACGTTACAGAGTTATAAGTTAATAACTGCATAAGGTGGTAATTCGAGGAATTACTAGACTGTATACATGATTAGTGAACCTCGGACGTTGGTGAATAATGAAGTATAATAATTATGAGTTAACTGATTTGGATTGATTGCGATTACGTGCTTCCGTGATACTCGGTGAAACTATGTGCAAACCATATGTGATTATGTGAACTTAAACCGAATACGTTAATAAAAATCGTTAAAGGTGGACCATTCAGATGATTGGGGTCTTAACACATGGGGTTACACTTTTACGGTCCGAAATAGCGAAAACGTCGAAGGAAAACACGTCGGGTGACGAAACGGGCCACCCACGCGGGCCAAGGCCCTGTGAGCGGCTGCTCACAGGGACCGAGCGGGCCGCTCGCGGGTGCCTGACGCCACCAAACCGACTTAAACACCTTTTTAAGCAACCCTAAGCCTCTTGTATCACCTAAACTCAAACCCTAATCGCCCCTACTGCCCTACCTACGAAATATTAACCCCAAACCACCTGCTAAGGCGCAAGAACATCGATCGGGAAGCTTCAAGAGCATTCGGTTGGTTGTTTCGAAGAGCTTGTGGTATAATCCTTAATCTATTATGCTTTAATCTTATTATTATGTTATGAAAACCCTATAACTAAGTTTGTCCAGGTCTGAGACCTTTTTATAAATATTAAAACTTGATGCTTTTGAAGAATTAACGGGTTAAACATGATGATAGGCGATTAGTGATATAATAGATTACTTGTTGCACAAGTTGTTGATGTTTTGATCGTTAGGGTTATGATTTTTGCATGTATTATGATAGATTCTGATCTTAATAGGTCTTAGGAATGTTTTGTAATGATTGTTGATGATCGTTGATTGATTATACACACATGTGAGTCGTTTAAATAAGGGTTTTTTGCATGATTAAAATCTAGACAGAATGTTTAGGTTAACTTGTAGGGTCTGTTACGTGGCTTTAATATGATGGTTTTGGTGTTCTCTTTGCATGGTTAAATCATACCTGGTCTTAGCTTTTCATAATGGGCAAAATCGAGTGATTTGGACGTCGTTTGAGTCGTGTTTGGAATTTTCTTTGAAAATAGGTCATATCAGAATTTCGGGTTAACAAACTGAGTCGACTTTAAACTGTCATAACTCGAGTTTTATAAAGAATTAAGTTATGAAATTTTTACAGAAGATTAACATTGTAATAATTTGGGTTTTCCAAGTGGATGAATCCCGTTTGGATGAATACACAATTTTTGGGAATTTTTCTACTAAACTGACCTGTTGTGAAAGTTTTCTGAACATAGCTGTGTTGAACGAATTTTAATACTTTTTGTGTTTGGTTTTGAGACAAAACAAAAATATGGCTTGTTAAATGAATCCCAAATAATATTCAGTAAAAATTTGGGAGTTTAACTCACTGATTTAGTATTTTAAATAAATTAGTTTTGGTGACGCACAATCTGTCCTAAAAACGCAGATTGTGTATTATGTGTTTACGTGACTAATTGAAGTCCTAGGTGGTATGTATTTGATATGTAATTGAATGGGCACTTGTATTAGATGCATATGGAGTGTAAAACTAATTATAACCAACATATTCACCAACGGGTCCGTAGGGTTTACTTATGCATGTAGAATCACTACCTGTCACCTACACGCTTTTGAACATTTAAACGTCTTGGACAAACGGGTTATATGGTGTAATTACACTTATACTTACTTAGTGACACATGTACTAGGGAGTCGGTAGCACACCCTACTTTGGAGTTTGGATTTATTTTGTTGCATACTAAGGTGAGTTTCACTACTTTTTCTCAAAAGCATGCGTCTCAGGGTGAGACAACTTTGTTAAACGTTTTCTAGTCCAGTTTGGGACTACTTAGGTTTTGACTCCTTGTGTGGGTCGGGTTTACGATTCCTTGTGTGGATTGGGTTTTTGATCAGTTTAAAACTTATTAGTCCTTTGTGAACTAAACACTCTATCATTTGGAAAGTCCTTGCATATTATTGGGTTAATCACTGGAGGCGAACGGGGTATTAGTTGATAGTGCTATTAGGTTGTGCAGCAACCTCATGCCTGAGGTGCTTGAGGCACGGGCATGAACTTCTGACCACATTTGAGAATTGGTGTTGATAGACACCAGTTATTGAGGCAAATTATTATGTTACTGAAGGTGTCCCAATAATTCTGTTTAGTTGCAATGAGTGGGTTAGCTACCCCTGACACCCTTAAACTGATAACTCTTGAACATTTTAGTCTGGAGGACCTACGCTTTTACTTGGTTACGTGGTTTTGGAAACCAGCGCATTTACTTACTCATTTCTTTACTTAGTGAACTCACCAACATTGTTTGTTGACCCACGATATACATGCTTTTGCAGGTAGTTAGCTTCTGGTGCCAGGATTAGAAAGCACTGCACGCTTCACTGCATTTGTGGTCTTGGGCATACACCTAAATTACATATTATGCTTTTATGTTTTCTTCCATATGGTTTTATCTTGGGCGTGTTGTTTTGCGCATGGTTTTAAAAAGCTTTAAATTTGGTTTACGCTTCCGCAGCTTAACTAAACTTGATTTTTGAAAACGAACTAAATGGTTTGGGCATTTAGAGTTCGTTCATATGACTTATGGCTATGGGATCCTGGTATGTCATGCGCCTCGCGGTATAAACCCCGCAGTCAAAATTTGAGGGTGTGACAGTGCTTCATCATTAAACATGTGCATTCCTATGCATCTTATGGGGAATTTGCTATTCTCTAAGGCTAAATTAATCCAATTAATTTAAATATGCACTTAAACCGTTAATTACATATACTAATTACGTACGGAAACATATCGATTTTTGCCGGATGTTGCAGTTTGGTATGAATATAGAACAATAAAAAAAGTTATGAAGAACATATGCAACAGAATTTTAGTACCTATATGTTTTTATAGGAGCACGGAATTGTGAAGTACAAATACTCAGAAATAAGATCTTATATAGAAAAAATATTCGAATAACATGCACCTAAAAATGTGCAACTTACATAGGATTGTAGTATTATCTATAAGAGTTTATAGATAACATTAATTCGAATAACATGCAACCTAAAAGGAGGCAACTAAATTAGGATTTTAAGATTATCTCTAAGAGTTTCTAGAGAACAATTATTTGAAATGTGTTTCATGCAGTGCAACTAACTTAGCATTTTAGTATTATCTCTAAGAGTTTATTATCTCTAAGAGTTTAGAGGGAAGTAACTAACTTAGGAGTTTAACCTAAAAGGGTGCAAGTCACTTAGGATTTTTGAATAACTTTATCAGAAAATATTTAAATTATTTGGATTATCCATATACATTTATAATATTTACTACATATAGTTAGTTTATTTGTTTAATACTTTAATCTTATGTTTGCTATTATTTAGAAAAATGCGAACGGTGTAAATTAGCAATGTATAAAATTCGAACTTTTTAAAACTTGCCAAATGATTGTCCCTGTTACTCTTTGTCTCTTAATTTTGTTCAATTAGTTGTTTAATTTTTTTTTTACTATGCATGATTCTCTGTAAGAAATAGTTTTATAGTTGCATTGGGTATATAAATTACTGGACTTTAGAACAGAATGGCTAAATGCAACAAATCTGAATTTTAGAATGATGCATATCGAATTGACCGAAAGAAACAACATTAATAATCTTAATCTGATAAAATAGAATATAGAATGTTTTACTCATAAAAAAAATAAACTTGTGTTTTTCAACTAATACCGTCATGATTTTTAGGGGTTATTTAAAAAAAATTCTAAATACACCTCCACATCTCTGTTGTTAGTCTTATATTTCAATCTAATGATAAAAGATAATTGGCACGATGTCTATGACTTTTTGTTTGATTGTATTTACTCTGTTTCTTTTTTGCATATGATATTTTTTTGCATTACATATTTCATTTAGTTTGTTATTTTCTATTTGATATGTTATTTGTGCCTAGCCTCACCTTCGATCTAATTACTAATTTTGGAATCACATACATTAAGCAGCGTTTTTTATGTATAAATTTCAAAGCAATGTGTTTGTAGTGTTCTTTCATTAAAAAAAAAATTATCAGTGCTCTAACTCAGTTTTATCATCAAGGCCTTTAAATGTGTGTTTTACTTTTTTCAGAATGGCTAAATGTAATAAAAGTGAACGCCAAGAAAATCATAACTCAAAATGCACGTTTCTAATACAATTTTTTTTTTGTACTCGGTATATGTCTTTAGGCAATAGATATTCAATGCTTTTAAACAAAAAAATTATCTTTGGTAAACGAAGTAATTTAATTTGATTAGTAGCACGAGAGTTGAGCGATTCAATGGAGCGCATACATAACACATAGCCACGACATTTTATATTCATTTATTTTATACCATGTAATAATATGCTATGAGTTTTGTATGTCTTTAGGGCTAATACTGTAATATGCTATCTAGGTCGTCTTGCATATATAAAAATGTAAAGCAACATGATAATTGAAATGAAGAAAAATCATGTCATAATTAACTAAATAAAAATGTAAAGTTACTCGAATGAAGTAAATAACATACGAAACTGAAAATAACACGTTTTAAGAAACATAAATTAAGCTGCATGAAATCTGTTGCGCTTCTGAATCGTCACTCGGGGGATCTTAAATGGACTTTTCAGTTCAGCGCCTGAATCTACAGTATCATCAAATATGTCTTCTTCGTTGTTTTCATCAAAACTGTCAAGGTTAATGACTTGACTCCATTTCCATTCAGAGAGTCTTTTAGATCTTTTTCTTTTTGTTTCCGTCATCCGATCCTTAAAATAAGTGCAATATTTTAATTCAAGAATTAAAAGAAGATTATATAAATAATAATCTTACCTCTTCACTGAATTAACGGTGAAGATCAGATTTGTATGTTGAAAACATTGCACCATGAGTAATAATCTCAACACTGTCGTCACCATCATCGTGCTGAGATGCTTCTGTGGCTGTTGGTTTGTTGAATTCAGAATGTTTTTCATCTGATTGAATCTGCAAAACCAACAAGATAACATATAAAATAGGTATAGTTAGTAAAATGAGGCAAATGAAAAACATAAACTTAGAAAAAACCAACCTTAGATGCTTCTTCTGTTGCTGCTGTTTTGTTCAATTCTGCATTTTTTCATCTAAATTAATATGCAAATACGAAGAAGTTAACATTTAAAATAAGTATAATTAGTAAAATGAGGAAAATGAAACACATAAACTAAGAAAAACCCAACCTTTGAAGTCTCAACCTTCGAATTCAGAATTAGATCCATGTGTAACTGCTTTGACAAATAAAATATGTGAGTGTTACTGTATATTTATAGTATAAAATTTAGTAAGTTTAAATTTTAAAACTGATTTTCCCACCCTATTAAATTAAGAATTTTTGTTGCATAATTTGTGTTTTCATTTGTAAGAGATAAAGTTTAAAATTTTTCGTTTTTTAATAATAAAATCGGTTTGTTAGTGCATTTTTTTATATATAAAAACTGACCATTTATATCATATTGTTATAATATTATTTTTTTATATTTGCAGATGTTATATTATTTATTTTGTAGTATAATATTAATATTTGCATCCGTGGACGTGAGTCATGTTTTGGGAACCGTAAGTTTCAGTGTCTTATATATTTTGTTCTCAGTTTATATGGAAATGCATATGTTTAATAAGGATGTGACTTTTGGCAACTTGTCTAAAACACTTTGTAGACAAAATAAAAAAGAACAGATTAGTATTTTGATATCACCTAATACATGTATATATGCTCCAGGTGCCACTGGAAGGTTTTAAGGCATTGCATGGCATATCGGGCCCACAAAGATTTTAAATCCACAAAGCTGTAGCAAACGGGTCTGAAGGAGTTATTGAAGATATTAGAGAACACGGATACCAAATATCAGTATGTTTATTTCCCTGAAATTTTATTTCTGTTTCATATTTGAAGGTTATAGGTTTTTCAGTTTGTTTTTATTTTTTTGATAGAATTTGGCATCTTTTCAATATATTGAGTCTACTGGGAGGGATCAAGGGAGCGACGTAAGGAAAAAATCTCAAAGTCTTGTTGCTCTTGTGAATGATAAAGAGAAAATACAAGAAGCAAGAGCGAAGGCTGCTGCCAGCAGGGACAAGTGAGTTTTTTAAAAGATTTTTATATTTTGACACACTTCCTTATAAGTTGTTTAATGTGTTTTTAATGCATATCAGTATAAAACCTTGTAAATATTTTATTCAAAAATTTGAATTGTTATTGAAATAAATGTAGTTTTTACAGGGTTGACATTTTTAATATTCCAATGACTTTGTCCAAATTGCTACATTATACTTCAGTGAAATTGTGAGACTACATGGCATTCCCAAATCAATGGTAAGCGATCGAGATGTCAAGTTCCTTAGCCACTTTTGGATCACATTGGGGAAGAAGATGGGCACCAAACTCAATTGGTTGACACTAGTCTCATGTCTAGTTTTAAGCAACAGTGGGCCATTGGGTCAACATCTAGTAAATGATGTAACTACAATAGAAAATTTCATGTAATAATTTGAATGTTTGGGTACAGGGTTCATCTAGTTAGTATTTAAAACAAAAAATGCAATAAAAACTTGTACATAAGGCATTGTTTCTTGTACATTTCAATCCACACATCGGTATTAACTACGACAAATACCGTAACATCGACAAAAATGAGCTAGTCGTCATGGTATATTCGTACGTTTTTAAAATATAATAGTTTTAAAAGTATGATAAAATTCAATAAAAGAATTATAATTTTGAAGCGGAGGGGAGGTAAATGTAATTACTAACTAAGAATTAGGGAATTAAAGTGTAAATAAGATAGGGTAATAAAGTGTAAATATTGTATGAATGACTAATTTACCCTCATTTTAGGGTTATAAATGAAAAATGAGTTCTTAACTTTTGGGTATCTTAAAATACCCTTGGCTCATGCATTATATATAGTATAGATATAGATATAGATAATACTAAAATGTAATGTCGGTACACAACCTGACAAAAAAACGAAATGTACATTTCTACCCCCAATCAAATCACTGAATTACAGTATGAAGTTTCACTTTTCATTCAGTGATTTCCTGCATTTTCACACTTGGTCCTTATACATTGTTTAAGTTAATTTATTTTTTCTTTTGTGTGCTTCTTTTGTTTCATTCTTTTGGCCTCTCCTCATTATTTATTCTGTATGGATTTTCATAATTTTAACATTTAATCTATGTTTGTTGTTTAAGTTACCTCTTATTCCTTTTATTCCTTTTGTGTATGGTCGATTCTTTTGGTACCTGTCAATTGTTTCCTTTTTTGTCCACGTAAATTTTGTTTGGAATCGAGTTGATGTCAAATATAATACGTTTTGATTCAAAGGTTTAAATTTAATTTTGCGTAGATATCGACGTAAAGTTTGTTTAGAGAGACGTTATAAGTCGATAATAATCTATACATAACCATCTTGCATAATTAGTAAATATTCGATTTCGTCTGCATTTTGATGTAAATTTGGTACACTTTTTCAGTAAAAATTCGATTTCGACTACATTTTGATGTAAATTTGGTACACTTTTTCATATAAAGTTCAGTTTGTCTATGTTTCGACGTAAATTCGGTATACGATTTCGTGCTTTACTTTGTACGTTCCTGCGTATCACTCAAGTCACATATAATACATTTTGATTTTATGTAGCCTACGTACAACCCCGCCACGCACCGCCGCAATACGCGGCGGGTTGAAAAACTAGTTTTAACATGATTACTAACTTGCCTCGACATGATTAATGAATTATCTGAACACATTGTGCTTTTTAATGCATGAACAAACCAACTAAAAAGTCGTTTTTTTTTCATTTTTGTATAGCACTATGGTGCTCGTTGGAAAGATAATAAGAGCATGTTTGGCTCTCCTTATTTCCACCTCCTTATAACTTATAACTTTTTCAAAAAGTTAATAAGTTAAAAAAAGTGTTTGGCAAATGGAAAAGAACTTTCTGTTTTAACTTTTTGTTTGCCTATGATAAGTTGTTTTGGAAAAGTAAGGGATGAGTGACTTTTTGAACCCCCTTATAACTTATTGATGGTTATTTACCTACATGCCTTTCTTATATCCTTATACCTACACTCCTTATACCATTTTTGGTCATTTTACCTAAATAAGTTAAACCAAATACTTTTTTACAAAATAACTTATCAACTTATTGTTTTCCCCACCACATAAGCTAATCCAAACACTTTTCTAAAAACTCATTTTTAAAAAGTCATAAGTTAATAAGTCATTTTACCCAAAAGTCCTTTTTGACTTAAATAATTTTATCCAAACATGCCCTAAAACGCTCATTATTTTGGTGTAATTTTGTTTAAAAAAATGTTGTATATAAAAGTTACTAACGTTTAAAATTGTGAGGGTAAGTGTCATGCACATGAGAGAAAAAAACTTTTAGAAAGAAATCAAGAGGTGTGAAGGCATCACCTAGTGTCATGTGGCATAACCATTTTCGTTTATTATATATATACACATTTATTTTGTGGGATTTTATCTTGTGATGGCGTGATAATTCGGTTTTGGTTAGTATTGAATCCTTTAGTTATGGTGTTGGAATAATATTGCCATTCGATAATCTTAGCTTCGATATGGTATTTAGTATCGATGTCGGTTAAGAACATCACGATACGCAGGGGCGCAGGTTTCAAGGGGTGGAAGACCCCCCCCCCCCCCCCCCCCGAATTTTCGCTCGGAACTTCCAATTATATAGTATTTGTATAGAATTTTGTAGGTATATACGGTTTCGACCCCCCCTTCTAAAAATAGGTATATTATATAAACCAAAACTAATGATATATCAGACGATACAAAGTTCCCAAATATCGGTTGTTTTACCGAGTTTATCGCTTTTCTTTGTTTTTTTCTTTTGGGCGCATTTTGAGATGTACAACCCAATTGTTTGATTTTGCCCATTTTTTTCTTTAGGAAAAGCCCAATTAAAACCCTTAACCTAAGTAAAACTCTACACCATATGATGTCTCTCGATCTCATTTCTCAACCCCTATGCATAGTTTGTAGTTTCATACTTTCATCTTCATTCAAAGAATCAAGGTATATCTACTTTACTAATTTATTAATTGTATATTTTTTTTTGGCAATTAGTAAATAATGGATTCATAGATTGTTGTCTTGTTGTGTTGTTGAATGTTGATTAAACCAACCCAATATAATATTTACAAATGGAGGTTGATTGTTGTTTGTGTCACCATCCAAATGCCACAAGATAACAATATCTATCATCTTCTCTTTAGCTTTCATATTCTTATAATTGTTGGACGTTGGTACTGCTTTGGACGGTGGTGTTTATTTATTTATTATTCAATCTTTTGTGTCAAGTTATCACATTGATTAAGAATTAAGGTTGAAAATAATTATGACTTGATTTAATGTTTATGTTATTAGATTATAATATGGGAAAAAATAAAACCATAACATCTTTTTTCAAAGGAGCGAATGGAAAACAAGTAGAGGAAATAGATAATGAAAATATGAGTAAACTTCAAAAAGGGCATGCTATTCCTCAAAATCCACAAGCAAACATGAATGAAGTGGATGTTAGTTGTTTAGAAAGAGATCCCGTTAATATAAGGGAGAAAGTAAGACTAGCTTATATCAAAGGCCGACAGGCTGAACTGCAATTCTTCATCCAGGTATCCACGCTTTGTCTCCTTTTTAATGTTTTAGTGACTTTGTTCATTTTTTTGTGAAACAATGCTTAGAACCTTGATATTATTGTATTTAATGTTTGACTCGACCCAAATCGAATCACCGACGCAAACATATAATCCGAAACATAGCTATAGAAAAAAATTAAAAAACAAAGAAAAGCCCAATTAAAACCCTTAACCTAAGTAAAACTCTACACCATATGATGTCTCTCGATCTCACTTCTCAACCCCTATGCATAGTTTGTAGTTTCATACTTTCATCTTCATTCAAAGAATCAAGGTATATCTACTTTACTAATTTATTAATTGTATATTTTTTTTTGGCAATTAGTAAATAATGGATTCATAGATTGTTGTCTTGTTGTGTTGTTGAATGTTGATTAAACCAACCCAATATAATATTTACAAATGGAGGTTGATTGTTGTTTGTGTCAGCATCCAAATGCCACAAGATAACAATATCTATCATCTTCTCTTTAGCTTTCATATTCTTATAATTGTTGGACGTTGGTACTGCTTTGGACGGTGGTGTTTATTTATTTATTATTCAATCTTTTGTGTCAAGTTATCACATTGATTAAGAATTAAGGTTGAAAATAATTATGACTTGATTTAATGTTTATGTTATTAGATTATAATATGAGAAAAAATAAAACCATAACATCTTTTTTCAAAGGAGCGAATGGAAAACAAGTAGAGGAAATAGATAATGAAAATATGAGTAAACTTCAAAAAGGGCATGCTATTCCTCAAAATCCACAAGCAAACATGAATGAAGTGGATGTTAGTTGTTTAGAAAGAGATCCCGTTAATATAAGGGAGAAAGTAAGACTAGCTTATATCAAAGGCCGACAGGCTGAACTGCAATTCTTCATCCAGGTATCCACGCTTTGTCTCCTTTTTAATGTTTTAGTGACTTTGTTCATTTTTTTGTTAAACAATGCTTAGAACCTTGATATTATTGTATTTAATGTTTGACTCGACCCAAATCGAATCACCGACGCAAACATATAATCCGAAACATAGCTATAGAAAAAAAATTAAAAAACAAAGAAAAGCCCAATTAAAACTCTTAACCTAAGTAAAACTCTACACCATATGATGTCTCTCGATCTCACTTCTCAACCCCTATGCATAGTTTGTAGTTTCATACTTTCATCTTCATTCAAAGAATCAAGGTATATTTACTTTACTAATTTATTAATTGTATATTTTTTTTTTTGGCAATTAGTAAATAATGGATTCATAGATTGTTGTCTTGTTGTGTTGTTGAATGTTGATTAAACCAACCCAATATAATATTTACAAATGGAGGTTGATTGTTGTTTGTGTCACCATCCAAATGCCACAAGATAACAATATCTATCATCTTCTCTTTAGCTTTCATATTCTTATAATTGTTGGACGTTGGTACTGCTTTGGACGGTGGTGTTTATTTATTTATTATTCAATCTTTTGTGTCAAGTTATCACATTGATTAAGAATTAAGGTTGAAAATAATTATGACTTGATTTAATGTTTATGTTATTAGATTATAATATGGGAAAAAATAAAACCATAACATCTTTTTTCAAAGGAGCGAATGGAAAACAAGTAGAGGAAATAGATAATGAAAATATGAGTAAACTTCAAAAAGGGCATGCTATTCCTCAAAATCCACAAGCAAACATGAATGAAGTGGATGTTAGTTGTTTAGAAAGAGATCCCGTTAATATAAGGGAGAAAGTAAGACTAGCTTATATCAAAGGCCGACAGGCTGAACTGCAATTCTTCATCCAGGTATCCACGCTTTGTCTCCTTTTTAATGTTTTAGTGACTTTGTTCATTTTTTTGTTAAACAATGCTTAGAACCTTGATATTATTGTATTTAATGTTTGACTCGACCCAAATCAAATCACCGACGCAAACATATAATCCGAAACATAGCTATAGAAAAAAATTAAAAAACAAAGAAAAGCCCAATTAAAACCCTTAACCTAAGTAAAACTCTACACCATATGATGTCTCTCGATCTCACTTCTCAACCCCTATGCATAGTTTGTAGTTTCATACTTTCATCTTCATTCAAAGAATCAAGGTATATCTACTTTACTAATTTATTAATTGTATATTTTTTTTTGGCAATTAGTAAATAATGGATTCATAGATTGTTGTCTTGTTGTGTTGTTGAATGTTGATTAAACCAACCCAATATAATATTTACAAATGGAGGTTGATTGTTGTTTGTGTCACCATCCAAATGCCACAAGATAACAATATCTATCATCTTCTCTTTAGCTTTCATATTCTTATAATTGTTGGACGTTGGTACTGCTTTGGACGGTGGTGTTTATTTATTTATTATTCAATCTTTTGTGTCAAGTTATCACATTGATTAAGAATTAAGGTTGAAAATAATTATGACTTGATTTAATGTTTATGTTATTAGATTATAATATGGGAAAAAATAAAACCATAACATCTTTTTTCAAAGGAGCGAATGGAAAACAAGTAGAGGAAATAGATAATGAAAATATGAGTAAACTTCAAAAAGGGCATGCTATTCCTCAAAATCCACAAGCAAACATGAATGAAGTGGATGTTAGTTGTTTAGAAAGAGATCCCGTTAATATAAGGGAGAAAGTAAGACTAGTTTATATCAAAGGCCGACAGGCTGAACTGCAATTCTTCATCCAGGTATCCACGCTTTGTCTCCTTTTTAATGTTTTAGTGACTTTGTTCATTTTTTTGTTAAACAATGCTTAGAACCTTGATATTATTGTATTTAATGTTTGACTCGACCCAAATCGAATCACCGACGCAAACATATAATCCGAAACATAGCTATAGAAAAAAATTTAGGTCCTGTCCCGTGGCTAGTGATATCCGACTCCCCCTGACCAATTTTGTCACACCCTCAAAATCCACATGCAGAGTTTTACCGCGAGGCGCATGACAAACCAGGATCCAAGTCAACGATCCCAATAAACAAGTCTAAATGAACATATGCAATTTCAAAAACATAGTTTAAATCTCCAATTACAGCGGAAGCTTATTCTCAAAACATAATCCAAAAGTAAACCAAATTATTTAATGTTTGAAAACCATGCAATCCTAACTAGACGCCGTGCAGACGCGTGCGCCCTAGTTCCATAGTGCTACCTTAGCGACCTGAGAAAACATGTAAGAGTTTACGTCAGCACAAAAATGCTGGTGAGTTTACAGGTTTTGTAATCAAAGTATCATGTTCAACCTGTCCATACTATATCAATTTGCAAGCCAAAGTACGCTAGCTAGACGTATGTTTTATTACATCTACGATTGGAAAACCATTACTAACTCGCAAACCAGATGTCGTGCCCGAATAGTAAACCTGTTCCTGTTTGAGACAATATGCACTCGCCCAGCCCTCCAAGCCGACGAGCGGGGTTGGTTACTCCCAATAGATCTATTCACATTTCCCCGTTGTGCTAACCCGCACATTCATGGTTTCCCCCGGGACTTCCAAAGATCGTATAGTAAACCATAGAAACCGATAGTATGATAGTTGTTACAAAAACATAAGTTTAACACATGTTTTCTCCCCCAAAAAGTGAAACCAGTTAAAAGAGGGGCCGTAAACTCACCTTAGGTTGCGTTACTTCGAAATACGAATAATATCAGCAGCTATGCTAGCCCCGTAAAGCGGCGACCTAACATATGACAGTTACAAGTACTTAGACTAATAACCCGTAGGTTAGTTAGTCCCTAGATGTCCAGACCATAACCAAGTTCGTTTGAAAACACTGTGACCGTTAAATTAACCCAATGTACAAGACTCGACATCCCATTGGTGACCCGAGACTCCCCGTGTTATCCTTGCACTCACAAACATACAATCATGCAATCACACTTAACATACGTTAAAGTCCAACAAGTTATAGCACGTAGTTCAAGTATCACATAAATAAGTCCGAACACATGTTACCAAGTTATTAGGTATGTTACGGGGTTCCTAGCATGTTCCTAGGTGTCAAATCGGGTCCCGAAATGCTATATTACACTTACAGCAGCAGTACAGGCGATTAGGAAAAGTCAACTAGTGATTACGTGGGTCAATAGGCATTTAGGAAGGCTAATCGCCTATACTATAGGCGATTAGGGCTATATGATATACAAATTAGGAGTTTATAGGCGATTACGTCGTAAAGCATGCAATTCAGGGCTTAACTAGCATTTAGGATCGTAAATGCATGAAGTAAAGGCATTTAGGCTCCTACTCGCCTATACTATAGGCGAATAGGACTCCATTTCAGGCGAATAGCCTCCTATTCGCCTATAGCATAGGTGAATAGGATCCCTATTCGCCTTTAGCCCAGCTGTTCCAGTTTTTCGCGCGTTTAACACTCCAAATCAGATCCAGAACGTGTGTAAACATCAAATATCAATCAAACAACCATACCAAACATATTTCAATCAAAATCCTTCGTTTAACCTCGTTCTATTAGCCCTGCATGCAACCATGTAACCCAAAAACAATCCACATAGCATGAAACATCACATTAACATGCATAACCGTAACCCTAATGAACAATTACTCAGATTTCATCAACATGCTAACATCATCAATCTGTAACTAACTTAATATTATGCTATCAATCCATCTTGAATCATAAAAACCCTATCTTTTAATCATAAACACACATACAACATGCATAATAGTTAGAATCCAATTAACAACGATTATTAACGAATTTCAGAAGACACATACGTTTATAAACAGGTCTGGACCATTAGGGATTCAGTAAAAACATTATTAAAGTTTGCATGAATGAAAACCACACCTTAGATTTGTGATAGATTGATGTAATAGGCTTGAAATCTTGTGTTTTGATCCAAAATCGTGTTCCAGAGGTTGTGTGTGTGTTGGGGCGAGTTGTGGGACGACTAGGGTTATTAATATGAAGTTTAGGAGGTCAAGTATTGTATTTATAGGCGTTTTTAGTCGTCCAGCACGTTATAGGCGATTACGCAGCAGCATCAGGCGAATAGGAATGCTAATCGCCTATAGTAGGGGCGATTAGGGCCTATTCGCCCATATGGAACCCTACTCGCCCCTCCCTATAGGCGAATACAGCTCCTATTCGCCTATAGGGTCTGGTTCAGCACATTTGGCACGTTAAACTCCGTTTTAACATATGTTAACACCTTTTCACATACCGACAAGTCACATAATGATTGTAAACACATAATACTTGCAAACAAACACATTCACACTCGATCACCAATTCCCGGGACTCGAGACTTGTATGTTCCCTATGCTCTGACAATTCTACGAATCGTCATCCTTTGTACACTTGGTTAAGGACTGACATCTAATGAGCCTTTAGACTGACATCTGATGATCCTCTATACTAAACCGACAGTTCCCGAACCATAACACGACTCAACTAACCCAGTTAAGTATAATATACGCGTGACTCGCTAAGGTAGACTGTAATCTAAACGACGTTGTTAACCAGAATTTGCCGGGTGTCACATCATCCCCACGTTAAAAGAATTTTCGTCCCGAAAATTGCACAAGTACCAAAGGAATAACAAAAGAAACAGACAAAAGATAGAAACCAAGAGAGAGATTTACCCGAGTTGTCACAAATTTCTCAAGCTTCGCCACTTACGATACGTACAGTCGCTATAGCTAACGGTAAAAAACATGTAGTTTGCTTAAATATAACTCCGTTTCAGTAATCTATATCTATACTATATTATAAAGCATGAGAGGAGGATACCTGGCAAATTTAAGTAATTACAACTATGATTGCTTAAAGTACAATTAGTTGATGCATTTGATTGGGGGGGGGGATAAATTGGACTTTTAGTCATAAATAGGGAGGTTAAAGAGTGTTAAATTGGAGAATATGAAAAGATGTAATAGTCATAAATAGGGAGGTTAGAGAGTGTTAAATTGAAGAATATGAAGAGAGGTAAAAACCGCTTAGTATACACAAAGTCTTGCAATTCATTTCAATTGAATTATGTATTCAATTCAAACTTGAAGTAATCTTGAGGCTCTTCATATGGGTTGCTTGTGTATATATTTAAGACTATGTGGTGACTTCGTCATTCATATGTGATGCTTGGAATTCATGTTCTATTATAAGTTGGAGGATAAAAAAATATTGTGGTTCAGCTGTAGATTCAACATACAACTTGTCAGTTACCAAGAACAGCAACATGTTTGTGAACATGTTTTTCTCATTTACGTTATGCCCTTTGTGAAGCTCTTACAATAACATTATTACTGTTCATCTGTTTCTATATTGATTTTAATATTTGTTTGTGCAGAAAGAACTGATTAGACCAATGGGCCTTGGTCCTTTTAAGCATACAGTCGACCATTGGCTTGAGTTAAGGAAATCAACATTTGAATGTGTAGATACATTGCTTGATACTTGCCTTGATCAGCTGAACCCATTTTCTTACCTCAAGTTATAATTTTAGTGAACATATTGGTTAGGTTTTACTATTATCTTTTTTTTAGTCTCTGATGTCCCAAATCGTTAATTGCTTTTGGTTCTCATTAATTTCTCTATGAAACTAGAAGGATTTAGTTGACACATGCCAAATATATAAACTTTCGTTGATATGTTGTTACGCTTTGAACACACAAAATTGTAAAGGACACAATCGAATCGAATGATGATTTTGATATGTATACTGGGTTGAATCATTTTGGATGCATCTCATATAATGATTAAACGTAGTTAATATGAATGAAAAAAGTAGTCGACTCCTTAAAGATTCAAATGCCTTATATTTAATCAAAGCACGAAGCTTATTATTCTCGGCTTAAACATTTTGGATGCATGTGATATAATGTTTTAAGTGATTACATAATAAGTAAAAGGTTATGTGCTTGTTTTAAAAATGCGTGAGGCGCTATGAAGTGTTTGGGTTCGAAAAGCTGAGGTGAGAGCTTCACGTATGTGAGGCAGCGCCTTAGGAAAAAAAATGCTTTTCCTAGCGCCTCAGGCGCAAGGTTATTAAAGATGCAATTAGAAAGTGAAACGTAAGAAATAGACTCAAAAGTCTTTAAACCGACTAGAATTGGGCCTATGAATTTGTTTCTTGCTAGATTTAAAGCTTTTGACTTTTGACAAGATGCAAGATTAGCTGTAATGCACCTGAAAAGTTATTACTGCCACGATCAATGGAGGTAAGTTCAGTCATCATTGAATAGTTAAAATCTACCGAACAATCCAATGAATTGTTTCTCAAGTTGAGAAATCATCAGGTGTGTGGCTAGACACTATTGGTTTGTTGCATTTATTATTTATTTGATATATCGATTATATAATACATTTTAGATGAATTTTACGTCCTAATAAATAGATATAGTTTGATGCAATTTTTAGTCCTGCTGCAACGCACGGGTTACCCACTAGTTATGTTAAAACGTATATTATTTAGCTTACAAGAGGTGAACTGAAACTTAAAAAGGAATTTTTTTTTTCAAAGTCAAACACACATACAACTACTCCTAAATTTTATTGTTCACAGTGTGACTAGGGGTGTTCAAAGTAGGATTATCCGATTTTCAGATATCCAAATTTTCGGATTCAGATAATCCAACAGATAATCCGAAACTTAAAAAAAATCGCTTCCTCTTATGCTAAAAGTTTAAAACCGAACTTGCTTAAAACAAACATTCAATATATATTATATTTTTTAATATTTCAGAATCGAGAAAGGCGTGTTATGTTAGTTTAAGGTTAGGGTTAACTTGGAATGGACTAAATATATAGTATATATGTAAATAATATTATATATATAATATAGATATTTTTTAATATTTCGTACTAACATAATCCGATTATCCAAAAAAAATTTAAAAATAGGATCCAAATTCGAATCCGAATTTCGGATTATCCAAAAATCGGATAATCCAAAATTTTGGATAATACAGATACGGATTTTCGAACATTTCAGATTCGAATCCGGATTCGGATTTTTTTAACACCCCAAAGTGTGACATAAACATTCAAAGAGAGGGACACTATATCAACAACTTCATATCATTATGCTAAATGCCATTTTTTTAATAGTATTCTAGCATAAAATAGGGTACTTATAATAAGAATTATGAAAAAAAAGCATATTAGAAGGAAAAAGAAACCGCTTAACACCACACGTCCAGCCCATAAACATCTTTTCTTCATGACTCCCTCTTTGTCTCTCACTCTCTAAGGTTGTGTTCCCAAGTTAACTTAAAATGAGAAAAGAAATGAAAGGGAGAGAAAGAAAAAAATGTGTGTTTCTGAGTATTTTATGAAGGAAATGAAAGGAAAAGGGAGGGAAAGGTGTGTTCTAGAGTTCATTTTATGATGGAAAGGAGAGGAAAATGAGAGAAAACTAAGCCATATTTCATCCTTTCAAATTTGAAGGAAAATGAAGGAAAAGAAAGGGAAAAAATAGAGGAATAGAAAAGAAAAGAAATGGAACGATTTTCCCTACCTCCTTTCTTTTCTTTTCCTTTCTTTAGTTAACTTGGGAACATAGCTAAGAAACACATAGTTTATTTTTTTCTTCAAGCACATCCTGACAAGATCTACCATGTTTCCTTTTTAAAACACAAAATTAGGTTAAAGCTCAACACACACACGCATACGATCAACTCAAAGACGATGGTAAATGCAGAGATCGGTGCTTTACGGTGAACATCTGGCAGTGATGGTGTTGTGTGACGGTGATGATGACTTATGATGATAGTGTAACGGGTAGTATGGTGCGCAGGAGCGACGGTAAAAACAGGCAAAATAGTAAAGGAAGGCGGTGACGGTTGTTTCAGGAGTTTGATGGCCGGATAGGTTTGCAAGGGCGTGGATATGGTTAGTGATGATAGCATTTGTTTTAAATAGGGTCCGAAAATGGTATTTGGTGGTGGGTTACGTTAACCAGAATTGCATGGGCTGCGTTAGGGGTGACAATGGTCACTTGGTGGTGGTGGTGACAGTGGATGTTTGGTGGTGTGGTGCGGCAATAGTGGGTTTATAGATGTGGTGGTGGTGCACTGGTGGGTATAATGAGGATGTTATAATTTGAGATTTTCTGGCGACTTGAATAGGAGAGAAGGAGAGAGGAAGAAAGCTAATTAAGGTTTGGAGTGAATGAAGGTTATAAGGGAAAAATTTATGACAGGAGTTAATGGTAGGGATTGCCTCATCAAGTGCCATGTGTCCTCACCCCAATCGTTTTATCTATACTATGTATAATGCATAAGGCACTGGTACATTAAGATACCAAAAGTTAAGAACTTTTTTTTTTCATTAATGCACAATGTGCAACCTTAAAATGAGGGTAAATTAGTCTTTGAAACACTTTTACACTTTAATACTTCATCTTAGAGGGTGTTTAGGATTGCTTATTTAACTCCAAAAGTCCTTTTAGTGAAAATTGCTTGTTGACTTATAACTTTTCCAAAAGTAGTATTTAAAAAAGTGTTTGGATTAGCTTTTGTAGTGAAAAAAGTCAATAAGTTATTTTTAAAAATGTGTTTTTTCTTAGCTTATTTATGTAAAATAAACAAAAAGGAATAAAATGTGTGTAGTTTGGTAATTTGATATTCAACAAGCCAAAAGCAATTTCAAAAGCTAGGTTTTTGTGGATTTTGAAAAACAACTTTTTAACTCATACCAAAAATTCAAAACAAAAAGGACTTTTAACCAGTGTTGTAAAAGGCGGGCTAGGCGGAGTCCCTAGTCGGCTACCAATATAGGATCAACCCCCAGGCGGAGATCTGGGCGTTTTGGCCATTAGTCGGCCATTAGGCGGGCCTAGGCGGTAGGTTTTTATTTTTAAATTTCTATGTATTTCTTAGTATTATTTGTATATATCTAAGTATTTGTAAGTACTATGTGTATATATCTTAACATATTTTTGAAAAACACCTAAATTTGTGTGTGTGTGTGTGTATATATATATATATATAGTACGTATAAAAAAATACCAAAACGCCTAATTCCGCCAAATTTCGCCTAGTCCTAGGTTGGACCTCACCGCCCACCTAGCGCCTTCTACAACATTACTTTTAATAAAGCCAAACAACTTATTGACTTATTAGATTTTTGGAAAAGAGGCAATAAGTCATTAAGTTGTTTCTAAACTCAATAACAAACATGCTCTTTACTACTCTTTAATTCCCTCAACTTTACCCTTCTTGTGCTTATTTAAATTATAGTTAAACTTTTCCCTTTATGTTAAGCAAACTGCATCCATGATTTTTAGATAGTATACTGGTTTTTTTAATATGTTGATACTTAAAAAAAAATCATAAAAGCGACCATTTTATTACCTTTAATTTGAGTAGAATATTGCTGTTGTTCTAATTTATTTTTTATGTGCTACGTGATTAACAATAGGTAAGAGTTCGCAATAACTAAACCGTTAACAGAAGCCGAACAAAAAACAAATAAAACTGAACCAAAATCAATTGAATACTAAATTAACCAAAACCCGAATTAACTTTAAAACGGTTATTGTTTTTTGTACCCTAAGTTTACCAAATTGAGTCAAACTAAAACTAAACCATCCATATATTCATAACAGCGTGCCTGCGCGATGCAACATAGCTGCAGGGAACACAAACACTTCTAATGGTGCGTGATTGGGTTCAGGTCAGTTCAGTTATTAGCCTCAACCGAAACAGAAATTGACATTATCGGTTAATTGATCTGTAGGATCAAATTTCGAGCTAAAATCTGAGTTTGATGAAGAACAAGATGAAAATTGTGTTGAACACACACTAAATATTCAATAAAAACCCACTAGATGATTTGCATAGATGAATACAATAAAACCCCACTTTGACTTGTTGACTTTAACTTGTTGATAACATTAGACTACCAAATTTAGACCCAACAATCTCCCCCTTAGTCTAATGTTATCAATCTCTTGTATCATCTTTAGAATCGTCAATCTCTACATACTGTGATCTTCAATTTAGGAAGCTTCAGTCTCAAATCCAGTACCCAAAAATACTCCCCCTAGACTGATGCTTTCCAAATTTTCTTTGCTGAAGGTGTTCTTGTCACTTTGCTTATTGAGAACTCATACCTCACAATCTCCCCCTTTTTGCATGCATCATCTTTGAAAATCAAGAACAAACTTTTTCAACTCCCGGTAGCTTGAGTGGTTTAAAAGATGTAGGAGGAGGATTCCAAACTCGGTGTCTTCTGCAAACTTGAGGAAACAGGTGCTTTGGTTTGGTATCTTGCTCCACTGATGATCGGCCATCATTGCAGCAAGTAGTCGAAGAAGCCTATCTACAATCACAAACACAACTCCGAATTTTCTTTAGACAAATTCAACAAATAGACAAAACCGTATTCATCTTGGTGTGTAATCAAGTAAGTATCTCAAACGGCTTGAGAAACAAATAATGTGACATGGAAGACTTAAAAACAAATGTACACAAATAAAGATTTTTTTTTGATTTTAGAATTTCTTTTTTTTTTAATTTTAATCCTTTGTTTTTAAACAAGCACCAACTTTCGAGATATAGAAGGGATCAGATATGGGATCACACTAACTTGAAAAGCCTAGCCACGCTTCAACTTTCTTGAGGATAGCTACAACCCAAAAACGATTGTCTGTATGTTTGTCCTCTTAAGTCCATGCCTCTCGTCATTCAACATACGTTTGGTGATGAGATTATCATGTTTTTAGTAATATTTATGAAAATTTTGTGGACCCCACTTGTGCTAGGTATAAGCCTACCAATTCTCAAGGTTTATCAAGATATAATGATGAGAACTTCAGGTTTATGTTTCCATAAGCAGAGAAGATGATCATTATTTCAATCAGATGATGAGAGCTTCAGGTCTATGTTTCCATAAGCAGAGAAGTTGATCATCTGATTGTTGAGCTATTAATATATATATTTGCACGTCACTAACATTGCGTGTCTTTTGGTGCTCACTTAATTTGTTGGCCCCGCATTGGTAGCCTGCACTCTTAGGTGTCTTTTGAATATATATGCACAAAATTTTCTGTGTCTTTTAATCTCTCAATCTATGTATGACAGGACTCAGCTTGTGCAGACCTAAAACACAATGGGAATCCAGCTTTTCGTGTAGATTTATTATTATTCACCTTATAGCAGTTTACTCAACTTGAAGGCTGAACCTACCTACACATCATTAACTTGTAGTTGTAACGTCCTTCAGATCCTATTCATGTGCAGACATAGACAAGTTAGTTCCTATCATTTCCAATATAAGATCAGGATTATTTGCATTAATCACATCTCATGGCCGAGACTATATTTTCATACTCCCCCTAAACTTTAATTTTTGTACAACCCCCTTTTTTGTAATTTTTTTTTGTATTTTCATAAAAATAATATTTACGAAAAATAAAGTCTTCCACATCAGACACACATAAACATATATCAGCAAGAAAATGAGTGTGTGACAACGGTGTCAATTGTGCAATCAGGTTAGATACCATAACCAAACCTGTGAGATTTTCGCTCCAACCCTATTCTTGGAACAACCACTGTTACTAACCGTGTTACTAACAGTCCTCCATGGTAGTTCCTGCACTCATGAGTAAATTAATTAGAGAGTGGAACCCAGGCCATCGTGGTCCTGGTTTGTCCTTTTACATCAATGTAAGTAACTTCTTGAAACACCATACCTTTTCCCTCATTAGTTTCTTTTTCAACTTTTGTTTTCATTTGCCAAACCTGTTTTGGTTCAAAAAATTTGTTTGTGAAAGAATTAATTTTCGAAACAATTTTTTGTTTAAAACCTAGAGGAATATATTGTGGTTTTGATGCTTTGGTCCTTTTAATCTTTGAATCATGTGAAACCGGCTTCACATGTGGAGATCTTGATGGAATATGTGTCATCCTAACATTCAAAGATGTGTGCATTTTATCCTTTGATCCAAAGAAGCAATCCGCATTGCCTTTACTGCTTGGATTTTGTCGTTCTGGACATTGCTTGAGCACATGACCTTCTTTACCACACCTAAAGCAAGCCTTGAATAGCTTTTGATGATTTGTTGTCCCGTGTGAAGCAACTAGGGATGTAGATTGTTTTGAGCTTGATTCGACTTGTTGAGAAGCTTTGGGTTTTACAACACCTTTTGACTCTCTAATCTTTGACCCCGTGTGATTTCCATTTATCACTGATTCATCATCTGAAGTTGAGCAATCTTCTATAAACAGATCTTCTTCCAGTGAATCTTGATGGACTTGATTTGTAGTGTCAACTCTATCATCAAGTTTCGACACTGAAGTTTCCGAGTCATTTGAGCTTTCCCATTCTCTGGATGAACAAAACTCTGAATCACTTTGTGAATCATCTTTGCATGATGTTGACGGAGTAAACTCTGGAATTTCTTCAGTTAAGAACTTTCCAAACCTGTTATTCTCAAGAGCGGGCACAAAAACAGGTGGAGTACAAATAGTTTTATCATCACAAAATGAAGATTTTAAATCAGCACATTCATGCACAGTATCATCATGACAAACATCAGAATGTGAGATGGGTTTCTGCCTATGACAAACATTTACCATACCATTCAAATCAACATTATCATCCAAATTTAAAACAGTTTTAATCTTTTCATTATTCCAAATAAACCAAATAACTGTTGAGTAACTGGCTCCTGGGTGACCCAACCCCAAAGTCTTTCCACCACAATTGTCATCATTTTCAACCTCTTCCTTTTGTGTCACTTCTGCATTGCTTTTAATCATATTAGTACTAGACTCAGGTTTGACACATTCCTTTTCACACAGATCATTTTTAGGATGAGGTATTGGAATTGGTATATACTCGCTTTTGCTCAGGGGTAAAAATAAAGATCTTTCGATCCCATTGTTATCCTTATATCCAATTCCATCTTTAACAAAAGATTGCCTTGAAAACTCCACTAGATTAGCTTGAGCCTTCTTGCTTACATTCCATTTGTCCACAATAATTTGAAGATGATTTGTTTCGTTTCTTGATTTTTCTAACTTTTCTGTTAAATCATTTATTAAAAAATCTTTTATAAGGACAAATTCTTTAAGAGTTTGCATTTTAGCGAGAGTTGCATTTAACTTTAGTTGATATGCCAACTCATTTTCTTTCATTTCATTGTTGATTTTTTGAATATCATCTCTTTCTCTTAAAACTTTTCGATTGTGGGACAAACAGTAAGCAACTGCTGTGACACATGTTGGTGTGCACAGTTTTGTTTTAATTTCAAGAGGAATGCTTTTTACCAGATCCTTCTCCGCATGCTCTTTGTTTGATTCCTCATTCACAGCTTTACATGTCATGTTGCCTTTTTCAGTCTTGCTGCTTTCAGTCTTTCCAGCAATCAATGTTTCTTCCACAGCTTCCTTCTTACCTTTTTCATCCACATCTTGCTCTTGGCTCACCATACCCTTGGTACAAATCTTTCCCATAAGATCTTTGTTGTTGTCGACTTTTGCAGTTGCAACTTCTTCACCCCAATCACAGTCGTCCTCAGTCAATGCCTTTGGTGCTTGCATTTTAGCAGCCTCATTTTCGTCGGTTATTGCCACTAATCCTTTTGTAGGCTTGATCTCATTTCCAGAATTTGCTGAGAGATTATGAAGAGTCCCAACTGAAATAGAGGATGGATTGGAGCTTTTCATGCTTATAGGAGCAGTGAAAGCCATGTTTCTAGATATTGATGTTGGTGGACTTGATATTGGAACGTAACCGACTTGATTCATCTCTCCCTTTGTGATATTACTTCTAAATGAATTTAAGGAATTTATGACATCTGACAAAGTCATTGGACAAATCATAAAGTCCTCTCTGACCGTCATGAATTTCAAGCTCCATTCCTTTGGGAGTGAATTGAACAACTTCTTGATTGAATTGCGGTTGTTAACAGGAATCCCGACTTTCTTCATCTTTGTGAGCATATTCATGAAACGATCGGTGTGACTGCTTAAACTTTCACCATGAATGCTTCTAAACATGTCATACTCCTTTTGAACCATGTCTTGCTTTTTCTGAATCATGTCCTGATTTCCTTCATAGTAGTCACACAAGGCATACCACAGAGACTGAGCAGTGGTATACTCTTCGAACATGTTAAAAACATCATTCGAAAGAGCCTTGGTAAGAGCATCATAGGCTTTGTGATCACGTTGAATCAACTGCTTGTTAAGGTCTGTATAAGTAGTTGGATCAGTGTTGAACACCTCTCCTACCTCTGTGGTCCTCATTGGGAGGTGTGGTCTGAGTTGAACTGAGGTCCATCAGGTAAAATCATTCACATAATAGAAGGCTTTCATACGGTTCTGCCAGGTTCCATAATCTTGTGCACCCATTAACTTAGGGATTCGAGTTATGGTTCCAGTTTCCAGTTCAGCTTGGGTTATAGGATTCATGGTTAGGTTGTTATTGTTACCAGCCATTGATTAAGGTTGATTTTAAGTTTGATTTTCTGATTTTAAAGTTTAAAGTCCAATAATAAGTCCACAGTCCTTAAGTGCGCACTTCTTAAGTGCGCAAATTTAAGTATGCAGAATTTAAGTATGCAGATTTAACGGTTTGTTGATCAGATGGCACAAGAAACTTCGGGCAGAATAACGACTAGAACACACGAATAAGTACACTGTCATAAAGCCACAGAAGGCTAAATCACTGTCTCCCAAAGTTTCCTTTGGTAAGTGCTCAAATAAGTATGCAACTTATGAGTTAAGTGCACACATCAAGAAATAAGTATGCAGCTTATGAGTTAAGTGCACACAACAAGAAATAAGTATGCAGCTTATGAGTTAAGTGCACACAGCAAGACTTGAGTTAAGTACACTGAACGAAATAAGTATGCAGCTTATGAGTTAAGTGCACACAGCAAGAAATAAGTATGCAGCTTATGAGTTAAGTGCACACAACAAGAAATAAGTATGCAGTTTGATGAAATAAGTGCACAGTTTGAAGAAAAACCCAAAAACTTTAAACAATCTATAAAATCTTCAACAAAAATCAGATTAAACGACGAATTTGTAGATGGTTAAATCCCAAATTTGAGTACCAAGCTCTGATACCACATTGTAGGATCAAATTTCGAGCTAAAATCTGATTTTGATGAAGAATAAGATGAAAATTATGTTGAACACACACTAAATATTCAATAAAAACCCACTAGATGATTTGCATAGATGAATACAATAAAACCCCAAAATCTCTAGCATGTGTGTTGATAGTAAAACCCTAATCTCGATCTATTTATAGCCCAACACACTTAGGCTAATTACATTTAGGTCCCTAGGGTTAACTAAATACTAAAACTCTCACTAAACAAGCATACTATTTTTAAAGTAATAAATATTTTTTGTCTAAACAAAATATAATTATTTATCCGTAGCGTCTTTCTCTATCATAACTTGAGCTTCACTTGTCGATCTATTATCTGAATTTCTCGACTCGCCTTACGTGTTGACTGCGACTCGTTCGACTTTGACTTTTTTTGACCGAACTATGACTTGTTGACTTTAACTTGTTGATAACATTAGACTACCAAATTTAGACCCAACATGATCTTATTAATCACCAGTTAATTGATTAAGTTTATTTGGTTAGATTGTTGTTTTTAGTTGGGTTTAGTGAATTTTGGTTAATAACCAAAACCAAACTTTGGCTAATTTTTATTTTTGTTTAGAAGTACATGAAATGTATGTATAAAAACTAAAAATATATGAATATATCAATGGTTCAACTTTGGTTTGGTTAATTTTAGTCAACTTAGGGTAAAAAAAATGATACTCGGTTAACTCTGTTTTTGGTTAATTCAGTTTTTGATTGGTTTCAGTTTGATTTTGTATTTTTTTTGATTTCGGCTAAGGGTTCAATTATTGTTCACCTATAGATATTGTTAATCACGTAACACATCCATATTTTAATTAAAAAAATATAGCAATACAATAATCAAATTATAAAGAATACAATGTTTGTTTTTATAATGTAGTTTTTTTCTTTATAACAAAAAGTATTCATGTATGGAAAATTATGACCGTTTACAGTTCATGTGGGCAGTTGGCTTAAAATAGAGAAAACATTGTAAGTATATATATATATATATACACACACATACACACACTTTCTATAATAGGAGAAGCGTGAGTGACGTCAGAAAGCTAATGTGTCAACCGGAGAGACTGGCCACCAATGCCTGTATGTCACACCCTCAAATTCCACATGCGGGGTTTTACCGCGAGGCGCGTGACACACCAGGATCCAAGTCAACGGTCACAATAAACGACAACTATATGATATGAAAACGACGTAAACCATTCATTAAGTTCTCAAAATGTAACCACAACAGCGGAAGCATAAAACGTCTTTACAACTCGAAAAGTAAAAGCTAAGAGTCTGATAATGTTCAAAGCACCATGCAAGTGAAATCCTAGACGCCGTGCGACAACGTGCGCCTATCAATAGCTGCTACCTTAGAGACCTGAGAAAACATGCTAAAAACATCAGCACAAAATGCTGGTGAGTTCACAGGTTTTTAAGTAAAGCGTTTTCAAAAAGAGTTTCCAAAAGTTTCCCAAAGGTTTCCAACAGTTTAAAAGTTTCATCCAAAAGTTTCCAAGAGTTTCTAAACGTTACCAAAGTTTTCAAGAGTTTTGAAAGTCTCCAAAGGTTACCACGGTTTTCCATAAGTTACCACAAATTTCCAAAAGTTACCGTTATGCTAAAAGGATGCCAACCCAAGCATATGAACCACTCATACGATACCAAGTTCATGACACTTGTGTGAAACCGAACTGCCAACACAGGCATAACTGAACTACCGAATCCCTCGGTGAACTGAACGGCCGAGCCCATCCAACCGAACTACCAAACCAAGGCTAACTGAACTGCCGTCCAACGGCAAAACTGAACTATCGTATAGTAAGAACACAAAGTAACACTAGCATAACATGATTAGCTTAAAAACGAGTACGTAGCATGTTTCTCCCCCAAAAACGTAAACATAGAAAGAGGGGCCGTGAAACTCACCTTAGGTTGCGTATTCAAATAAAAGAGTAATCCGACACGTGTTCGATAGCCCTAACTAGTGGCGACCTATCAATAAGTTTGCATAAGTGATTTGACTACTAACCCGAAGGTTAACTAGTCCCCGATTTTCCAGATCTTGACTACGCGTGTTTAAAAGTGTGTTTGAACGTTAACCGGACACACCGAACAGACCCGACATCCCGTTGGTTACCCATTACACAAACTAATCAAGCATATAAGGTTTACACATAATGTTCAAGCATAAAACACTTAGATTGCATCAAAAATCGCATATACGAAGTCGTAAGTTGGAATCGGAAGATTTATGGGTTTGGTTCGATCACTAGGGCTTCTGGTTCGAACCATGGTCCCTTGGTTCGACCCTCATGATGTCCATTCAACCTATTCACAATTTCATTCGACCTAACACATGTTTATTCGACCCTAACACATGTTTATTCGACCCTAACACATCTTAATTTAACCCTAACACCTGTTAATACGACCTAAACAGTATTCATTCGACCCTATGCATGTTCATTCGACCTTTTTAAGGTAGGTTCGACCTATTTGAGGTTCATTCGACCCCACGAAGGGTCGAATGAGTTTCAGGTTCGACCCTTTTCCTGCAAAAACTCATAAAACGCACCAAATCGCATCTAAACAGTCCGAAAACGTCACGAAACACCATGAATCATAGCAGTCCACTACCATTAGTCTATCCCCACAAAACCTTACCAATTTTACCTTGAAATCAGTTCGTTTAACAAGTTACCCAAAATAGCAAATTATAGAAACGTCATATCATACGCATGCAATCTTTACCCGATATGGAAACTTATCAAAATCATCTATCAATTAGCTCAATATGCTCAGATTATCATGTGCAAGAAAACCCCGAATCATATCATATCATTATCAATAACATCATGAACAAGGCCTAGATCTAACCCAAAATCCCTAAAATGAGCAAAACATCATCAATAACCAATTGTAACCTATCTTAATCATAAATCATCATCATCAACAGTCCTAGATCATTGTTATAACATCTACACGGCAATTGATCATCAAACAATACATATCACAACATAAAACACCATTAACACATGTTAATTTGTATGAAAACTCATGTTTAATGAAAGGTGTTAGAAAGGTTTTTTTTCCATGAAAACATGTTTGAATCAGATCTGGACACTTTGGGGTTTGATAAAAACGAATCAAAATGAATGAAAATGGTTTTAGATCAAGAACACACCTTGAATCTTCTCTTGCTTGTGATATGGAAGATGATTGTAGGTTAGATTATGCAAAACAAGTTCAAAAACTCCTTCCTCAGTGTTTAAGGTTGAGAGAGAGTGTTTAGAGGCGTTTAGGGTTTGTGAAATGATGAAAAGTTGCAAAGTATGGTATTTATACTTACTGTTCATTCGATCCCTGAAAGGGTCGAATGAGTTTCTATGTTGTCGAATGGAATGTTTCAAAGACTCATCAACCTGGTTCGACCCCCTTAAGGCCGAACCAGTTCCCACTTTTTTCAGATTATCCAGTTTTGTCGTTTAAACGCGTTTTAACACATCCTAACACATGAACATGTAATCCTAACATATGTTCAGCATATAGAATAATGTAAAATCATATAAGCATCACCTAAACACGTATTCCATGTATTAACACGTTACACATCATATACGAAGCGGTTCAAGTTTATCATCTAATCCAATTATGTACGTTCACCAACAACGGGACTCAAGACTCGTGTGTGTGCATAAGATGACCCCAATGATCCTCCGAATCATTGAACCCTGGACTATACGTAATGTATCCCCACATAACTAACCTAGTTAAGTATGTTAAATGAATGTTTTTGCTAAGGTAGACTTATATGTTAGAAAAATGTTACCCTGAGTTTGACGGGTGTCACACTGTATGATGCAAAAACTGACGTCATTAATCACCTTAAAATATTCAAAAAAAAAAAAAAAAACAGACGTAGGCCACGTGAAAGTACCATTGTTGAGTTTAAAAGCATATGTTTAGTAGAGTCGATTTACTAACAGCTGTTCAGACCAGTTAGTGAGCTCTTCTATACAGCTGTATCTATAAGCAGTTTTTATGAACAGCTGTTTAGTACATATTCAGCCCTTAACTTTTTGAAGTTTTAAGAGGGAAATTTTGAATTAACATAGGGAAATGTGATTTTTGCAGCTATATAATCCTTATTATCGCAGATGCTTTCCTCATACGTAATCATTTTCTTTCACAAATTAATTCATAAAATCTCCTTTCGAATTCTTTGTTGAAATCTTCTCAATGGATCTTCATAAGAAAATTGATAGTTTTGCTTGTGTTCTCAACCCATCCAAAGATATCTGGTTTCTGAAGGTTCGTATCATACGAAAGTGGAAAGAAAGTTTTAAGATAGAAATGATATTGATTGATGAGCAGGTAATGTAATTTTTCTTTGAGGTTATTTTATATGTTCTTATTCATGATATAAATATAAATATTGTTTCTGTCATGTTTTTTGTTTAATTTATTTTATGTTATTTAAGTTCTTTCGTTGATGTTTAGTGGAAAGAAAGTTTTAAGATCGAAATGGTATTGATTGATGAGCACGTAATGTAATTTTTCTCTAAGCTTATTTTATGTTGCTATTGATGATATAATTATAAATTTTGTTTGTGTCATGTTTTTCCTTTACCTTATTTTATCTAAGCTGCTGTTTTTTTTCTTTATATTTTCTTTTATATTTATTTTAAGGGTGATAAGATTCAGGCCTTCATAAAGAGTCCTTTGATCCATCTTTTTGACCATCAAGTTGAAGATGATGATGTCGTTATTCTATCTAAGTTTGGTGTCGGTGAAAACAAAGATCCATACAAAGTTGTAGCATATGATTATAAGATCAACTTCGATTGTTGTACCATCGTTAGCCGTATTGTTGGTTGGCAAGGTGTTGAGTATGGATTTAATTTCATTGCTTTTAAAGATATTCTTAAAGGCGAAGCAAATGAACTTTTCTCTGTTGGTTTGTTTCTTACTTTAAATTTAATATTCAGTATATTAAATTTTTGGTTTCATATTTTAAATTACATGCACATTTTATAGATGTTGCCGGTGGTCTCATTTGGTATGGAGGTCTGGATGTGTTTGGACGATCTCCAAAAGAAACTAAAAGGATAAATTTTGGTATTCAAGACTTGGAGTAAGCGTTTCCCTGTTTGTTGTTTGTAAATTATTGTTGTTACTTTCATTTTGGTTTTGTTTATATTGTTTAGTGGTGATTTAATAAATCAACCAAATCACTATTTAATTTTTGTATTTTTTATAATATATTTACCTATGTTTGTGTATTGATTTTATGTAGTGATACGATATTGCGATGTACTATGTGGAATGTTTATGCAGAACAGTTTAACAAATTCATTTCTTAAAACGCTAGTAATGACCGTATAATGGTTGTTATACAGCATGGCAAGGTTAAGGAGTCCGAAGGTAACTTATTTTAAACTCCTGTTATTAATACTTTGTTAGTTCATTGTGGTTTAATATATATATATATATATATATATATATATATATATATATAGAGAGAGAGAGAGAGAGAGAGAGAGAGAGAGATCAATTTATAGTTGAAAGTGACAACTTTGGAACTCAGATGTTTCTGAATGTAGATTTAATTGAATTGAAGGAGTTAAGAAGGAGGTACAGTGTCGTTTTTATGTATTTATAATTAAATTAGACATTTTTTTCCTTCTTTTATTAACTCAAGCTATTTTTTAGTCTTATATTGAAGCAAGGACAAGATGCTGCTTCTACTTCTCAAACATTACTTTCAGAACACTCTGTTTATCCATTGCTTCAGGATTTCATTGTTGGGTGTGAGAAGAAACGTGTTGACGAGCTTATCGAGATTGATATGATTTTAATATTTTTTTAATTATGATTAATATTTGTTCTCCATATTACAACTTTTTTTGTTAAGTAATACATGCTTTATTTTTATTTTTTGGCAGCCAATGTCTTGTGTTGTAGTTGTGACAATCAAAATTGTGCAAGAAGGCTATTGTTGGTTTTATGATGCGTGTGGCACATGTTTAGGGAATGTGATTACTAAATCAGAATTCTTATAGCTTAATGAAAATGTTACTGAAGAAACTCTCTAATTGCCTGCATCTGCTTTGTTTTGTATGGGATGGTTAAAAGATGTGCATTAACACGTCTATTAATGAATTCTAAGGAATTTTAAGTTGTCGAATTGTATTACTTTGATATTATTATGTTATTTCAGGTTTTGACGACTAAAGGGAGCATATATGAAGTTTTGGAGTTGCTCGGGCGAGAAACGGAAGCCTAAACAAGCTGGGAAATCAAAATCCGAGGCAAGAGAGACTTTTGGCGTATCCTATGCCAAAAGTGGCGTAGTCTACGCCATTGGCATAGGCAAGACCCAACTTATTGGCGTAGGACAACAGAGAACAACTTAGGCCAAATGGGGTTGCGTACCTTACGCCAAAAGTGGCGTATGATACGCCAAATGCTGGAAAGCATCAATTGTTTCCTTATTTGATGCAATCATGATGGGAATTATGAGGCAAGTCATAAATGTCAAAAATTCTAGATCAAGAGGCATCATTCCTTCATTCCTTAGCATCTCCTATCATACCTATTCACCAAGATCCATTCCACAATCATCCTTCTATCATCTTTCAAGATCAAATGTTGAAGATTGAAGACAAAAGCTTGATGAAGAACACCATGGCCATGCTTGGCTAATTCCTTTGTATCACACTGGGGATGTAAATTTTTGAAGATCTAGGGTTAGCAATTGGGTATTGTTCTTAAACTATTTGATTGTGTATCTGTGTGTTTGAAACATTGTGTCAAATTGCGATTAACCTTATGTTGAACTCATTCTAGTAAATTGATCTTGTGCGAATTTCTAATGTTATGAACATGGTTCCTTGCTTTAATACAAACATAGGATTGTATGTTCTAGGTAATGAGGTGTAGTTTATTCTATCTTTGATATTGATAAAACTTGACACCTAAGCCTATTGAGCAATCACTCTGTTAACACCAATTACACTACCATTGTTTACTCATTTGTGAAATCCCTAGTATTCATTTGTTGAAACCCTAGTGTGATCCTTTTAATTAAATTTTTTACAAACATTATTGCTTTTCACTCTTACAGTTTCAGTTCAAGTTTTCAGTATAATAAACAAAACCCTTCCAATCAACTTCTTAAATGAACCAAGCAAAATCTTCATAACTTTTTCTAGCACCTTCATAAGTAATACTGTTTAATCAACTAAGCAATATCCACTAACCACACGCTCCTTGGATTGATACCCTACTTACCCTATCTACCTAGGTTAATTAGGTTTTGCATGACCCGTAATGACCCGCTCATCAAATGGCGCCGTTGCCGGGGAGCTAGTGCGCTTAGTGTTTAGGGATTAGTTGAGTGTGTGATTATCTGTTTAATTGTTTGTTTGGTTAATTCTCTATCTTTCTTTGTTACGCGGGGTGTGTTGCTTGTGCCGTTTACAGGTAGTGCATGCATACAAGACATTCGGGGAGGACATCTCCTTTAGTGTTCGAACCGGAAATTGAAACAGTATTAAGAAGACACCGACAACACTGGTTAGAGGAGCCGATTCCTTCTAACCATCAATCACCACCTACAAATCGAAACTTGTCTTCTGGAACTGTCCAAATGGCAAACTCAACTCAAAACCACCGTTCAGGTGAGAACCGTATACCACCCGCTCCACCACATCCAACCCGAACCCAACACCCACAACAACAACCACCTCCTCAAGCAAACTATAACCAATTTCCTAACATCCGAAATGTTAACCAAGGCACCTCCGTATCAAACCGTGGCAATCCCACATTTGACCATGTGAACAGATTTAATGAAGTAAGATAAATGACCTTGAGGATAATATTGAAGAACTGAGAGGAAATATCAACGACGATGAACCATTTAGTGTTCCAAGTTATCAGCCATCAGAGCGAGTCAGTGTTCATACGTATCATTCGAGGGAGGATGAACATTCGGAAAGGGAGTATACCGAAGAAGAAGAAGAAGGTTGGGGGGTATGGAAATGGTAATGGTAGTCATGAAGATGAATAAGACTACCAAAGTGATCATCACTCCAATGTGGGTGCGCACCAAAATGTGGCTAATGCAGGGTATTATAATCGTGGCTTTGTTAATCATCAATCAAGGAAAAACCCAAGGGGGCACCGACATCATCATGTTAACCAAAATCGAGGTGAAAATTATGTGGGTTAGGCAGATAAAAGAACTCATGTGAGAAGACAACCAAGAAACGAAGAGGTTGATGCACCACAAAGAAGGCCTCATGCCCCAATGCAAGGAGTTAATAGTTGGTTTAGACCAATTGCTTCCGAAAATGAGTCACCCATTGTTCCTCCACCTCAAGGAAGACGATCTTTTGACTGTAAACCGAATTACATCAACATTCTTCCTCACTTTCATGGGATGGCTACTGAAGACCCATATGATCATCTTTCCGAGTTTACAGCCGTGTGTAGTACTATGGGAGGTCACAACTTCTCCCAAGATGAAGTTCGGTTAAGGTTGTTCCATTTCTCTCTCAAGGATAAGGCAAAGAATTGGTTTCTCACTTTGCCTTCACACAACATCTATATTTGGGGAGAAATGCAACAAGCATTTTTGGATGAGTACTACCCTAGTTTCAAAACGGATGGGGCTCGATTAGAGATTTGTTCCTTTCAACAATTACAAGGGGAACCACTTCATGAAGATTTCACCCGTTTCAAAGAATTGATTCGGAAATGCCCACATCACAATATCGAGCTATGGGAATTGGTCAACAGTTTTGTGAACGGGTTGAACAAATAGGAAAGGAAGTATCTAAAGTCCACTAGAAATCGGACATTATTATCTAACCCGGAGCAAGAAGATTGGGATTTCTTGGAGTGAATGAGTAAGAACTCCAAAGCTGAAGAATCTGCAGACAGAAGAACCAAACATCCCATTTCAAAGACTCTTCCAAATGTGGATGCTAATGCAAAAGACTGAATTACTACCTTGGAAAGAGAATTGGCTCGTATGAAGAAGAGAGAAGTTTCATCGGGGCCATATGCGATGTGTGGAGTGTGTGAAGAAATGGGTCACAAAACTGATGAGTGTCCAGAAAATTCGGTTTAAGAAACTGCGAATGTAAATCAAGTATATGGAGAAGAGAAGAATTATGACATGAACTCCAATACGTATCATCCGGGTTTGAGAAACCATCCTAACTTCAGGTATGGTAATGCTTCCAATCAAATGAATCCGAATTTTCAACCAAACACTCAAGGGGGGTAATCAAGGTGGATCGTATCAAAACCGCCAACGCAATTCCAATCAAGGTGGTTATCAAAGAAACTATAATCAAGGTGGTGGGTATCAAAAAGGGTATAATCAAGGTGGATCATCAAGCAATCAAAGTGGAGGTGATGATTCTTTGGGATCAAAGTTAGATGCCTTAATGAATATGGCGAAGGAAACCAACAATGATGTCAAAGAAATGAAGAAGACAAATGAGGTGAGAGATAAGTCTCACGAGACCCTAGCTAAAAAAGTGGGGCAACTTGCAGAAGAAATGGCTCAATGGAGGGGAAGCACGGGGAAGCTTCCAAGTGACACAACCATAAACCCACAACATCAAGCATCGAGTTCAAGGAACAATCAAAGCGTACACATAAACGCGGTAAGTTTTATTTTGAATGATAAGGTTGTGGGTAATGAAATAACTCCACCACAACAATTTGTTGATGGTGTGGTGGAGGAGGTTGGTAGTGATGATGAGCAGGAAGAGGAAAATATTTCGCAAAATAATTTTGAAGTTAAAAATTATAAAAAATCTTTTTGCGAAAAGTGCTTAAATGAGATGGCTCCTAAGACAAGTGTGGGGATGGAGACTAATACCATCCCATATCCTACAGCTTTAATAGACCCAAACAATGTGTCAAAGTGGAGCCCACCAAAGGACGAGATGTGGGAAAATTTTAAACAAGTCAACATAAATTTACCACTTATCGATGCAATTGAAAAAGTTCCTGCTCATGTCGAATGTGTGAAAGAGTTGAGCAACCAAAACAAGAACAACAAGTTTCCCGAACACTTAGGGGCACATGTTCAAGCTGTTTTTTTTGGATGATCTTCCCCCTAAACTTCAAGATCCAGGAGCCGCATTAATTCCAATTCAGGTTGGAGAGCATAAAATAGAAAAGGCGCTCCTAGATCTTGGAGCATGTGTGAGTATATTGTAACATTACGCATTAAATACTTGTACGTTACACGTTCATCATAATAAAACGTCAAGTTTTCATTTTTATATTCGCATTTATTTATTTTGTCGCGATTATGAAACCCTAATATGATATATATATTATAATATATTATATGTGTGTTGGATTGTATAATAATCAAAAAAATAATAAAAATCTGCTCTGGCCGGGGTTCGAACCCGCGCCAGAGCCACACATGCACACATACACAACCATCTGGGCTGGACCTTCTCTTTGGAAATAACCCGGACCCCTTTTACATTTATACACACATTAAAACCCCCACAGTTGACAAGGAAAGTCAAATGTGGGATAGCTTGATGATCAATCCAACGATTTAACTCGTAATTGACCTATCTTTGGTAAATTTAGGTGATAACCGGCCCAATACAACACGATTACACGTCATTAACACCAAATCGTTGACCAATTGAATCAATTAAACGCTTATGTATTCAATCGAAGGTCAAACCTTCCAATTAACCTTAACCCTAATCCTCAGTATAAATAGATGCATTCCGAAGCTTAACAACTCGCTCACAACTCTCTCTCAACCTCCCAATTTCTCTAATTCACTCTGATTAGTATTATTGTGCTCGTTGGTTGACTTTTGCTTTGACCCGACGTTTGCAATCAAACCATCACTGTGAGTACGATTAATTTTGTGGGTTTTATTCATCGGCTATCAAACAACAATAGCCCTAACATTAATCGGGCTAAAGTTGCCTGAATCATTCAATTGAAATTCTAGGGTTCGTCGTGATTTTAATTGGGGATAAAACTGATTTCGCGTCGTGTATATAATTAAATTTAAACCAGAAACATCACAACCACCGGCCTAGGCCAAGTGGTTGTGACCATGGTCCACCACAGTGGTCACCCGGGTTCGAGTCCCGGCTCTGACCGTTTTTATTCTTTTCTTTTTCTTTCTTTTACAAACAATTATATATATATATATATATTAAATCTTTTTAATCTTTTAAATTCTTTTTAAAATATCAAAACTATTTTATAAATTCTAAAAAAATTATAATTGTTTAATCTGATATAAAAGATTTATTTGTAATTTTTATTTTTCAGAAATTCATTTATTTAATAATTATAATAATTAAATCATTTTTATACTATTATATTTATAAAAATCCATTTATATATCAAAACAGTTTTATTAAATTCCCCAAAAATTATCCTAACTTTTTATAAAGTTAAACTTTACTGAAATAATTTTTAATTCAGTAAAATCATTTATTTTATATTTTTAAGCAATTTTTGTTAGATTTAATCATAATTAATTCATAATAAATCCAATTTTCATCATTTTTGCACCAAAATTTTATACAAATTATTTTTAATCATTTAGAACAGAAATATGATCTTTAAAATAAGAATTATTTAATTTTAGTATTTTTGAATATTAAAGTTAATTATTGGCTAATTATAAATAAATAGATTTAAAAATCTATTTTAAATGAAATAATTTTATAAAAATTATTTTTATGCTTCAAACACTTTTAGGTGTACATTCAAAATTCAAATTTTATAAAAAGACTTTCTTTCATTAATTATTAAATTTTCTTTATTTAATTAACATTTTAATTTAAATTTAACAATTGATTATCCCTAAATCGAAACCCTAGGATACACTTGTAAGTTAATTAGACTTAGACTTATTATATATTACCTCATTATAGGGTAATATTTGGAATCTTTTTGGGCAACACAATTATCACATCTTTTCAACAAGTTAACATTTGTTAAGGTGAGTTTTACATAGCCCCTTTTATTTATCACCATTTTTGGCGTGAAACATGTTATAACAATATCATTGCAATTCAATCATCAATGTGTCTATGTGTTTTCTATGTTGCATTATGTCTTGAGCATGATTAGAGTAAGCACCATTCTAGCATAATCATTAACATTGATCAGCCGACGGTATACATTGATAGATCTATTGGACTGACAATCCCACCCGGATACGTGCCTCCTACAAAGGTTACGTGGATGTTTGTTATCGCATAACATATTCATTGGGACCATAAGTGTATGGTATGTATCATTTTATAACAGTCAACAGGGTTGATTATGCACTCGATTTATTTCTAATATGTTCTCACATATGGGCTAGATTAACATGACACATGAATTGCACAACATTTTATTCACTTTATCATCAAAAACCTATGTAATTCTCACCAACTTATGTTGACCCAAAATACTTTCAAAATTAACATGTTTCAGGTAACAATGAAGCTGAGGCTTGAGTTAGCATTGAGGATTTTACTTGAAGTTCATTTGAAGTTATTGAAGTTGCTATTTGATATTATGTATTTGAATTCTTAGACATTATTTCACATTTTGGATATTATGTTTGAATAAATTATTTAAAATTTATATTATACCATGTGCTACTGATGACAATCATCAATACGTGGCACCCCGATGTTTCCGCCATCGGTTGGGGTGTTACAGATTGGTATCAGAGCCTTGGTTATAGGGAATTAGGTTATTAGAAATAATCTAGACTATAACCTTAGGGACTAAAACAGTACTTGCTTCTCCTACTTGTAACCCTAATTGCTTCCCTAATCCTATCCTCATCCTATGCCTTATAACCCTAAACCTACATGTGACTACTCTTAATTGTCTGCTGCAATCCTGATCCACCATTAGATTTATAGGACAAAATCCTCAGGTTTAACCTGAACCCCCTTGAGATCTCGTCGAAGTTCTAGATTTTAATAACGAACACGTGCAATCTGGAAGGGTGAACGCCTGTATTCTGAGTCTTCTGTCTAGGCTGGCATTGCGCATATATCCCAATCAGACGAGGGACCCGGATGCCTACCTGGGAATTCTCGGGATGAGTGTTCACTTATAGGCTAAAGCATGTCTTCATATGTTATTAGAATTTAGAATCTTTGATAAGTCAACGTTTTCGTTTATTCGTTTTAATTAATGAATAAATGATTACATTCCTTATATAAACTCTCATTCATTTCATTGTGTCTATTACAGATCATGCCTCCTCGTCGCAGCACTCGCAACAACAATGGTGAGAACCACGAAGAAGGTGGTGATAACCATAACCACAACCATGACCAAGTTCCTAACCACAACAACAACGGGGTCGATGCTCAACTGGCTGCGATCATTTCTCAACAAATGGCGCAGCAAATCGCAACTCTGGTTCCCAATTTACTTGCTCAGGTCATCCAATTGAACGGCAACGGGAATGGTCACAACAATGGAAACGGGAATGGCAATGGTAATGGACCCCAAGCTTGCACCCTTAAACATTTCAACTCCTGTAACCCTCCAAAGTTCAGCGGTGAAGAAGGAGCTACTGGACTTCTCCAATGGTTTGAGGGTATTGAGAATACCTTCATCAACAGTGAGTGCCCCAACAATTTCAAGGTTCGTTACGCCATGAGTGTTCTCCATAAACGAGCGCTCACATGGTGGAATGAAGAAAAGCGTACTCGTGGGGCCGAGGTTGCTCTTGCTATGACATGGGACCAAGTCAAAGAGATCATGAAAGAAGAGTTCTGTCCTCGCAATGAAGTTAAAAAGCTTGAGGATGAGTTCCACACCTTAGCTCAAGATAGTGGGGAAAACCTCGCCTACAACACCCGCTTTCATGAGCTTAGTTTATTGTTGCCTCACAAGGTTACTCCTCTGCCGGTAGCCATCGAGAAGTACATCGGTGGTCTGCCCATGCAAATCCAGGACACTGTTTGGGGTAGAAATCCTGCAACTTTGGAAGAGGCCAAACGTCTAGCGGCCACTCTTACTGATAATCACGTGAAGAACGGTACTCTCGTTCGCAAGGGCACTAAGAAGACTGTTGCCAAAGATACTCCACAGCCTGCAATTGAAGTCAAGCCTGAGACCTCAAGCAACAAAAAGCGCAAGGCTAGAAACTATATGGTTGCTGCTACTCCACCTGCTGTCCAAAACCCAGCCAAGAAACCATACACCGGACCTCACCCTTTGTGCAACACTTGCAAGTACCACCATCCCACACAGGTGCCATGTCGATTTTGTACTAAGTGTCAAAGATATGGTCACCTGGTGAACGTCTGTCGATCTCCTGCTACCCAAGACAACAACAACCCAGCTCCCAACCAACAAAACAACAGGCCTACTCGTGGTCAATGCTACGAGTGTGGTAACCCTAATCACTACATCAACAACTGCCCTAATCGTAACCGTAACCAAAACCAAAATCAGAACCAAAACCAAAACCAAAACCAAAACCAGAACCGCAACCAGAACCAAGGTGCTCGAGGTCGCGCCTACAATCTCAACGCTAACCAGGCTCGTGACAACAACGAAGTGGTGAATGGTACGTTTCTCATTAATAACCACTATGCATCCATATTATTTGATTCAGGAGCTGATAAGTCATTCGTGTCACTGAAGTTTGAACCTTTACTTAACTTACCTCACACTAATCTAGAAGACCCTTTCGTGGTAGAGGTAGCTAACGGGAAGTCTATTTCGATCGACTCTATTATTCGTAACTGCTTGTTGAATCTCGATGATCATACCTTCCCTATCGATCTCATTCCCATGCATCTTGGTAGTTTTGATGTTATAGTAGGCATGGACTGGTTGTCAACTCATCGTGCCGAAATTTTGTGCTTCGAGAAAGTCATACGCATTCCTCTCGAATCTGGTGAGATTTTGAAGATTTATGGTGAGAAACCTTGTGGTGAGCTTAAGCTTATGTCTTGTACTACTGCCCAAAAGTACTTACGAAAGGGGTATACAGCCTTCTTAGCTAACGTGATAGAGAAGAAGGACAAAGGCAAAAGCATCCAAGACATTCCTATTATTCGAGACTATCCTGAAGTCTTTCCAGAGGATTTACCTGGTTTGCCTCCTGCTCGACAAGTGGAGTTTCGTATTGATCTTGTTCCTGGTGCTAATCCTATTGCTAAAGCTCCTTATCGTCTTGCACCCTCTGAGATGCAAGAACTTGCTAGTCAATTACAGGAACTTTCTGATAAAGGGTTCATTCGCCCTAGTTCTTCTCCATGGGGAGCCCCTGTCTTATTCGTTAAAAAGAAGGATGGTTCTCTTCGGATGTGTATTGACTACCGTGAACTCAACAAACTCACCATCAAGAATCGTTATCCGCTTCCTAGGATTGACGATCTCTTCGATCAACTTCAAGGAGCAACGCATTTCTCGAAGATTGATCTCCGTTCTGGTTATCATCAGCTTAGAGTCCACGATGAAGATATTCCCAAGACAGGTTTTCGCACTCGCTACGGTCACTATGAATTCATGGTTATGCCTTTTGGGTTGACCAATGCTCCCGCAGTATTTATGGATTTGATGAATCGGGTTTGTAGACCCTATCTCGACAAATTCGTGATCGTTTTCATCGATGATATTTTGATTTACTCTAAATCAAAATCCGATCACGAGCAACATCTTCACTCTATCTTGAGTCTCCTAAAGAAAGAACAACTATACACCAAGTTCTCAAAATGTGAATTTTGGCTTAAGGAAGTTCAATTTTTGGGACATGTCATTGATATGAACGGAATTCATGTTGATCCTGCAAAGATCGAAGCTGTGAAGAATTGGAGTGTTCCTACCACTCCAACGGAAGTCCGTTCTTTTCTTGGGTTGGCTGGTTATTATCGTCGATTCATCGCCAATTTCTCCAAGATCGTTGTTCCTCTCACTACCTTAACTCATAAGGGTAAACCCTATGAGTGGGGACCTAAGCAAGAGGAAGCATTCGAAACTCTTAAGCTGAAACTTTGTGAAGCTCCTGTCTTATCTCTACCTGATGGTAATGATGATTTCGTGGTCTACTGTGATGCGTCGAACCAAGGTCTTGGTTGTGTCCTCATGCAACGAGGAAAGGTTATTGCTTATGCGTCTCGACAACTCAAGACTCACGAGAAAAATTATACCACCCATGATCTTGAATTGGGCGCTGTTGTCTTTGCACTCAAGATTTGGAGACATTATCTGTATGGGACCAAATGTGTGGTGTTCACGGACCACAAAAGTCTCCAACATGTCTTCGATCAAAAGAATCTTAACATGAGGCAACGACGTTGGGTTGAATTACTTAACGACTATGATTGCGAAATTCGCTACCATCCTGGCAAAGCGAATGTTGTGGCTGACGCACTTAGTCGTAAAGAGCGTGTCAAACTCCAATGTGCGAGAGTTCGTACTGATCTTCAAGATCGCATTCTCCAGGCTCAACACACCTCAGTCACCCAAGGTAACATGTACGATGAAATATCTTGTGGTGCTGAGACTCAACTTGAAACCAAACCCGATGGTCTCCTTTATTTCCTTAACCGACTGTGGATTCCCGACCGTGATGATCTTCGTACTTTTCTCATGAACGAGGCTCATAAGTCTCGTTATTCTGTTCATCCTGGAGCTGACAAGATGTACCAAGATCTTCGTTATTCTTATTGGTGGCCTGGTATGAAGAAAGACATTGCTCTTTTCGTTGCAAAATGCCTCACTTGTTCCAAGGTTAAGGCTGAACATCAACGACCATCTGGTATGCTTGAACAACCAGAGATTCCTGTCTGGAAATGGGACAGCATAGCTATGGATTTCATCACCAAACTCCCTCGCACACCCAAAGGTTTTGACAGTATTTGGGTAATCGTCGATCGTTTGACCAAGTCAGCTCACTTTCTACCTATTCGTGAGAAGTATTCTGTGGAAAGGTTGGCAAAGATGTACGTAAGTGAAATCGTATGTCGTCACGGTATACCTTTGGACATTATTTCTGATCGCGATGGTCGTTTCACCTCTCACTTTTGGGGATCTCTACAAGATGCTTTGGGTACTAAGTTGAACTTGAGCACTGCTTATCACCCTCAGACGGATGGTCAGACTGAACGAACCATCCAGACACTTGAGGACATGCTCAGGGCATGTGTCATCGATTTTGGTGGCGCATGGGATTCTCATCTTCCTTTGGTTGAGTTTTCATACAACAACAGTTATCACGCCAGCATTAACATGGCTCCTTTTGAGGCACTCTATGGTCGGAAATGTCGTTCACCTGTCTGTTGGACCGAGGTTGGTGAAGCTCGTATTACTGGACCCGAACTAATCCAGGAAACCACAGACAAAATCCAGCTTATTCAGGATAATCTTCTCAAGGCTAGAAGTCGCCAAAAGAGTTATGCTGATAAACGTCGTAAACCCTTGGAATTTCAAGTTGGGGACCTTGTGCTACTTAAGGTATCCCCTTGGAAAGGAGTTATTCGTTTCGGTAGAAAGGGAAAACTAGCTCCTCGTTACGTAGGCCCCTTCAAAATTCTTGACAGAGTTGGAAAAGTGGCTTACAAGCTTGATCTTCCACCTGAGCTAAGCAATGTTCATCCGACCTTCCATGTTTCGAACCTCAAGAAATGCTTAGCAGATGAGAACCTTCATGTTCCTCTTGAGGATGTGCAAATCGATGAAAGCATGCACATTATCGAGAAACCCGTCGAGATTGTTGACACTGGAGTCAAGAAACTCAAGCGCAGTCGTATTCTGATCGTTAAGGTTCGTTGGGAATCTAAACGAGGCCCAGAGTTCACTTGGGAACGTAAAGACCAGATGAAGTCGAAGTATCCACATCTTTTTCCACCAGACTCTCCAACTCCAACTTCGGGACGAAGTTCCTAAAAGTAGGGGAGACTGTAACATTACGCATTAAATACTTGTACGTTACACGTTCATCATAATAAAACGTCCAGTTTTCATTTTTATATTCGCATTTATTTATTTTGTCGCGATTATGAAACCCTAATATGATATATATATTATAATATATTATATGTGTGTTGGATTGTATAATAATCAAAAAAATAATAAAAATCTGCTCTGGCCGGGGTTCGAACCCGCGCCAGAGCCACACATGCACACATACACAACCATCTGGGCTGGACCTTCTCTTTGGAAATAACCCGGACCCCTTTTACATTTATACACACATTAAAACCCCCACAGTTGACAAGGAAAGTCAACTGTGGGATAGCTTGATGATCAATCCAACGATTTAACTCGTAATTGACCTATCTTTGGTAAATTTAGGTGATAACCGGCCCAATACAACACGATTACACGTCATTAACACCAAATCGTTGACCAATTGAATCAATTAAACGCGTATGTATTCAATCGAAGGTCAAACCTTCCAATTAACCTTAACCCTAATCCTCAGTATAAATAGATGCATTCCGAAGCTTAACAACTCGCTCACAACTCTCTCTCAACCTCCCAATCTCTCTAATTCACTCTGATTAGTATTATTGTGCTCGTTGGTTGACTTTTGCTTTGACCCGACGTTTGCAATCAAACCATCACTGTGAGTACGATTAATTTTGTGGGTTTTATTCATCGGCTATCAAACAACAATAGCCCTAACATTAATCGGGCTAAAGTTGTCTGAATCATTCAATTGAAATTCTAGGGTTCGTCGTGATTTTAATTGGGGATAAAACTGATTTCGCGTCGTGTATATAATTAAATTTAAACCAGAAACATCACAACCACCGGCCTAGGCCAAGTGGTTGTGACCATGGTCCACCACAGTGGTCACCCGGGTTCGAGTCCCGGCTCTGACCGTTTTTATTCTTTTCTTTTTCTTTCTTTTACAAACAATTATATATATATATATATTAAATCTTTTTAATCTTTTAAATTCTTTTTAAAATATCAAAACTATTTTATAAATTCTAAAAAAATTATAATTGTTTAATCTGATATAAAAGTTTTATTTGTAATTTTTATTTTTTAGAAATTCATTTATTTAATAATTATAATAATTAAATCATTTTTATACTATTATATTTATAAAAATCCATTTATATATCAAAACAGTTTTATTAAATTCCCCAAAAATTATCCTAACTTTTTATAAAGTTAAACTTTACTGAAATAATTTTTAATTCAGTAAAATCGTTTATTTTATATTTTTAAGCAATTTTTGTTAGATTTAATCATAATTAATTCATAATAAATCCAATTTTCATCATTTTTGCACCAAAATTTTATACAAATTATTTTTAATCATTTAGAACAGAAATATGATCTTTAAAATAAGAATTATTTAATTTTAGTATTTTTGAATATTAAAGTTAATTATTGGCTAATTATAAATAAATAGATTTAAAAATCTATTTTAAATGAAATAATTTTGTAAAAATTATTTTTATGCTTCAAACACTTTTAGGTGTACATTCAAAATTCAAATTTTATAAAAAGACTTTCTTTCATTAATTATTAAATTTTCTTTATTTAATTAACATTTTAATTTAAATTTAACAATTGATTATCCCCAAATCGAAACCCTAGGATACACTTGTAAGTTAATTAGACTTAGACTTATTATATATTACCTCATTATAGGGTAATATTTGGAATCTTTTTGGGCAACACAATTATCACATCTTTTCAACAAGTTAACATTTGTTAAGGTGAGTTTTACATAGCCCCTTTTATTTATCACCATTTTTGGGGTGAAACATGTTATAACAATATCATTGCAATTCAATCATCAATGTGTCTATGTGTTTTCTATGTTGCATTATGTCTTGAGCATGATTAGAGTAAGCACCATTCTAGCATAATCATTAACATTGATCAGCCGACGGTATACATTGATAGATCTATTGGACTGACAATCCCACCCGGATACGTGCCTCCTACAAAGGTTACGTGGGTGTTTGTTATCGCATAACATATTCATTGGGACCATAAGTGTATGGTATGTATCATTTTATAACAGTCAACAGGGTTGATTATGCACTCGATTTATTTCTAATATGTTCTCACATATGGGCTAGATTAACATGACACATGAATTGCACAACATTTTATTCACTTTATCATCAAAAACCTATGTAATTCTCACCAACTTATGTTGACCCAAAATACTTTCAAAATTAACATGTTTCAGGTAACAATGAAGCTGAGGCTTGAGTTAGCATTGAGGATTTTACTTGAAGTTCATTTGAAGTTATTGAAGTTGCTATTTGATATTATGTATTTGAATTCTTAGACATTATTTCACATTTTGGATATTATGTTTGAATAAATTATTTAAAATTTATATTATACCATGTGCTACTGAAAACAATCATCAATACGTGGCACCCCGATGTTTCCGCCATCGGTTGGGGTGTTACATATATTGCCTGGGAGTCTGTTTGACCAATATGACTTTGGTCCAATAAATGAAATTAATACCACGGTGGTGTTAGCTGATCACACTCTCACGCATCCAAGGGGGATGGTGAATGATGTGTTGGTAGGATTTCTACTACCCAGTTCACTTTTTGGTGGTAGACTATGTAAATAGTGCGATAAACACACAACCCACCGTTATACTGGGTAGGCCGTTCTTAGCAACTGCGCATGCTATTATAAATTGTGCTAATGGAGTGGTAAGCATGAAATTTGGTGACCGTGAGTTATGTTTAAATGTGTATCCAAATTTTACTAACGTGGTTGTTGATGAGAAATATCCCAAAAATAACATTTTTGAAAGTGGTGACCCTCTTGTAAAAGAGGATTTTTGTGTGGTTCGCAGGGTTGGAGTAGTCAAGAACAGGACAGTGAAAGGAAGATGAAATGGAGGAAACCGCCTGATTTGGACAATGAAACAAGGACGGAAAAGATGGTTGACTCGGTTAGGACCACCTTAAAGGACTTACCGGAACGTAGGAGGGTTGCATCTTTAGAGGCGGAGGGAGGAAGACATCCCCCTTAACCACCATGAGGGTGGTGTATTAGGTCTGGCTGAAGACCATTAAACTTAGCGCTTCCGGGAGGCAACCCGTTGATCAGGTCCATGTATTTTTTCCCTTCTTATATTAATTGCGTGGGCATGATCATTTTATTTACGTTTGGTGTGCTAGGTATTTTATGCTTTTAAGTTCTATTCTGCATTTTGTTTTTGGACGTTTTGATGTTTTTGTTTGAGCCCAGATTGCACTTAACCAGTGATGCTAGAGTGTTCAGCTGTAAATGGAAGAGAAAGGGAGAAGGAGCAAGCAAATTGTGGAAGGCAAAGGCTCACTAAGGGAAAGAAATCACCAACTGCTTATCAGGTGCATCCTATTCTTTATTTGATGTGCTACGTTGTTCGAATAGGAATTGGGTGAAAAGTTGTTTTTGCCTTAGAATGGGTATGCATTGGGACGGAAAATAGGCATCCTCACATTTATAATTTGGTTAATAGGTCCCCTCATTCATGACAAATCCACATTGAGGACAATGTTATTCTCCAAGTGTGGGGATGGGGAGGGGGGTAGCTATTTAAATGTGAATTTTTTTTAAGACCCTCAAACTTTCAAAATTTTTGAAACAAGCTCGATCTTAAGAAAGTCTTTTCCACCGGATTGTTGGATCATAAAATTCGATCATTAGTCATGGTCATAAACTCTTTAAGTTCCTTGATGTGTTTTTCAAAGGATGGTTTTTTGTAAAATGTGGATTGCCTAGTTAGAAAAGACTAGGGAAGAGTATAGCATTTTTGCATATCGGCAACCCATTTTCCCCTTCATGTTCATGAGAGATTATTGAGCCACCACAACATGCTAACACCCTATGAAATTGCACATCTTTTGGCATGTTGTGTTCATTTGAATTGAGTGTGACATTATAATCACATAAGGTAGAACTTGCAACTTTTGATACGCTTGCCACCTTAGATTAATTGTGACACAAGAGTGATTAAGGCATTAGGTTTGGCCTTTTTATTTTTACACCATTTTAATCTCCCCTAGTTGAACAAGTTTGAGCCTAAACCTTTCATTTGACTACCCATTTCAACCCAGTTAACCTGTTTAGTCTCTTGTATATTAAACCCAAGTGATGAAAATTCGATTTTAGAATTGTGTTCTGTTTGGTAATTAGTTTGCATTGTGAAAAAAAAATCTGAAAAGAATGAGAACAAAATATGCTTCAAATAAATGAAAGTTCTCATAGAAAAAGCGCAAAAATATGCTTTATTTAGCTGTTGAATAAAAGGCGCAATATTGGCTTATGTTTGTATAGTTGTGTGTTGATGTAAATAAAAGTCGGATTTTCATCACCGTAGTCACTTTTAAATATCCCATTCCATACCCTTCGCCTAGCCCCATTACAACCCTTTTAAAGACCTTTTGACTTGTGTTCACTTTTGAGTAATTTGGTGGAAGGCGATTGAGTTGCAAGCCTATACTAACATGTTTTATAATCAGTTTTGAGTAATTAATGTGAAATACTAGCGCATTACATGCTAGCCAAGATATTAAACCGAGTAGAGTGAACCATTATAAGGGGTGTGCAAGAATGTGAAGTCGAAACTAGTTGGATTTGGCTAGGCAGTTTTTTTTAGTAACATGTAAAACCTTGGAATGCAAATCTACTGATAGGCGTAAGTCTTGTGAGTTAGGGTATGACTAGGGACCATCTTTTGAGAATCGATAAAAAGGTCGGAATTGGTTTGAAATGTTGACTGAGTAAAGTTCAGTGATTTGCTTGAGAGAAAGCAAAAGATAAGTGTGGGGATGTGATGGGTTGGTTAAAAGATGTGCATTAACACGTCTATAAATGAATTCTAAGGAATGTGAAGTCGTCGAATGGTGTTACTTTGATATTATTATGTTATTTCAGGTTTAAACGACTAAAGGGAGCAAATATGAAGCTTTGGAGTTGCTTGGGTGAGAAACAGAAGCCTAAACAAGCTGGGAAATCAAAATCCGAGGCAAGAGAGACTTTTGGTGTATCCTACGCCAAAAGTGGCGTAGCCTACGCCAATGGCGTAGGAAAGACCCAACTTATTGGTGTAGGATAGCAGAGAATAGCTTAGGCAAAATGGGGTTGGCGTACCCTACGCCAAAAGTGGCATAGGATACGCCAAATTCTGGCAAGAATCAATTGTTTCCATATTTGATGCAATCATGATGGCAATTAAGAGGCAAGTCACAAATGTCGAAAATTCTGGATCAAGAGGCATCATTCCTTCATTCCTAAGCATCTCCTATCATACCTATTCACCAAGATCGATTCCACAATCATCCTTCTATCCTCTTTCAAGATCAAATGTTGAAGATTGAAGACAAAAGCTTGATGAAGAACACCATGGCCATGCTTGGCTAATTCCTTTGTATCACACTGGGGATGTAAACTTTTGAGGATCTAGGGTTAGCAATTAAGTATTGTTCTTAAACTATTTGATTGTGTATTTGTGTGTTTGAAACATTGTGTTAAATTGCGATTAACCTTATGTTGAACTCATTCTAGTTAATTGATCTTGTGCCAATTTCTAATGTTATGAACACGGTTCCTTGCTTTAATACAAACATAGGATTGTATGTTCTAGGTAATGACGTGTAGTTTATTATATCATTGATATTGATAAAACTTGATACCTGAGCCTATTGAGCAATCACTCCGTTAACACCAATCACACTACCATTACCTATTTGTGAAATCCCTAGTATTCATTTGTTGAAACCCTAGTGTGATCCTTTTAATTAAATTGTTTACAAACATTATTACTTTTCACTCTTACAGTTTCAATTCAAGTTTTCAATATAATAAACAAAACCTTTCCAATCAACTTCTTAATTGAACCAAGCAAAATCTTCATACCTTTTTCTAGCACCTTCATAAGTAATACTGTTTAATCAACTAAGCAATATCCACTAACCACACACTCCTTGGATTGATACCCCACTTACCCTATCTACCTAGGTTAATTAGGTTTTGCATGACCCGTAACGACCGGCTCATCAAATGGCGTCGTTGCCGGGGAGCTAGTCCGCTTATTGTTTAGAGATTAGTTGATTGTGTGATTATCTGTTGAATTGTTTGTTTGGTTAATTCTCTATCTTTCTTTGTTACGCGGGGTGTGCTGCTTGTGCAGTTTACAGGTAGTGCATGCGTACAAGACATTTGGAGAGGACATCTCCTTTAGTGTTCGAACCGGAAATCGAAAGAGTAATAAGAAGAAACCGACAACACCGGTTAGAGGAGCCAATTCCTTCTAACCCTCAATCACCACCTACAAATCAAAACTTGTCTTTTGGAACTGTCCAAATGGAAAACTCAACTCAAAACCACCGTTCGGGTGAGAACTATGCCCACTCCACCACATCCAACCCAAACCCAAGGCCCCTCCGTATTAAACCGTGGTAATCCCACATTTGACCCTGTGAACAGATTTAATGAAGTAAAATATGATGACCTTGAGGATAATATTGAAGACTGAGAGGAAATATCAACGATGATGAACCATTTAGTGTTTCAAGTTATCAGTCATCAGAGCGAGTCAGTGTTCATACGTATCATTCGGGGGAGGATGAACATTCGGAAAGGGAGTATACCGAAGAAGAAGAAGAAGAAGAAGGTTGGGGGTATGGAAATGGTAATGGTAGTCATGAAGATGAAGAAGACTACCAAAGTGATCATCACTCTAATGTGGGTGCACACCAGAATTTGGGTAATGCAGGGTATTATAATCATGGCTTTGTTAATCATCAACCAAGGCAAAACCCAAGGGGCATCGAAATCATAATGTTAACCAAAATCGGGGTGAAAATTATGTGGGTCAGGCAGATAAAAGACCTCATGTGAGAAGACAACCAAGAAACGAAGAGGTTGTTGATACACGAAATGTCACTAGTGCTATTGGATTGCACATTCATTTATGTTTTGCCAAAAACGGGAGGTCGAAGGTGGATTTAAAGGGTCGAAGGAGAAGATATTTGGTCGAAGGTAGAAGTCTATGGTCGAAGGGGAAGTTTTGTAGAGGTCTGTGTTGTTTCGTCCAAACGAATGGTCGAACCTGCACATTCGACCTTACGAAAGGGCGAATGTGCAGGTCTATAAATAGGATGATTTCATTTTAAAGTTAAGTTTTTTGGTGATTTTGTTTTTCTCCTTCGATCTAGTTTTCTCCCTTGGGTTTTTGTTAAGTCTGAATTGAGTCGTTATCATTATAAACAAGGTTTTGTAAAGATTATCATGAATGTTTATGAATGAAAAGCAATGTTTAAAATGATTTGTGTGTTTTGCTGATCTTATTATCATTTCATAATTGATTCAGGGATTCCGCACCTGAATTGATATACTTGTTTGATCAATATCTTTGTTTTTGACAATCCGATCCTCATACAAAGTGGTATCAGAGCCATAAGGATCAAACAACTACGAATTGATAATATTTGAGCTGATTTGGACCTATTTTTTATCAATATTTTTCTGTTTTCATAGAACAATGGTTTTTGATGAACATTGATTGATTCGGACTAGTTTTCATGGATAAAATCTAGAATTCTCTTCATTAAACTTGTTCCAAATCAATTCCGAAGCAAAACCTGCAAAACATCATCAAAATTCATCAACTTTTGAAAAATTGAGGTCAAATTAACTGATTTTCAAAGAATAACCATTTTTCAAAATGAAAGGGCCGAACCTAGGGGAGAACGGTCGAAAGTGTGAGTTTTAGGTCGAATCTGAGAACTTTAGGTCAAACGTGGTCATTTTTAAGGTCGAACCTAGAAGTTTTAAGTGTGTTGTTGTACATTCGACCAGATTGTGTACCTTCGACCTTACGCGAGTTCGAAAGTAGGTTTTACTTTGGTCGAAAGTGAGATAGTTTGTTATATTCTACCTTCGAGTCATCAGAAAGGGTCAAACCTGGAATTTTTCCACCTTCTAACCCACGATTATTGAGAAAAGGTCGAACGTAGAATATGATAAAAAAATTTCTAAGTGTTTCGTGTTTCGGGTTTCGTAGACGATATGTGGAACTTTCCAACAACACCGAGGCCTAATACTACACAACAACAGCAAATGACGATGGATCCTTGGACTGTAGCAACACAGAAGACGACAAATCAACCATCTCAGTCGATTAACTACTTAGCAATGACTAGTTCGATGCCACAAACAGTTGCTCAGCCACCACGACAACCCATGACTGATTATTGGGGAGTTGAAACAGCCGCGGTACACTCTCAAACTACCAATGCTATTTCTACGCTAATTCATGATTTATCTTCAGGTAGCGGGAGTCGTCCACCAAAGCTGATGGAGGTGGTGGATTACGATCAATGGAAGACCAAGTTCAAGATTCATTTGGAGGGAATGGTAATGGAAGGCACCGAGGCATGGCAAATGATAGCTAAGGGTTATGTAGAACCGGTTTTGGAGAACACTGGTGAACCAATTCCATTGGAAAGCTTAGCTGAGGATGAGAAGAAAAAGTTTGCGGTGGAGAAGAAGGAATTTTTCCAATTATCTCAGGCTATCAACACTGATCTTCTACATCAATTTGGTTCTTGCACAACTTCGAAGCAACTATGGGATATGTTGAGGAATCGTCATGCTGGGAATGAGAAGACTAGGAAGTTAAGTATGGAAGAGTTGAGAAAAGAGTTTGAGAATTTTAGTTACATGGGAAATGAGACGTTGAAGGAGTTGATTCCTAGGTATTGCCATTTGTTGACTGAATTGTCAAGCTATGAGATTAATATACCTATGTCTGAATTGGTGGATAAGTTCGCTGATGCATTACCACCATACTGGAATCAACACATTGAGGTCATAAAGGAGAAAGATGCCTATCAATATTGGACCATCAATGAATTCATTCAGAAACTGGAGAACAAAGAGATGGAAGAGAAGAGGAAAGCAAAAAGAGCACAAGTTCCTCAAAATCCAGAGTTATATCATGGTGGTTTATCTTCTACTCTGACTAGTTCAAGTACTAGTAGTTCTGTTGCTCCACACATTGCTTGTGTTTCAAGCGTTATTGAACCAACCAAAACCCCAATAAACTATCTACCTCAAACATCATCTTATACACCACCATCATACCCTACCACTTACATTCCACCTTTCTCACCAATGCAACAAGCTGCCTGCTATTCAGCTAACATGAACCAACCTCAACAACAACAATACATTCCTCAAATGAAGCCAAACCAACCAAATCAAAGCCCAATTGTGAAGATTATGCTCAAATCGACAAGGAGGAGATGGAGCTCATTGACATACAGTGGGCATTTGCTAGTGTCATGAGACGAGCGACTGAGTTTATAGAAAAGACCGGTAGAACTGATCTTTCTACTTCTCCCAACACCACATATGGCTTCAACAAAGCCAAAGTTACATGTTTTAACTATGGTGGGAAAGGTTATTTCAAGAGAGAATGCACACAGCCAGCTCAAGAAGGAAACATGAATCCATTTAACACCAATTACCAGAACCGTCAATCTCAAAATCAGGTATCTTATCAAAAGCCAAAACAACACCAACTACCAACCACAAAATAATTACCAAAACCGACAAAACACCTCACCAAACAATTCTGTTAGACAAACCACTACATCAAACCAGAACCAAAATCAAACACCACATAATCCAACCAGAACCATCATTCCAATTTCCACACCAAATAGCCAAACCCAAACAGACAACCAAAACCAGGCTTTGGTAATTCAAAAGGATGAGGGATTTGAGTGGACTGGGATGCAACTAGGTGTTGAAGAGATTACAGCTGGAAATGTGGCGTGTGTTGATCAAAAGATTGATTTGGAGGAGCCGGTAGTAGTTGAAGAAGTTTTGGAGGTTGAGAAGAGATCTGAGGTAAAGATTGAGGAAATGGTAGAAGAAGCTGACATTCCTGTTGAGAAGACTCCAGGATTGATTCTTGATTTAGTCACTGATATTTCGGAATAGCGTGACTCAGTTTATTCTGATTCGGAGAGCGAGCCTGATTCTGAAGCTAGTGTTAACTCACTAGATGATGACATTGACCAACTTCTAGCCGAATCTGATTTTCTTATGACCCGCAAGTCTTGCATAGTGGATGATGCTTTCACCAGAATTGATTATTCCAAATTCTTTGCTGGAAAGGAAGCACACTTTGCTTTGATGGCGATGACAGAGCCTCCGAAACAGGTAAGTTCTGATTCTACCATAGACATGAGTAGTGACAAATATTGTGGAACATGTGATAGATTGACAGAAGAGAACAAGCAACTCAGGGTACAACTTGAGAGTGCTAGACTTAACTGTCAATCTTATCGCAAAGAAGCACATGAATTCAATAAAGTGCTTGATGATTACAAAAAGGATATTTCTGATTTAAAGAAAACACTTTCTTTAAAACAATTGGCCATTAACGGTTATATCAATGAATTGGAAGAAACTAAACTTGAAATGGCAACTATCAAGTGCTTTGCTTAAAAAGTCAACAAGAAGCTTGAAAGCTACAAACATGTTGCTTATGTTGTTGACCATATTATTGAAGAACCCTCACAACTGAGTAGTGAAAACTACAAGGCTGTCCCATCTCACGTGTTATTTGAAAATCACACTTTACATTCAATAACACCGGAGAGTTCTGTCAAGTCTAATTTTACATCGGATGATGAATCTAACACTTCCAGTGTTGGAGATCCAAATTCTGATGTTAGACCGATTTTGGGACTGAACAGTGAGGAGGTAACTGCTGTAACTGATGATTTTGATTCGGATGTTGAGATAACTGAGAAAGTGAGTGATATTCCCATTGAAAATCACATTATCACCAATGAACCGGTATCACCTTCTCAGATTGTTCATCCAATGGCTAACGCTTATCGAGTGAAACAGTCAGTTAAGCAAGTTGAAAAGAATGAACCGAGTGACAAACCCGTCAACGTGTTTTATCGGATGGAAGGATCCGATAAGATTATTTCTGACGAGGAATATCCAATTAAGTTTGCCAATTACTCCAAGATTGAGAAAACTTGGCAGGAGAGTACTATTTGGTTCCCAAAACACGAGAGAACCAATGATGTACCTCTAGAGATCTTAAAGAAAATTTATTTGGATGTTCCTAAAGAACCCAAGGTTCATGTCACCGAGTTTATCAAGCCAAAGGAAAAGGCGAACAGTTTTCTTGAGCCGACTTACTCAAAGGACCCAGCTCCTGAGAGTTTAAGATGAAGGTGTGTGGATGACCAATATCCTATCACTACTTATGCAAAGTCGAACGCCAAGAATGTGTTTGAAGAATATCGTGCATGCTTTAAATACGGGGAGAGAGGGCATTTACTTGCTCACTGCCCGTACATAAGGCACAAGAGGCACGAGTTTGAAGTGAAGCAGAAATATCAAAGTTTAGTCGAAAATCACTGTTATCCACAACGACGTTTTGTCCCTCAACCAGCACCTTTTTATAACCAAAGCCGATATTTTCAAAAGAGGGATAATCGTCAGATGGCATATGATCGTCGTAACCGGATAGCCATGGAAAAACCTTTAAAGAAACCAGTGGTGAACACAACTGTAAATAAACAGAAGGTTCCACTAAAACCTGCTGTTAAGTCAACCGTTGGACCTGTCTCTGTTAAATCATAGAAGGTAACCAAGAAAGTTTCCTTTAAGAATGAAGTAAAGAAACCGACTGAGACCCCAAAATCTCAGATACGGATCTTGAAACGTTCGGAACAATTCTGGTCACCGGTGGGTTCTTAAGGTGCTTCAACTTCAAAAGCAAATGAAAAACCTAAAAGTGAAAAGAATTTGATTGATCAGAAAAAGGTCAATTCAAATTCAAGTGTTAATGAAAAAGAATCTTTGAAACAAAATGTTCAAAGACCCAAGACCAAGCAGGCTTGGGTCCCCCGAAAGAACTAATCTCTTTACTTGATATATGCAGGGAGCTTCAGCTGGCCCTGTTAGCAGTCTCTGGATTGTTGACAGTGGAGCTTCTGGTCACATGACAGGGGATTTTTCGCTGCTGTTCGACACTAGAAACATCAATGGCGGATATGTAGCATTTGCTGGGAACAAAGGAGGTTACATTACTATGGAGGGTAGTGTGAGTAATGGTAATGAGTTTTGAGAAGATCTCGTATGTGAAACAGATCGACTATAATCTGCTTAGTGTCAGCCAAATCTGCGATAAACAGTTTTCTGTATTCTTTGATGATAAATCTTGCTACATACTCAAACCCGGTTTCATACTTCCAAAAGAGTGGATAATGCTGAAAGCACCGGGAGTGAATAATCTGTATATTCTGGACATGTCAAAGGCAATGACAACACAAGGCCAAGTAACGTGTTTCCTCTCCAAGGCTACTAAAAAAGAATCCATTATGTGGCATAGGAGGATGGGACACATTCACCTCAGAAAAATGAATCATCTCATGAAGAATGGACTTGTCGAAGGCGTTAATGTCAAACATTTCCATCTGAATGACAAGTGTGTGAGTTGCAAAAAAGGGAAAGCAGCACAAACAATCCCACAAACCAAAGAAAGTAAACTCTGTGGAATTGCCACTTGAGCGTTTGCACATGGATCTATTCGGACCTGTCAAGCATAAAAGTCATGCTGGAGAGTTATATTGTCTTGTGGTTACTAACGACTATTCCAGATTCTCGTGGGTTATGTGCTTGCATCATAAGAGCGACACGTTTAACAATCTGAAAGTTCTGTTCACTCGATTAGAGAATGTTTATGGTCTGAAGATCAAAAGAATTCGGAGTGATAATGGGACGGAGTTCAAAAATGCACAGATAGATGCACTTTGTGGAGATAAAGGAATTCATCATGAATATAGTGCTCCGTACACCCCTCAACAGAACGGTGTCGTAGAAAGGAAAAACAGTACTCTAATAGAGGCGGCGAGAACAATGCTTGCGGATTCTAATCTTCTAGTAATATTCTGGAATGAAGCAATATACGCAGCATGTTATACACTGAATCGTGTGTTAACAGTGAAGAAGTTTGGAAAACTTCTTATGAACTGTTGAATAGACGAAAGCCGAACCTAGAGTATCTAGAGCCATTTGGAGCACCGTGTACTATGCTTAATCCATGTGAGAAGTTTGCACCTAAAGCTGAAGAGGGTTTCTTTGTTGAATATGCAACCCCGCTCAAACGGGTATTCAACAATAGAACTCGTCAGGTAGAGGAGTGGGCTAACGTTGAAGTTCAACGATATACTCAGAACGTGCAGGGTAGCGGTCCAGATTGGATGTTTGATTACAAAGATTTCTTTGAATCATTCAATCTAGATGACTTGGTTGAAGAGGCTGTATTAAGATTATATTACGAGTGTGAAAACGCAGTGACATCACCGTTGGTGCGTCCGATCACTGCAACTCCTCCAACAGCTTCTAATGATGCCAACGTTCCTGCAACAGAAGAAGAAGTGTTCCAAGAAGCTTCCACAACTCTCAATTCATCAGAATCAGAAGATGATGATGATGTTACAAGTGAAGCCATTCTAGACTTTGCTATAGAGACACCTCCAGTGAACCCAAATCCAAATGGTGCTTCATCATCTAACTTGGGTAATGATCTGGATTCGACAGAGAATTAAAGTACTCAAACTGGAGTGCAAGTACCTGCTTATCCGGAATCTCGGATTCATCGTATTCACCTGCTCGAGCAAGTTATTGGTGATCCTGGTAGCAGTGTAATGACTAGAGGACAACTTCGGAATGCAAACTCACCAGAAAATCTTGGCGCTCTAGCTTTATATGCTAAGATTCAGAAATCAGGTTGTCAGAATGACTGGTCTTTTGCTTGTTATGTTTCGCAGGTTGAGCCGCGGACATACAAAGATGCTCTTTTGGATGACGCTTTGGTAGAGGCAATGCAAGATGAGTTATTGCAATTTCAGAAACTGGGAGTGTGGACACTAACAGATTTACCTCCAGGCAGGAAAAAGATTGGAGCAAAATGGGTGTTTAAGTACAAAAAGGATGACACAGGCGTAATAGTGAGAAACAAAGCTCGACTGGTTATACAAGGCTTTCATGAAGTAGAAGGAATCGACTACAACGAGATTTATGCACCTGTGGCACGATTAGAAGCAATTCGCATGTTTCTGGCGTTTGCCTCATACAAGAAATTTAAGGTGTATCAAATGGACTTTAAGAGTGCGTTTCTTTATGGTGTGGTCAAGGAAGAAGTTTACGTAGGTCAACCACCAGACTTTGAAGATCCAATCCACCGGGATAAGGTCTACGTTCTGAACAAAGCATTATAAGGGTTGCACCAAGCTCCACGACAATGGTATGAGGAGCTGAGCACGTATCTTCTATCCAAAGGATTCAAACGAGGTTTGGTAGATTGCACATTGTTCACAAAACGAACATGAGATGACTTGCTTCTAGTCTAGGTTTATGCTGATGACATTATTTTTGGATCTACTAACGAACTTTTGTGCAGAGAATTCAAAAAAGTATTGCAGGAAAAGTTCGAAATGAGTGCGATGGGAGATATGCAGTTTTTCCTCGGCCTGCAGGTGGAACAAAGACCAACGGGGATATTTATTCACCTGACGAAATACGTTTCTGAAGTCTTGAGCCGATTCCAGATGTAAGATTCGAAGCCGATGGATACCTCGATCCAACCTAATCACGGGATTGGAGTTGACGCTAAGGGGGAGCTGACTGATCCTTTTACATACAGAGCAATCGTTGGATCTCTGATGTATCTCACCGCATCCAGACCAGATATAATGTTTGCCACATGTCTCTGTGCACGATATCAGTCGAAGCCGAAACAGAGTCATCTCGCAGCTGTCAAACGTATCCTACGATATCTGAAGGGTTGTCCATCGAGAGGAATATGGTACCCTAATGATGATAATTTTGACCTAATTGCTTTTAGTGATGCAGATTGGGATGGTTGTGACAAAGACAACAAATCCACAACGGCTGGATGTCAATTTTTGGGGAGTAGGCTCGTGTCCTGGCAATGGAAGAAGCATACGGCAGTCGCACTATCCACATGTGAAGCAGAATATGTTTCAGCTTCAAGTTGCTGCTCACAGATTCTGTGGATTCAACAACAGATGGTCGATTACGGTTTGCAATTTCTTAAAACTCCTATACACTGTGACAATAAAGCCGCAATTGCATTAACTAGAGACACGGTCAATCACTCAAAAGCTAAACATATCCGGATTAAGTATCACATTATCCGTGATTGTTATGCCAAAGAGTTGATTGACATGGTCAAAATCCACACTGATTACCAACGTGCACATCTTTTTACCAAAGCTTTCGATAGATCTCGATTCGAGTTTTTGTTAAAAGCTAATGGTATAAAAGAAAAACAAGACTGATCATCACCTCTGTTTTATCATTTTTAGTTTTTAGTTTTACTGTTTTTCAAAAATTCAAAAACCCAAAAATATGTTTTACATTTAAGGGGGAGTTTTAGATTTTCGAAAAAACCGAAAAACATTGAAAAATCCAAAAAGCCATAAAAATTAGAAAAACACAAAATGATTTTCAGGAGAAAAAGAGGAAATGATAGTACATCAGTGGGGATCTGACACATGCTATAGATTTGCAATATTATATAAGTCGTGTGTTGAGTCTATGTGATGTGCTGATAGGCTTCGTAGACCTATTACTGCGTGCTAAATACATACATATCAAATGAATTAAATGTGGATGAACTCCTCATTGGCATATGGTCTTAGTACCGTAATTTCGTTTGATAGGGTATTTATACAAAACTCGGAGGTTTCGGGTCGTTATGTTACTAGTTATCTGGGGATAGCCTTTCTGATCTTCTGTCGTAAGGTTTTACGGACCTATATCAGACAGGGTATCTTGCTAAAAGAGCTTTATTGCCAAAACCTAAAGTTACCGAATTGAGGAACTTTCCATGTATGACGATAATCAAATATTATCTAATGCATCGTATCCAATCATTGATGAAAGTTATGATTGATATTAGCCCTCAACCTGGTAGAGTGCATATGTTACTCTGCAGCCTTGATTTGCTGACATGTGCACCTCTATGCCTCTATACCTTGTAAATTACAGATAACGAAAGCATAATCACGTGTTACAATGAGTCTTTGTGCAAATTATTCCTTGATACGGGAGTATGTCATGTGCGTGGGAACCACAGACAATTTTGTTTATACTATAGATAATCGTATCAAACATTGCATAAAAGTAGGGCTATGCAACGGTTCAGAACCGGATCGAACCGAACCGAACCGAACTGCGAACCGTTTATTCCAAAATATGAGAACCGGAACCGGAACCGATAATTACTAAACGGTTCGGTTCCAGAACCGGGTGAAACGGTTCTCATGAAATGGTTCTATACCGGAACCGGTTGTCCATAAAATACTAAAATTAACATTAACAATTAAATAAAAAATAAACAAAAACAATGATTTTTCTTAAAAAAAATTTCAACAGTTTGTGTTAACCATGGTTACTAAAAGTATAGCAGTTTACGTATCAAAATATGTTTTGTTCAGATCAGATCATTCTTTTTATACAGGTTAAACGGGTCAGTACAAGTTGTGCTGACTGCTGACCATCACATAAGGCAATACTCTACATTCCTACCAAGCAAAACAATTTAAAAGTGTTAAGAACTATAAAGAATGAAATAACACATTCTATTTCAAACTAATAATAGAATATTTAAATATTTAATTTAATTCAAAACGGTTCTAACGGTTCTTAACCGGACCCGTTGGTTTTAACCGGAACCGAACCGGGAACCGATTATGCCAAAATATGAGAACCAAAACCGGAACCTATAACATTAATTCGGTTCGGTTCTAGCGGTTCTGGGTCGGTTTCATGGTTTTCGCGGTTCGAAACCGTTTATTGCTCACCCCTACATAAAAGTCTATATGAGAGCTTATGTGGATAACAATATCAGCAATTGCTGGATCACACATTGACTTTAATAATAATAAACACTAAAGATCAACGGTGTGATCAGATTTCTCAAAAACTGATATGATCCTCTTATCGGAAATCACAAAAACATATACTGCTTTATGTTTAAATTCATGCATGTTATATTTTATTGTCAAAATATCAAAAACTCAAAAAGATTTTAGGTGTGTTTTAGCATAAATTTCAGAAAAACCAAAAAGATTTTACATTTCCATATTCTTTTTGATAACGGATGGTGATTGATGGTCGTTTTTTGAAACTTGATGAACCATTTGAGTTTTGTGACTTTAAAATGATAAATGATAAATGTTGGATGCTTAAAGATGAGGAAAAGTTTGAATGGGATTCGATTTTGAGATTTGGTAAAAACTTCAAAAATTCCAATCTCCATTCGCCCCTTCGATGGGTCGAATGTGGAATTTTACTTTACATTCGAACTTTTTAAAACGGTCGAATGTGAGTGTTCATGTGTATTTTACACATTCGAACCCTGTTTCTACCTTCTAGCCTTTAATTAGGGTCGAATGTGGAAATTGTTTCACATTCGCCCAAGTAAAATGGTCGAATGTGGAGCCTATATAACATCATCTGCACATTCGAACCCCCATATCAAAAAAATTTCAAATTTCTCAGATAACCTCACCTTGTTGCTTTTGTTTCTTTCATCTTGGATTATTAATCCTTACACTTTACTGATCATTTCCATACCAAAATCACAGGTAATGGACAAGGAATGAAGTCAGATTGATTAAAACTTTGACCGAACCCTAGAAATAATCCTTTGATGTTTTATAGACTATTTTTGATGCAATCTTTGATTAGGATTCAGTCATTAAGTGTTTTACGGGGAGAGTATCACAAAATCAGGGTCTTAAACATATTAGAATGCTTAATTGATTGATCAAAACTGACAAACCTAGATTTTGCGAAAAACACATAATAACTGAACAATTGATACAATTGATGGTTGATAAAGCTTAATCGGTGATGTTAGTATGCAAACAAATGAAAATGACATGTTTAAATGGTCAAAATTGAAATCCGAAAATTTGGCATATGAACAGTCTGATTCGACCGTTCAAAAAGGGTCGAAAGTGACTTTTTGGTCGAAGGAGACTTGTTCATAGGGTCGAAGGAGGAATAAAGGTCGAATGAACATTTTTAAGCAAATTTTTACACATTCGAACCTTATTTCCACATTCGAACCTTGGTTTTCCACATTCGAACCCACGTTTGGTCGAAGGTGGACTTCCAAAAACCAAAATTTCAATTTTGCATATTTTGTCCGATTCTAATGAGTTTTTGTGTTTTGTTTTTGCAGATTCTCAAATGGCTGAACCTCAAAATACTGATATTCCAGTAGGATTGTCAGATAAGGCTGCCGGAAAGAAGCCTGAGGAAGAATTACCATTCGAAGAAGCTCACAACTGCTGTGCGTTTCTTAGCGATGTCAAGAAGCATACAGAATTCACTGGATTATTGATTTCTTTAAGCGTAGCAGAGTTGTAGATGCTATTGCCACACCTGCCATTATTTACAAAGACCATCTGAAGGAATTTTGGAAGAATGCTAGGATGGACTTTTGGGATAATCAAACGGCAATTATTAGTAACATTCAGGGGGAGATGGAAATTGTGACAGAGAGTGCTTTCTGAGAATGAAGTACAACAGACCAATCACAGATGGAGCCTTACACAAAGGTAAACTGTGTCCACAGTTTAAATACCTGGCTCATGTGATGTTGCATGTTTTCAGTTCCGTTAGTGGTGGTTACGATGTTATGAGGAAGAGTATTAGCTCTTTGATGGTGGCTCTCATTCTGAACAAGCCGTTTAATGTATCCGGGAGGATATTGGATCATATGCTAGAACCTTTAAAAGGTCTGAAGAACACGAAGTTTCTACTTTATCCCAAATTTCTGCAAATGATTTTTGATCAGAAGTATAAGAAGTTGAGGAAAGATCCAACACAAATTGTTATTCAAGATCATATAAGGGGTCCCTGAAAATGAAAGACCACCTTTAAAGAATCTGCTTGGGCACTTGATTAATCCTGATTATCAAGATCCAGGTGTTGATATGGCTAGGAATGAGAAGGGTGATTCTGACAATGATGATCCTTTATTCCATGTAAATCCTGAAGCAAAAAGAAAGCGACAAGTGGTGAATGTGGGTGCTAAGTCTGGGATAGGAAAAACTAAAGTGGTTGAAGAAACAACACCATCTGCACCTAAGAGACATAAGACCATGCCTAGGAAGAAAAAGTCTGGAAAAACTAAGACATTGTTGGTTGATGAAGAGTCGATTGATTCTAAAGAGACTCAGGAAGACGAGAGGTGGGATTCTGCTGATGAGACTGTGAAGAAAACCAAGCCCAAGGCCACTGTGGCTGGTGAATCTGAAAGTCTCAACAAGACTTTAGAAGAACAGAGTTTGAAGAGTCCGATTGTGATGGACGATATAGATTTGAGTCTTGGCATAGATGCTGCAGATTTTAGTGGATCACCGATGACTGGTGAAAAGCAAAAGAAGCCTATGTACAAGAAGCAATCAAAGGCTGATGAGATTGAAAAGCCAATGAAGAGGAGAGCAAAAGAAATTAAAACTCTTATTGTAGGAAAGAAGGTTCCGGAGATGTCTAGCTCTAAATCTACTCCCATAACATCCCCAGCAGCAAAGAAACAGAAAACATCTGCTGCTGAGAAGACTGATATTCCAACTAATGATTTCAATGCTGCTTTGGATAGAGTCTTAAACAAGTTTAAGAAAAAGACTCCAGTTGCTGAGGCTTCAACTCCACAGGTTACTGTATCGAGTGATGTGATGAATGCAGTTAACCAGAAGCTAACAGAGATGATGAAAATTATTAACCAGCAACAAGAAGAGATTGATCAGTTGAGAAAGTGGGAAAGGGAATTCTGTATTTTGACAGATTTCATGATATTAAAACACTACCTTATTGGGCTGTACGCGATGTCTACCGACATACACTGTCAGGTGCAACTGTGAACAACGATGCAGTTGACTACTTTGCAGATCGCATGGCGAGAGAGAGCAGAACAAAATGGGATGTGCTCACCCTACAGTATCCGAAGAGGATTGTTCATAAGAAGAAAGATCAGATAACGGGGATGAACAAGGTTACCTTGAAATACAAACCACCGACCGTGTTAAAACATATACCTTTGATGCCTATTCCATAACATTTTGCAAAAGATTTTATGTCGTGGTACTATGACTGGAAGACAGCAGAAGCTATTATCTTGTTGAAAGATGAAAAGAATGATTTCAAGAAGATACATACTTTTTATCCGATGTGGTTGATAAACTGCTCTTATGAAGATATTATCATGCTGTATTACAACCCGATCTACTGTGAAGAGAAGGATAGCGAACAGGCTTTTAAGTACCAACGTGTGGTATATTTGTGTTTTGCATGGGATGTTAATGTGGGGTGCGATTATGATAAGAAACTGGGAAAATTTGTTGATGTTCAGAAAGAAAAGAAGAAACTAAAACAAACTTTTGAACCGGTGATGACTAAAGAGCAGAAGAAGATTTTGCGCATCAAGTTGATGAATAAACAGATGGACGAAGAGCGAAGGCTAAAGCAATCCAAGCAATAGTCAAGGGAGAGTTTGTTGATACACGAAATGCGAGTAGTGCTATTGGATTGCACATTCATTTATGTTTTGCCAAAAACGGGAGGTCGAAGGTGGATTTAAAGGGTCGAAGGAGAAGATATTTGGTCGAAGGTAGAAGTCTATGGTCGAAGGGGAAGTTTTGTAGAGGTCTGTGTTGTTTCGTCCAAACGAATGGTCGAACCTGCACATTCGACCTTACGAAAGTGCGAATGTGTAGGTCTATAAATAGGATGATTTCATTTTAAAGTTAAGTTTTTTGGTCATTTTGTTTCCCTCGTTTGATCTAGTTTTCTCCCTAGGGTTTTTGTTAAGTCTGAATTGAGTCTTTATCATTATAAGCAAGGTTTTGTAAATATTATCATGAATGTTTATGAATGAAAAGCAATGTTTAAAATAATTTGTGTGTTTTGCTGATCTTATTATCATTTCGTAATTGATTCAGGCATTCCACACCTGAATTGATATACTTGTTTGATCAATATCTTTGTTTTTGACAATCCGATCCTCATACAGAGGTTGATGAACCACAAAGAAGGCCTCATGCCCCAATGCAAGGAGTTAATAGTCGGTTTAGACCAATTGCTTCCGAAAATGAGTCACCCATTGTTCCTCCACCTCGAGGAAGAAGATCTTTTGGCTGTAAACCGAATTACATCAACATTCTTCCTCACTTTCATGGGATGGCTACTGAAGACCCATATGATCATCTTTCCGAGTTTATAGCCGTGTGTAGTACTATGGGAGGTCACAACTTCTCCCAAGATGAAGTTCGGTTAAGGTTGTTCCGTTTCTCTCTCAAGGATAAGGCAAAGAATTGGTTTCTCACTTTGCCTTCACACAGCATCTATACTTGGGGAGAAATGCAACAAGCATTTTTGGATGAGTACTACCCTAGTTTCAAAACGGATGGGGCTCTGATACTATCTGTCACACCTGTGCCATTCGGGATGGTGGGTGCACACCTCGTCAGGGACGATGAGACTCTAACAGGGGGTGAATGTGACACCCTAGGAACACACCCCATCAGGGACGATGAGACTCTAACAGGGTGTGAATGTGACACCCCAGGAAAATCCCACATCGGCCGTGGCCAGGAGAGATCCTTGGTTCATAATGTGACACCCGGCAAATTCTGGTTAACAACGTTGTCTAGATTAAAGTCTACCTTAGCGAGTCACGCGTATATTATACTTAACTAGGGTTAGCTAGATAGCTAGATAGGACATACGTGCGTTGTTGTGAGTTAATATGTGATTACATGATTAGTGAACCTCGGACGTTGGTGAATAATAAACTTATGTGTCTCGGTGATATCTGACAAACTTATGTGAAAACCATACGTGATTATGTGAACCTAAACCGAACACGTTAATAAAAATCATTAAAAGTGGAGCATGAGGTTGATTAGGGTCTTAACGCATGGGGTTACACTTGTTACGGTCCGAAATAACGAAAACGTCGATGGATAACGCGTCGGGAGGCGAAACGAAGCAAAAGCGCGCGCCTCGGACCTGTGAGCGGCCGCTCACAGGCTCCGAGCGGCCGCTCGAATCTCCCTGACGGGTCTAAACCGCCTTGTATGCGCGTGAAAGGATCGGTAAGCTACAAAGACAATCAAACAATTTAGTTTTGGGTGCGGAATCCCCAAAACCAGCACAAAATGATAACTAATCAGATAAACACACACAAATCATCATTTTCAAACGTTTTCATTAATAATCAAACTTGAATACACGTAGAAAAGTAATTACAATCAAGGACTCGACGTAAAACAAGTTTATAAAAGTTACAGAGAGAATTCAGAAAGTGGCGGGAAATAAATGACTCAAAGTTAGCTGCAAAAACTGAGTTTGCCTATATATAGACTGCACATTCGCCCACTTTGTTCGTGCGAATGTGCAGGTTCGCCCACTTTGAATGGTCGAACCAAACTCTATAATAAACATTCTTCATTCGCCCAAAAGCTTCCTTCGCACCCTTGAAAACTCTCCTTCGCACCATCAAAATCTTTCCTTCGCACCAACGACAGGAAACAAAACATATGATTTATCCAATCCAAAGCATTAGTCGCAGATATGCACCTACAAACTCCCCCTCGACTATTGCTTGGATTGTTGTCTTCTCTGTTCATCCATGTGCTTGTTCATTATTCTGATGTGTCGTATAATCTTTTGTTCTCTAGTCAGTTCCGGTTCCTGAAATGTCTTCTTCTTTGTTTTCTTCACAGGCACAGTCTTTTCAACAGTTTTACCCAACTTCTGTTCATAATCACATCCAGCGTTGATGTCATATGCAAAGCACAGAAATACCACACGTTGGTATTTTCCTGCTTGCTCAGCATCTTTTGCGTCTGAGTAGATCGGATTATAGAATAGCATGATGATATCCTCATGTGAGCAATTGATTAGCCACATAGGATCAAAAATAAGCACCTTCTTATAATCCTTCTCACCGTCTTTTAACACAATCACGGCCTCTGCTCTCTTCCAATCATAGTACCACCATATAAAGTCTTTAGCAAAATGCTGAGGAATATGCAACAACGGAATTTTCTTCAGCACCCGCGGTGGTTTATACTTCAAAGTAACCTTGGGCAACCCTGTTATCTCGTTAATTTCCTTCTTGTGTTCAATCCTCTTTGGATACTGGGGTCTAAACAGATTCCACTCGGTTCGACTCTCACGGGTCATCTTCTCAGCAAAATAATCAATCTGGCTATTTGGCGCTCCCGTTAGACGGTGACGACAAATATCCCTGATTGCCCAGTAAGGAAGAGTCTTTAAGTGATGAAACTTCTCAAAGTATAGAATACCTTTCTCCCATTTCACCGCAAAACACCTAAGCTCTTTGACAAACTTCCAGGCCAAGGCACGGCCTTTGAACATACTGCTATGAAGTTTGTAGAAGCTTCCCTGAATATCAGCTTTAGGGCGGTTATTCTCCTTCTCCTTTAGCTTCCTCAACAACTCCTTCAAACTGTCTGTTTGTTCGAACCGAGGCTTTTCATGCCATTCAAAGATGTGTTCTTCAAATATCTTACTCTTCTCTTTGGCTATTTTCTCAGCATGGTTTAGCAATTCGTCTGAGAAAGAAAATCCACATTCTTGATTTGTTCTGAAATATTGTGGATATTCATTGCTCGTAATATCTTCCATCTCGACTTCCTCGAATGCAGGAACATCACGATCATCCGAGTGATTTCCAGCTTCTTTCTCAGGAATCTTAGGAATAAAATTATCAGCAAGTAATTCTTCTAACGTCTTACCCACTTGCTTTGCTAAACCTTCCAAAATTTCTTTTGAAATAGCTGCAGACACTTCCCCATCCTCAAGATCAGGGTCATCATATTCCAATTCAAAGAGTTTATTATCAGATTCAAATATTTCAGGAAACCTGCTAGTCATGTCTATCGTCCAGACTCGATCGGTTAACATCTGACGATACTTAGTCTTATCTTCTTCAGACAATGACTTTAATCTTTCGTTCCAGAAAATATCTTCATCATCAACATTCTCACCCGGAGCTTTCGAACTTGATTCTCCACCTTTACCTGTTTCACGCTTTTCATATGAAAACTGTTCAGCGTCATCATTATCATCATCACTATCATCAGAAGCAGAGCCGCTATCACCTGAACCATCACTTGAACCATCATCACCATCATTATCGTCTTTCTTCTTTTTCTTAGTACAGCATCCTCATCTAACTCATCATCTTCATCCTCATCTGATGGTTCAAAATCAACCTGTTCTTCATCTAACTCTTTGTCTTCCTCACCAGCTTGAAGTTGAGGAGCTCGATTGTACAAGTCATGAATCAGATTATCCATTTTCTTGTTATTCTTCTTCAGTTCTTTGTTCTCCTCCTTCAAAGCCATTATTCTTCTAGTATTTCGTTGCTCATGCTTTAGCAACTTTCTGTTTTCACTCTTCAACCTCTTGATGGTTTTCTTCATCAATGCACTATCATCCGCTGATGTGACTACAACCTCTAACATCTTTTTGTCATTCGATTTTAACTGTTCAATCTCACTATGCTGTTTGTTAATGATATTCATCATTTTAGTCAGTCTTTGATTAACAGCATCCATAACATCACTATCAACAGAAACCTTTTTCTTAGCAGGTTGTTCAACAACTTCTTGCATTTTGCCTTTTCTCATTTTCTTCAGCACATTATCCAATGCTTCATTCACATCATCCATTGGAATTCCTTCTGTTTGTGGTGTGCTTGAAGTTTTTGTGGTTTTCTGTTTCTTCTGTACCTGCTCAGCAACCGGTGACTTTGAACTAGTAGCTGGTGGTAAATTCTTGCCAGCCATTAACATTTCTAGCTCTTTCTTTCTCTTCAAACTTGGTTTCTCCTGTTTCTTCTTTTTCTTTGCTTGAACAGGAGAGCCATCTTCAATATCATCCATATTCAGAATAACTTCAATTACCTCGTCCTGAATTGGACTCTTATCTCCTTGAACTTCAGCATCAGCAGACGCACTAGCCTCAGTGGCCTTGGGCAAGGTGGTCTCAACGGTTTCAGCTTCAGAATTCCATCTCTCATCTTCTTGTGTCTCTTCGGAATCAATAGACACCTCATCAACCAAATGTATACCTTTCTGAGCTTTACTCTTCTGCCTCCTCGGTGCAGACTTCGGTTTCTCTTTTTCAGGTTCAACGACCTTCAATACCACCTCTTTCTTCTTCATTTTACCACCTTTTGCACCCACATTCACTATCTGTCTCTTTCGCTTTGCATCAGGATCAATATGATGTAAAGGATCATCAGGTTCATAATTGCTATCAGCATGTCTCACTAACCCTTTTCCTGGATCTTCATAATCAAGTCTTGCTAAGTGTCCAAATAAACGCCTAACAGGAGGTCGTTCATCAGCTGATAAGCCTTTGTAAGCTTTCATTCTGGCAAGTGTGTTCAATGTCATGTGTTCTTGAACAACAATATGAGTGGGATCCTTTTTCAAGTCTTTATATTTATTGTCGAACACCTTTTGTAGAAAACGAGGATATAACAAAAACTTCAGTGTTCTTGTGCCATTAACCGGCTCAAGTAAATGATCCATAAGCATGCCAGAAACATTGAACGGTTTGTTCAATATTAATGCAACCATCATAGAGCTTATGCTTTTCCTCATCAAGTCATATCCACCCGCAGCCGATCCAAATACATGAATCAAAACATGTGCCAAATATTTAAACTGAGGGCACAGTTTTCCTTTATGTAGTGAACCATCGGTGATAGGTCCATTATATTTCATCCTCAAGAAACACTTACGCTGTTCCATGAATCCCAACTCTTTAGGGTCCGTCTTTTCATCATGCAAGTTCAACGCCTCTCGTAAATCTTGTTCACAAACAATTATTCTCTGTTCTTGAACCTTGCTTGTCAAACATGACTCACAATTCCAAAAATCCAACTTCGCGTTTGACCAAAACTCCTGCATAATATCTCGGTAAATGACGGTAGGTGTAGCAATCGCGTCAATTACTCTGCATCTCTTCAAAAACTCTATGATATCAGCAAATTCGGTGTGCTTCTTGACATCACCCAGATAAGCACAACAGTTGTGTGCGTTCTCGAAATCTAGCTGCTTCGGTGGTACAGTCTTAGCAGGTTGTGAGGACGATCCTGCTTGTTCGGTAGTCTTCTCTGGCTCGGACATGTTTAAAATCTGGAAAACAAATCAAAAACACATGTTAGAAATCATAAAATTTCAAAAATTGAAAATTTTGATATAACATTCTCATTCGCCCAGTCGGGGGTGCGAATGAGATTTTCATAAGATTCGAATGTGCAATTTTGGTTCGAATGTGATATTTTTTGGGTTCGAATGTAAAAGTTTTGACACATAGTTTTCATTCGACCAATTTTCCTTCATTCGACCGTTTCTAAACCTACATTCGACCATTTTTATTTCCTTCGCCCAAACGACAAGGGGCGAAAAAGTCTGTTCAATTCAAAATTTCAATAATGCAATTAACAGATTCTAAGCATGATCATATTATTGCAATTCTACCTAAACATGCCGATTAAGCTTTTAAACCAAACAAAATCATTCAAAGTTCATTATATGTGTGTTTTTATTTGAAAACTAGGGTTCGAACTGGGTATTGATCATAGACAACAATCTGATGTTTGTGAAGCCTAGATTTTCAGTTCTTCTCCCCCTAAAACACACATATTATGAATCTAAATCAACAATTGAAACAATAAAGATGTTTAAAGCAGATTTTAGAAATTTAGGGCTCGAATCGAAAAACAACGATTAATCCTTGGAAAATGGATGTTAACCTGAAACAAATATAGCAAAATGATCAGTAGATGAAGGCGAACACAATGGTATATAATAAAACGATCGAGCAACAAGGTGACTTTAGGTGAAAAATCTGAGAGAAAATAAGTGAGGGTCGAATGAGCTGGAAAGCCTTATATAGACAGTCTCCTTCGCCCGTTTTGTTCATGCGAAGGAGAAGCTTTTGGCTCCTTCGACCCTACTGAAAGGGTTTGAATGAGGCAAAAGGGTTCGAATGAACATCAGTTCAAGAACTCTCTCCTTCGCCCGTTCAATTCGTTCGAAAGAGCTGGAAAAATTCCTCATTCGTCCAAACGAAGGGGCGAATGTAAAATGGAATTTTTGAAAATTTTCCAAATCTCAAAAACGAATCCCAGTTCAATTAATTCTCAACTTTTAAGCATCCAATCATCATATTTTCACATTTGAAAGATCACAAATCTCAATTGGTGTACCAGGTTTTAGAAAATCGACATCAACCACCATCAGTTATCAAAAATAAGATGAAAAAGAAAAATCTTTTTGGATTTTCTAAAGTTTATGCTAAAACACACCTAAAATCTTTTTGAATTTTGTAATTTTTGACGAGAAAATAAAATGCAGAAATGTAAATGAAAAACTGTAAATGTTTTTGTGATTCCGGTAAAGGGATCATATCAGTTTATGAGAAATCTGATCACACCGTTGATCTTTTTGAAATTATTATCATTAAAGACAATGTGTGATCTGGCAATTGCTGATATTGTGATCCACATAAACTCACATGCAGACTTTTGTGCAGTGCTTTATACTGATACTGATATTTATAGTATAAACTCAATTGTCTGTGGTTCCCACGCACACGACATACTCCCGTATCAAGAAGTAAATGCACAAAGACTCATTGTAAAGCGTGATTATGCTTTTGTTGTCTGTAATTATACAAGATATAATGCATAGAGGTATACAGGTCAGCAAATTAATGCAGCAGAGTAACATATGCACTATACCAGGTTGAGGACTGATATTAATCATGATTTGCATCAATGATCAATACGATGTAATAGATAATCTTTGATTATCATATAACATGAAAAGTTCCTCAATTCGGTAACTTTAGGATTTGGCATATAGCTGTTTTATAAAGACACCCTGTCTGATCTAGGTCCGTAATGACTTACAGCAGAAGATCAGAGAGGCTATCCCCAGACAACTAATAACATAACGACCCTAAACCTCCGAGTTTTGTACAAATACCCTATCAAACGAAATTACGGTACTAAGACCATATGCCCATGAGGAGTTCATCCACACAACAAATCGTTTGATATGTATGTATCAGACACGCAGTAATAGGTCTACGAAGCCTATCAGCACATCGCACAGACTCAGACACACGCCCTATATAGCATTACATTATTCAGAATGTGTCAGATCCCCACTGATGTACTATCATTTCCCTTTATACTCCAGGAAATCATTTTAGAATTTTCTGATTTTTTATAGATTTTCGAATTTACTGTTCCCAAGGATAAGCTGGAGCATTTCAAATATGTGACTACCCAGATATCGTTTGTTCACAGAAATCTGACGGCATAAATCTAAGGGAAGAAGATATAGCAGTCAGCAAAGAAATTTTCTAATTTTTTATGGATTTTAAAATTTTTCAATGTTTTTGGATTTTTCGAAATTTTTCTGAAAAGCAGTAAAAATTTAAACTAAAAAGTGATAGACTGAGGTGATGATCAATCCTGTTTTTCTTTAATACCATTAGCTTTTAAAAGATAATCAAATCTGGATTTGTCAAAAGCTTTGGTAAAAAGATCTGCGCGTTGGTAATCAGTGTGGATTTTGACCATATCGATCAACTCTTTAGCATAACAATCACGGATAAAATGATATTTAATCCGGATATGTTTAGCCTTTGAGTGATTTACTAAGTCTTTTGTTAATGCGATTGCGGCCTCATTATCACAGTAAATAGGGGTTTTAAGAAATTGCAAACCGTAATCCACCATCTGTTGTTGGATCCAAAGAACCTGTGAGCAGCAGCTCGATGCTGAAACGTATTCTGCCTTACATGTGGATAGTGCAACTGCAGTTTGTTTCTTGCATTGCCAGGTCACGAGCCTGCTCCCCATAAACTGACATCCAGCCGTTGTGGATTTGCTGTCTTTGTCACAGCCGCCCCAATCTGCATCACTAAAAGCGATTAGATCAAAATTATCATCATGAGGGTACCATAGTCCTTTTGATGGACAACCCTTCAGATATCTAAGGATACGCTTCACGGCTGCTAAATGACTTTGTTTCGGCTTCGATTGATAACGAGCACAAAGACATGTCGCGAACATTATATCAGGCCTAGACGCTGTTAGGTACATCAGAGATCCAATGATTGCTCTGAATGTAAATGGATCTGTCAGCTCCCCCTTAAGGTCAACTCCAATCCCGTGATTAGGTTGTATCGGGGTATCCATCGGCTTGGAATCGTCCATCTGGAACCGGCTCAAGACTTCAGATACATATTTGGTTTGGTGAATAAAAATCCCCGTTGGTCTTTGCTCCACCTGCAAGCCGAGGAAAAACTGCATTTCCCCCATAGCGCTCATCTCGAACTTCTCCTGCATAACTTGTTCAAATTCCCTGCACAAAAGTTCGTTAGTAGACCCGAAAATAATGTCATCAACATAAATTTGTACTAGAAGCAAGTCATCTCCTGATCTTTTCGTAAACAGGGTGCAGTCAACCAATCCGCGTTTGAATCCATTCGAGAGAAGATACGTGCTCAGCTCCTCATACCATTTCCTCGGAGCTTGGTGCAAACCATACAGTGCTTTGTTTAAAACGTAAACCTTATGAAAACCTTGAACCACCAAACGAGCTTTGTTTCGCACAATGATTCCTCTATCATCTTTCTTGCACTTAAACACCCATTTAGTGCCTATCTTCTTCCTTCCAGGAGGTAAATCAGTCAGGGTCCATACACCAAGTTTCTGGAATTGTAATAACTCTTCCTGCATTGCTTCCACCCAGGCGTCATCCAAAAGAGCATCCTTGTATGTCCGCGGCTCGACCTGCGAAACATAACAAGCAAATGACCAGTCATTCTGAAAACCAGATTTCTGAATTTTGGCATATAAGGCAAGATTGCCAATGTTTTCTGGTGCTTGAGCATTCTTCAGCTGTCCTCTTGTCATCACACTGCTACCAGGATCACCAATAACTTGTTCAAGCGGGTGTATCTGATGTATCCGAGATTCCGGATAATCAGGTACTTGTACTCCTGTCTGAGTTGTCAAATTCTCTGTAGAATCCAGATCATTACCCACATTCGATGTTGAAGCATCAGTAGTAGATGAGTTCACTGGTGGTGTCACTGTAGCATTGTCCAAAATAGCTTCACTTGTTGCATCATCGTCTTCGTATTCTGATTCGGATGAATTAAGCGATGTAGAAGCTTCTTGGAACACCTCTTCTTCCAATACAGGAGCAGTGGCATCATTAGAAGCTGCTTGGGGGTTTACCGTGATCGGACGCACTAACGGGGAAGTTACAGCGTTTTCGACCTCATAGTATAATCGAAGTACAGCTTCTTCAACCATGCTATCTAGATTGAATGATTCAAAGAAATCTTTGTAATCAAACATCCAATCTGGTCCTCCACCCTGTACATTTTGTGTATATCTTTGAACTTCGACATTAGCCCACTCCTCGACTTTTCTAGTTCTTTTGTTGAAAACCCGTTTTAATGGGGTTGCGTATCCAACAAAATAACCTTCTTCAGCCTTTGGTGCAAACTTTTCCGAAGGATTCAGCATTGTACATGGGGCACCAAATGGTTCTAGATACTCAAGATTCGGCTTGCGACGGTTCAACAGCTCATAAGAAGTCTTGCCAAACTTCTTCACTGTCAAAACACGGTTAAGAGTATAGCATGCCGCGTAAATAGCTTCGTTCCAGAACATGACTGGAAGATTTGAATCCGCAAGCATAGTTCTCGCCGTCTCTATAAGAAACCTGTTCTTTCTCTCTGCGACACCGTTCTGTTGGGGTGTGTACGGAGCACTATATTCATGATGAATTCCTTTGTTTGCACAAAGATCCTCCATCTGAGCATTTTTAAACTCCGTCCCATTGTCACTCCGGATTCTTTTGATCTTCAGACCATATAAATTCTCCAGGCGTGTAAACAGAACCTTCATGTTGTCAAAAGTGTCGCTTTTCTGATGCAAACACATTACCCATGAAAATCTAGAATAATCATCAGTCACCACAAGACAGTATAACTCTCCGGCATGACTTTTACGTCTGACTGGACCGAATAAATCCATATGAAAACGTTCAAGTGGCAGCTCAACAGAATTAACTTTCTTTGGTCTATGGGATTGTTTGTGCTGCTTGCCTTTCTTACAACTGATACACTTGTCATTCAGATGGAAGTGTTTGACATTAACTCCCGTGACAAGTTCATTCTTCACAAGCTGATTCATCTTTCTCAAATGGATGTGTCCCATTCTCCTATGCCACATAATAAATTCTTTTTCTGTAGCCTTGGAGAGGAAACACGTGACTTGGCCATGGGTGGTCATTGCTTTAGACATGTCGAGAATATACAAGTTGTTAACTCTCGGTGCCTTCAGCATCACCCACTCTTTTGGTAATTCAAACCCAGGTTTCAAGATATAACAGGATTTGTCATCAAAATACACTGAAAATTGTTTATCACAAATCTGACTAACACTGAGCAAATTATAGTCTATTTGTTTCACATAAGAAATCCGCTCAAATGTTACGACCCCATTGCTTACACTACCCTCCATAGTAATGTAGCCTCCCTTATTTCCAGCAAATGCCACATAACCTCCGTTAATGTTTTTGATGTCAAAGAGTAGCGCGAGGTCCCCTGTCATGTGACCAGAAGCTCCACTGTCAACAATCCATAGACTGCTAACAGGGCCAGCTGGAGCTCCCTGCACATTTAAAGTAGATCAATTAGTTCTTTCGGGGGACCCAAGCCTGTTTGGTCTTGGGTCTTTGAACAGGTTGTTTCAAAGAGTCTTTTGAATCACAAACAACTTGGGTTACTTCAACCCCTTTCTCCTTACTAACAACTTTCTCTTTCTCATTCTTCTTGCTCTGTGAAGTAGAGGCTCCTTCAGATTCCTTAGATGACCAAGATTGCTCAGATCTTTTCAAGATCCGAATCTGAGATTTTGAAGTCTCAGTCGGTTTCTTTACTTCTTCCTTAAAAACAACCTTCTTGGTTACCTTCTCTGATTTAACAGAGACAGGTCCAACTGATTGTTTACCATTAGGTTTAGAAGTGACCTTTTTGGTATCAGCAGTTGAGTTCATCTGAGGTTTCTTACCAGATTTATCAGTGATCATTCGGTTGTGCTTATCATACGTCATCGGACGATTTTCCCCCTTGTTGTAAAAATTGTTTTGATTATAAAAATGTTGTTGAGAAAAATGCCGCCTCTGTTGATAGCCATAATTGTCAACCGGATACTCATGATATTGCCTCATTTCCACCTCGTGCCTTTTGTGTCGTACGTACGGGCAGGCGGCAAGTAAATGTCCCCGTTCCCCGCACTTATAACACGCACGGTATTCCTCGTAGTTTTCCTTGATCGGCGACTTGGAAAAACTAGCAATGGGATATCGATCGACCATGCATTGTTTCCTTAAACTCTCAGGAGCTGGGTCCTTCGAGTAAGTCGGTTCAATAAAACTATTTTCTTTATGCACAGGCAAAACAAACTGTGTGACATTGACCTTTGCTTCTTTTTCCGAATAAATTTTGTCTAAAATCTCTTGAGGAATGTCGTTGGTCCTTTCAAATTTTGGGAACCAAATCGTACTTTCCTGCCAGATCTTTTCGATTTTTGTGGAATTGACAAACTTAATCGGAAACTCATCATCAGATAAAATCTTATCGGAGCCTTACATCCGATAGAAGATTTTGACAGGTTTATCACACACTTCATTGCTCACATCATTGTTTTTCTCAGATTTTAATTCATTTTTCTTCTCAATCGGTTTTATCACATTTTTCTCAGTTTTAATTTCAACTTTCTTTTCAACCGGTTTTCTCACGTTTTTCTCAACCTTTTTAACCTTTTCCTTTTCAAAAGTTTTACCAACAAACTTATCATTTTTCTTACTCTCATGTTTGCGATGAGCATTTGCCATTGGATGAATTATCTGAGACGGTGAGACTGGCTCAGTAGTGATTATATGATTTTCCTCAGGGATATCACTATCACTTTCAACCGTCTCAGATGATTCATTTTCTTCATCTGAATCATCAGTAGCGACCACACCCTCACTATTTCTCAATACTGGTCTCACATCAGAATATGGATCCCCGACACTGGAAGTGTTAGGCTCATTTTCTGGTGTGGGATCAGTATGAATTAAAGTCTCCGGTGGTATTGCATGTAAAGTATGATTCTCAAACAACACCGGAGATGGAACTGACTTATAGTTTGCACTATTCATCTGGGAGGGTTCTTCAATGATATGATCAACTACGTATGCAATGTGCTTGTAACTTTCTAGTTTCTTGTTAACTTTTTCCGCAAAGCACTTGATGGTTGCCATTTCTAATTTAGTGTTTTCCATTTCATTGATGTAATTATTAATGGCAAGTTGTTTAATAGATAATGTCTTTTTCAATTCTGACACATCGTTTTTATAACCATCAAGAACTTTGTTGAAATCTTTTAAGTCCTTTTGATAAATCTGACAGTTGATTTTTGCACTCTCAAGTTGAACCTTGAGAAGGTTATTTTCATCAATCAGTTTTTCAAAATCAGCACACTTTTCACATTTAACACAAGATTGAGTTTCAGAACTTACCGGCTTAGGAGGTTCTGTCATGGCCATTAGAGCAAAGTGAGCTTCCTTTCCTGCAAAAAATTTGGAGTAGTCAATCTTGGTGCATGCATCATCCACCATACATGACTTGCGAGTCATCAGGAAGTCAGCTTCAGCTAGCAGTTGGTCAATATCATCATCTAGTGAATTCACACTAGTCCCTGAATCAGATTCGCTCTCCATATCCGAGTAAGCTGAGTCATATTGATCTCCAACATCGGTGACAGAATCAAGAATCATCCCCGATCTCTTGTCTTCACCTTCAGCAATCACATCATCATTCACTTCTTCAATCTTCAACTCTGACACCTTTTCAATCACAACCTCTTCTTCAACTTCCTCATTCTCATCCAACTTCATCTGCTGTGCCACACACGCAACATTCCCAGCAGTGATTTCCTCTACCCCCAATTGCATTCCAGTCCAGTCAAAACCTTCATCCTTTTGGATGACAAGTGCTTGGTTTTGAGTATCAGTTTGGTTTTGATTTTGTGTGTTAGGTGTAGAGATAGGAACAATAGTTCGGTTTGGGTTTTGTTGAGATTGATTTTGAGTTGTGGATTGTCTGGTGTTATTGTTTTGTTGACGGTTCTGATAAGTGTTTTGGTTTTGTGATTGAAAGCTTGAGATGTTGGGAGTATTGTAAGACACTTGATTCTGGTTTTGGTTTTGTCGGTTTTGGTATGAAGAATTGAAAGGATTTCGGTTACCTTGTTGTGTTGGTTGTGTGCACTCCCTTTTAAAATGTCCCTTTTCACCACAGTTAAAGCAAGTAACCTTTGCTTTGTTGAATCCATATGTGGTATTGGGAGAGGTTGAAAGATCAGTCCTGCCTGTCTTCTGAATGAAATCAGTGGCTCTCCTCATAATGCTTGCAAAAGCCCACTGAATGTCCATCAACTCCATTTCCTCTTTATCGATTTGAGCATAGTCCTCATTGGTAAGATTATTGTTACCAATTTGACTTGCTACCAAACCGTTGTAAGAAGCAACCATGGCAGATACTAGAGCAACATGCTGTTGAGCAATTTCAACAGTCACATTGTTAAGGTTTGATGTCTCTAACACAATCGGGTTTTGACTTGATTGTGCTTGAGTAATCTGCATCTGGTTCACTTGAGGATATTGTTGTTGTTGTTGCTGTTGACTTGAAGTATAGCATGCAGCTTGTTGTAATGGTGAAAACGGTGGAATAAAGTTTTGTGTTTGATATGGTTGTTGTGTGTATGATGGTGTATAAGATGAAGTTTGAGCAAGGTAGTTAATGGGTGCTTTTGTTGGTTCAACAATGTTAGACACACATGCTATGTGAGGTGCAACAGTAGATGTGGTGCTTGAAGCAAAAAGAGAGTTAGATGTTCCACTCACATATAAATCAGGATTCTGTGGAATCTGAGCTCTCTTAGCTTTTCTCTTTTCCTCCATCTCTTTGTTTTCCAGCTTTTGGATGAATTCATTAATGGTCCAATACTGGTAAGCATCCTTCTCCTTTAACACTTCAATGTGTTGATTCCAATAGGGTGGTAATGCATCAGCAAATTTATCAACTAATTCCGTCATTGGAATGCTGATTTCATAGCTCGACAATTCAGTGAGCAAATGGCAGTACCTTGGAACCAACTCTTTTAGGGTCTCATTACCCATATAACTGAAGTTTTCAAACTCCTTTCGAAGCTCCTCCATCCTAAGCTTCCTGGTCTTCTCATTTCCATCATGACGATTTCTCAGCACATCCCAAAGTTGTTTGGATGTAGTGCACGATCCAAACTGATGTAATAGATTAGTGTTGATTGCCTGAGATAGCTGAGAAAATGCTTTCTTCTCTATAGCAAACTTTTTCTTCTCGTCATCCGCCAAATTCTCCAAAGGGATTGGTTCTCCAGTATTCTCTAGAATAGGAGCAACGTAACCCTTCACAATCATTTGCCATGCTTCTGCTCCTTCAAGTCCTTGTCCCTCAACGTGAATCTTAAACTTCGTCTTCCAAGTGTTATACTCCTTCATGTCCATTAACTTCGGTGGACGATTGCCGCTTCCAGAAGATAGATCATGAATAAGAGTAGAAATAGCGTTGGTCGTCTGGGAATGGACTGCTGCTGCTGCGACTCCCTAATAGTTATCAATCGGTTGTGGTACTGATTGAACAACTTGTTGTGGTGCCGAACTAGTCATAGCCATATAATTGATCGGCTGTGATGGTTGACTAGTCTTTTGTGCCGCTACTGTCCACGGATCTTGAATCTGTTGTTGTTGTGGTGCTTGAGTTGGTCTAGGGGTTGTTGGAAAATTCCACATTGTATCCTGCAAACAATCAAACAAACAAACACGAAACGATTAAAAATTTTTCAAAAACAGAATACTCCTTCGTATGAACGGAGGTGCGAATGAGAAAAATCTTCTCTTTCGACCGAATAATCTGATACGAATGTGGAAAACAAATATCAAATCTCCTTCGACCGCTTTAGTCTTCCTTCGACCGTTCTACTTTTCTCCTTCGACCGAACGATTATACGAATGAGACACAGTAGTACGAATGAAAAATATAAGCAATCAAAGTTCACTTTCGACCACTAAAATCACTCTTTCGACCACAAAAACACTCTTTCGACCTAATAGACTCCCACTTTCGACCGAATTCTCTCGTTCGACCCCTGTGATTTCAAAAACGGTTATTCTTTGAAAAACAGTTAGATTTGATCATGTTTATCAAAAGTTGATGGATTTTGATGATCTTTATCAGGTTTTGAATCGGATAAGATTTGGAACAACTTTAATAAAGTGAATTATCCAATTCAAACTCGAAATCAAGGTGAAATCAATCAAAAACACATCATTTCAGTTTGTTCACTTAAAACAGAAAATTTTTGATCAAATTTGGGTCAAAATCAACTGAGAAACTATCAATTTGTGGTTGTTTGATTCAGAATGGCTCTGATACCACTTTGTATGCGAGTGAAAGGATCGGTAAGCTACAAAGACAATCAAACAATTTAGTTTTGGGTGCGGAATCCCCAAAACCAGCACAAAATGATAACTAATCAGATAAACACACACAAATCATCATTTTCAAACGTTTTCATTAATAATCAAACTTGAATACACGTAGAAAAGTAATTACAATCAAGGACTCGACGTAAAACAAGTTTATAAAAGTTACAGAGAGAATTTAGAAAGTGGCGGGAAATAAATGACTCAAAGTTAGCTGCAAAAACTGAGTTTGCCTATATATAGACTGCACATTCGCCCACTTTGTTCGTGCGAATGTGCAGGTTCGCCCACTTTGAATGGTCGAACCAAACTCTATAATAAACATTCTTCATTCGCCCAAAAGCTTCCTTCGCACCCTTGAAAACTCGCCTTCGCACCATCAAAATCTTTCCTTCGCACCAACGACAGGAAACAAAACATATGATTTATCCAATCCAAAGCAGCCTCAAACTCATATTTAAGCATCCTTAACCCCCATGCAACCCACATACTCAACCCTAATCGCCCCCTTACTGCCCCACACAAATATTTCACTCCAAAAACTCCTGCTAAGGCTCAAGATCATCAATTGGGAGGCTCCAAGGCGCGCGATTGATTGATTTGAAGAGCTAAGGGTATAACTTATGATTTCTTACGCTTTTACCTTATGTTTTTACTATAAAAATCATATAACAAGTTTGTCCAGGTCTGAATGGGTTTAAGAAACATTAAAACATGAGTCTTTTTGAAGATTAAACGGATTAAACATATTAATAAACGCTTAGTAACATCATAGGATACTTGTTGCGCAAGTTATTGGTGTTTTGATCCTTAAAGCTTTGATCTTGACATGTTTAATAATAGAATCTAATGGGAATAGGTATTAGGAATGTTGTGTGTTGATGATTGATGGTTGTTAATTGTTTTTATGCACACGGTAGGCGAGTAAAGTATGATTTAGGCGAAACTAAAATCTGGACAGAATGATTAGTTGAACTTGTAGGAGCTGTAACACGGCCCTAACACAATGATTTTAGTATTTTTCTTGCATGATTAGGTCACACCTGGTCTTAGCTTTTCATAATGGGTAAAATCATGTGTTTTGGACGTCGGATGAGTCGTTTTTGGAATTTTCATTGAAAATAGGTCAGATCGGAATTTCGGGTGTCAAACTGAGTCAAATTTGAAACATCATAACTCAAGTTTTATAAAGAGTTGGGTTTTGAAATTTTTACAGAAGGTTAATATTGGAGTTTTGCAAGTTTTCCAAGTAGATTCATCCCGTTTGGATGAATACACAATTTTTGGGAAATTATTTACCGAACTGACCTGTTAGGAGGGTTTTCTGAACATAGCTGAGTTAGACGAATTTTAGTTATTTTTGTGTTTGGATTTAAGACTAAACAAAAATAGGTATTGTCAAGTGAATCCCAAAGAAAATTCAGTAAAAATTTGGGAGGATAACTTACTGATTTACTATTTTAAATGAATTCGTTTTGATGGCGCACAATCTGTCCTGAAAACACAGATTGTGTATTATGTGCTTATGTGATTAATTGAGGTCTTAGGTGATCTGGAATTGACATATAACTGAAGTACACTTGTTTGTGACACATACGGGATGTAGAAACTAATGGTAACCAACTCATTAACCAACGAGTCCGTAGGGTTTACTATTGCATGTAGAATCACTAGGCGTCGCATACACACTTTTGAACATTTAAAACGCCTTGGACAAACGAGTTATATGGTGTAATGATATTACGCCTATACTCACTTAATGACACTGTTATTAGGGTGTCGGTAGCATATATTACTTGCTGTTCGGATTCTTTGCTTGAACGTTAAGGTGAGTTTACGGCCCCTCTTTTAACTGGTTTCACTTTTTGGGGGAGAAAACATGTGTTAAACTTATGTTTTGGTAACAACTGTCATACTATGGATTTCTATGGTTTACTATACGATCTTTGGAAGTCCCGGGGGGAAACCATGAATGTGCGGGTTAGCACAACCGGGAAATGTGAATAGATCTATTGGGAGTGACCAACCCCGCTCGTCGGCTTGGAGGGTCGGCGAGTGCATATTGTCTCAAATAGGAACAGGTTTACTATTCGGGCACGACATCTGGTTTGCGAGTTAGTAATGGTTTTCCAATCGTAGTAGTAACAAAACATACGCCTAGCTAGCGTACTTTGGTTTGCAAATTGATATAGTATGGACAGGTTGAACTTGGTACTTTAATTACAAACCTGTGAACTCACCAGCATTTTTGTGCTGACGTAACTCTTACATGTTTTCTCAGGTCGCTAAGGTAGCACAACAGAACTAGGGCGCACGCGTCTGCACGGCGTCTAGTTAGGATTGCATTGTTTTCGAACATTGAATAATTTGGTTTACTTTTGGATTATGTTTTGAGAATAAGCTTCCGCTGTATTTGGGGATTTTAAACTATGTTTTTGAAATTGCATATGTTCATTTAGATTTGTTTATTGTGATCGTTGACTTGGATCCTGGTTTGTCATGCGCCTCGCGGTAAAACTCCGCAAGTGGATTTTGAGGGTGTGACAGATTGGTATCAGAGCCAATGGTTATAGTGAACTAGGACTGCATGTAGAGTCTAGTCTATAGCCGAGTCGTACACACTAGACGATCACATAGTACTAAACATTATGGTGGATTACGTATGGCCTTGTCGGAGTGTCTCTAAATCATCTGACCTTCCTATGTTACATCATCCGTTCTATCTTAGGTCGGGTTACTTGCTCTCTAGGCAGTGTGGTATATTGGGGTAAATCGTGTACGCTTGAGATTTGTCCAAGGCTCGGACATCTCCCTTTCATACTCCAATAGAAACACTTGCCATAAACTACCGTAGCATTACGGTGTATAGCTAAGAGTCTATGTTCGGTGATTTGAACTTTGAACTAGGAGAACACTTGGAGGACCATGTAGAGCAGTTTATCATTTTGGGTGCACACAAAATCATAAACCGAAATGCATGAAAGCCCTAGTGAGCTCTGGGTTTGAATGGATAGTCCTGGGTTGGATCTAGCTTTGATCTTGGGAACGCTAGTGGTTACCATTAGCTGTGAAACTAAAATTTTCTCGTCCTTTCTGTCATAATCATGTCTGGAGTACGAGGAGGACGTGGAGGTGGCCGCGCTGGTGGGCGTGGTGGAGGTCGTGGTGGTGGTGGTCGTGGAGGTGTAAACCTAACACAAGAAGATCTGAACAACTTACTGCAAGCTGCCTTTCAGTTAGGGCACAATGGTGGTGGTAAGTTGACTTATCCACTTTTGCCTCATTGGTGAACTTTGTTACATCATTCGTGGTTTCTCATGTGTTTCATTTCAGGTGGTCCTGTTAACCCACCCCCACCTATGTGTACCTACAAGATGTTTCGGGACTGTAAGCCCCAGGAATTCTCTGGCACTGAGGGTGCGGTGAGCTTGCTCAGGTGGCTGGAAAAGATGGAGTCAGTGTTTCTGATGTGCAACTGTCTCCCAGAGGATCGAGTCAAGTATGCTGCTGCGTTATTCCAGGATGTTGCTTTGACCTGGTGGAACAATATCACCCAGAATATGGGTATAGGGGAGGCTTATGCTATGCCTTGGGAAAATTTTGTTCAACTACTGAAGCGAGAGTACTGTCCAAGGGAAGAAATTCAGAAGCTAGAGCATGAGGTGTGGAACCTCAAGATGACCGGGTCAGAGATTGAAAAGTATACGGTAAGGCGTAATGAGTTGGCAGTGCTGTGTCCTGATCTGCATGTGCCAAAATACAGGAGGATTGAACACTATATCTCGGGGCTAGTACCAGAGATTGCAGGGTTGGTGGCTGCGGGGAATCTTCCTACATACTCAGAGGTGGTCCGATTGGCTCACAGGATGACAAACTTGAAGGTGAATGAGGGTATCTTGCCTGCTAAGGGTTCGACTGTCAAGGCCCCGGAGAATAACAAGTGTAAATGGGATAATGAGGGGAAAGGAGCTGTGCCAGCATCAGCACAACAGGGTAAGAGGTTCGATAGCGGGGGTTCTTCTTCTTCTGGTACCAAACCGGGTGGTTATGCGGGGAAATTACCTAAGTGCAACAAATGTGGGCGTCATCATCAGGGGGACTGCGACCGTAATCGTTGCCATCGCTGTCAGCGACTTGGGCATTTTGCTAAAGATTGTCGAGTGACACTTCCATCGACCCAGGCCCCAATTACTAACTCGGCTCCTACTGCTCAAGGAACTACGGGGAAACAGGGTTGTTACAACTGTGGGGAGACTGGGCATTACAAGAAGGAGTGCCCGAAACTGAAGCAGGGCGGGGACGTGAGGGATAGAAACGGTAACGGGAACAACGGGGGCGGTGGCAGGAATGCACGTGCCTTCGTCATTGGAGCCGCAGAGGCTAGACAGGATCCTGACACAGTTACCAGTACATTCTTTCTCAATAATCGCTCTGTTAGTGTTTTATTTGATTCCGGTGCCGATAAAAGTTTTATATCTATGGAAGTTAGTCGACTGCTAGATGTAGTACCCGAACCATTAGAGGCTAAGTATGTAATTGAGTTGGCTGACGGTAAAAAGATTGAAGCTACTTGTATCCTTCGGGAGTGTCAACTAGAGTTGTCGGGTTTGTCTTTCCCCATCGACCTTATGCCGGTACCTTTGGGTAGTTTTGACGTTGTTGTAGGCATGGATTGGTTTTCTTTGTATCGCGCTGAGATCGTTTGTTACGACAAGATTATTCGGATTCCCCTCCCTGATGGAGAATTCTTTTCTGTGTACGGTATCAAGGGCGGTGCTCCGCTAAATCTCATCTCCAGCATGAAAGCCCTTAAGTATCTTCGAAAGGGTTATTCGGCCGTTTTGGCACTTTTATCTGTTTCCTCTACCGATGAGAAGAAGATCGACGATATTCCTGTTGTACGCGAGTTTCCTGATGTATTTCCCGATGATTTATCTGGTCTTCCTCCCCATCGTCAGGTTGAGTTCAGTATTGATCTTGTACCGGGAGCTGCTCCTATTGCTCGGGCCCCCTACCGTCTTGCACCTCCCGAGATGCAGGAATTGTCCAGTCAGTTACAGGAACTCTTAGACAAGGGTTTCATCAGACCAAGTTCTTCCCCTTGGGGAGCCCCGATTCTGTTTGTTAAGAAGAAGGATGGAAGTTTTCGATTGTGTGTGGATTACAGAGAATTGAACAAAGTGACCATCAAGAACCGTTATCCTCTTCCACGTATTGATGATCTATTCGACCAACTCCAGGGTTCTAGCTACTACTCTAAGATTGATTTGAGGTCCGGTTATCACCAGTTGCGCGTAAGGGAAGCTGACGTTGCAAAGACTGCTTTTCGTACACGTTATGGCCATTTTGAGTTCTTGGTCATGCCTTTCGGTCTCACAAATGCACCGGCGGTTTTCATGGATTTGATGAACCGCGTTTGCAAACCGTATCTTGACAAGTTCGTCATCGTGTTTATTGATGACATCCTGATTTACTCCAAGAACAAGACCGAACACGAGGAACACCTACGCTTGGTTTTGGAACTTTTGCGACGGGAACAACTTTACGCTAAGTTCTCAAAGTGTGACTTTTGGTTACGCGAAGTTCAGTTCCTAGGACATGTGGTTAATGAACTAGGAATTCATGTTGATCCAGCTATGATCGAAGCGATCAAGGACTGGGAAGCACCAAAGACGCCAACTGAGGTGCGGAAATTCCTAGGCCTTGCGGGCTATTATCGTCGTTTCATTAAGGGGTTCTCGAAGATCGCTCAACCCCTCACCACTCTTACTCAGAAGGATAGAAAATTCGCCTGGGGTGAACCACAAGAGTCAGCATTTCAAAAACTGAAGTCTAAACTTTGTTCTGCTCCTATTTTGTCCTTGCCTGAAGGCCCTGATGATTTCGTTGTTTACTGTGATGCTTCTATTCATGGTCTCGGTTGCGTGTTGATGCAACGCGAGAAAGTGATTGCGTATGCTTCTCGGCAACTCAAGGTGCACGAGAGGAACTACACCACCCATGACTTGGAATTGGGTGCAGTGATTTTCGCGTTGAAAATTTGGAGACATTACTTGTACGGTACCAAATGCACCATCTACACCGATCACAAGAGTCTTCAACATATTTTCGACCAACAACATTTGAACATACGACAGCGTCGTTGGATTGAACTCCTGAACGACTATGATTGCGCCATTAAGTACCATCCTGGCAAGGCGAATGTAGTAGCAGACGCCTTGAGCAGGAAGGAATCAATTAATCCTCGTCGCGTTCGGGCGTTGCAGCTCACCATTCATTCCTCTCTACCTGACCAACTCCGTTCTACTCAGTTAGAAGCTTTGAAGGAGGAAAACCTTAAAGCTGAGACTATGCACGGTGCCGACAAGCACCTCGAGCGAAGGCCTGATGGCCTGTACTACTTCGCAGAACGCATATGGGTTCCTTTATTTGGGGGACTTCGGGAGCTTGTTTTCGATGAGGCTCACAAGTCCCGGTATTCTATTCATCCTGGTTCGGATAAGATGTACCAAGATCTAAAGGTGCTTTACTGGTGGCCAAACATGAGGTCGGATATAGCCTCATACGTGAGCAAATGCTTGACCTGTGCTAAAGTCAAGGTGGAATACCAGAAACCGTCGGGTCTCTTGCAACAACCTGAAATTCCGGAGTGGAAATGGGAACGGATTACAATGGATTTTGTCACGCAACTACCTAAGTCACCGAGCGGGAATGATAAGATATGGGTGATTGTTGATCGGTTGACGAAATCAGCCCATTTTCTCGCTATTAAGGAGACCGACACCATGGATCGTTTGGCTCATCTTTATCTGAAGGAAGTTGTTTCTAAGCACGGGGTGCCGGTTTCTATTATTTCGGATCGTGACTCCCACTTTACTTCTCACTTCTGGAAGTCTTTGCACAAGGCTTTGGGTACCCAGCTAGACATGAGTACCGCTTATCACCCATAGACTGACGGTCAGAGTGAACGCACGATTCAAACCTTAGAAGACATGCTGCGGGCATGTGCGATCGATTTTGGCAAAAGTTGGGAAGCCCACCTACCGTTAGTAGAATTCTCTTACAACAACAGTTACCACACGAGCATCAAGGCAGCTCCGTTCGAGGCACTGTACGGGCGGAAATGCCGGTCTCCTCTTTGTTGGGCTGAGGTGGGTGAGAGTCAACTCACTGGGCCTGAGCTAGTGTACGAAACTTCGGAAAAGATCGTACAGATTCGTAACCGGTTGGCAGCGGCACGGGATCGGCAGAAGAGTTATGCCGATCAGCGTCGCAAGCCATTGGAATTCCAAGTTGATGACAAAGTACTTCTGAAAGTTTCACCGTGGAAGGGCGTCATACGCTTTGGGAAGCGTGGCAAACTCAACCCTCGGTATGTCGGCCCATTTACAATCCTGGAACGGATTGGACCGGTGGCATATCGTCTTGATTTACCGACGGAGCTCGGCAACGTACATAACGTCTTCCATGTATCCAACTTAAAGAAGTGTCTGGCTGACGAGTCTCTTATTGTTCCACTGGAAGAGATCAAGGTTGATGATCGTCTTCGGATTGTGGAGGAACCTGTTGAGATTCTTGATTACAAGATTCGTAGCCTACGTCATAGCAAGATTCGCATTGTTAAGGTTCGCTGGAACTCGAACCGGGGACCAGAGTACACTTGGGAACGGGAGGATCAGATGAAGTCTAAGTATCCTCATCTCTTTCCTAAGGAAGCGTTCGAATCGAGATATGTTACCACTGCAGCTGAATGAATCTCGGGGCGAGATTCCTTTTTATCGTGGGGATGATGTGACAACTCGGGTAAATCTCTCTCTTGGTTTCTATCTTTTGTCTGTTTCTTTTGTTATTCCTTTTGGTAGTTGTGCAATTTTCCGGACGAAAATTCTTTTAACGTGGGGATGATGTGACACCCGGCAAATTCTGGTTAACAACGTTGTCTAGATTAAAGTCTACCTTAGCGAGTCACGCGTATATTATACTTAACTAGGGTTAGCTAGATAGCTAGATAGGACATACGTGCATTGTTGTGAGTTAATATGTGATTACATGATTAGTGAACCTCGGACGTTGGTGAATAATAAACTTATGTGTCTCGGTGATATCTGACAAACTTATGAGAAAACCATACGTGATTATGTGAACCTAAACCGAACACGTTAATAAAAATCATTAAAAGTGGAGCATGAGGTTGATTAGGGTATTAACGCATGGGGTTACACTTGTTACGTTCCGAAATAACGAAAACGTCGATGGATAACGCGTCGGGAGGCGAAACGAAGCAAAAGCGCGCGCCTCGGACCTGTGAGCGGCCGCTCACAGGCTTCGAGCGGCCGCTCGAATCTCCCTGACGGGTCTAAACCGCCTCAAACTCATATTTAAGCATCCTTAACCCCCATGCAACCCACATACTCAACCCTAATCGCCCCCTTACTGCCCCACACGAATATTTCACTCCAAAAACTCCTGCTAAGGCTCAAGATCATCAATTGGGAGGCTCCAAGGCGCGCGATTGATTGATTTGAAGAGCTAAGGGTATAACTTATGATTTCTTACGCTTTTACCTTATGTTTTTACTATAAAAATCATATAACAAGTTTGTCCAGGTCTGAATGGGTTTAAGAAACATTAAAACATGAGTCTTTTTGAAGATTAAACGGATTAAACATATTAATAAACGCTTAGTAACATCATAGGATACTTGTTGCGCAAGTTATTGGTGTTTTGATCCTTAAAGCTTTGATCTTGACATGTTTAATAATAGAATCTGATGGGAATAGGTATTAGGAATGTTGTGTGTTGATGATTGATGGTTGTTAATTGTTTTTATGCACACGGTAGGCGAGTAAAGTATGATTTAGGCGAAACTAAAATCTGGACAGAATGATTAGTTGAACTTGTAGGAGCTGTAACACGGCCCTAACACAATGATTTTAGTATTTTCCTTGCATGATTAGGTCACATCTGTTCTTAGCTTTTCATAATGGGTAAAATCATGTGTTTTGGACATCGGATGAGTCGTTTTTTGAATTTTCATTGAAAATAGGTCAGATCGGAATTTCGGGTGTCAAACTGAGTCAAATTTGAAACATCATAACTCAAGTTTTATAAAGAGTTGGGTTTTGAAATTTTTACAGAAGGTTAATATTGGAGTTTTGCAAGTTTTCCAAGTAGATTCATCGCGTTTGGATGAATACACAATTTTTGGGAAATTATTTACCAAACTGACCTGTTAGGAGGGTTTTCTGAACATAGCTGAGTTAGACGAATTTTAGTTATTTTTGTGTTTGGATTTAAGACTAAACAAAAATAGGTATTGTCAAGTGAATCCCAAAGAAAATTCAGTAAAAATTTGGGAGGATAACTTACCGATTTACTATTTTAAATGAATTCGTTTTGATGGCGCACAATCTGTCCTGAAAACACAGATTGTGTATTATGTGCTTATGTGATTAATTGAGGTCTTAGGTGATCTGGAATTGACATATAACTGAAGTACACTTGTTTGTGACACATACGGGATGTAGAAACTAATGGTAACCAACTCATTAACCAACGAGTCCGTAGGGTTTACTATTGCATGTAGAATCACTAGGCGTCGCATACACACTTTTGAACATTTAAAACGCCTTGGACAAACGAGTTATATGGTGTAATGATATTACGCCTATACTCACTTAATGACACTGTTATTAGGGTGTCGGTAGCATATATTACTTGCTGTTCGGATTCTTTGCTTGAACGTTAAGGTGAGTTTACGACCCCTCTTTTAACTGGTTTCACTTTTTGGGGGAGAAAACATGTGTTAAACTTATGTTTTGGTAACAACTGTCATACTATGGGTTTCTATGGTTTACTATACGATCTTTGGAAGTCCCGGGGGGAAACCATGAATGTGCGGGTTAGCACAACGGGGAAATGTGAATAGATCTATTGGGAGTGACCAACCCCGCTCGTCGGCTTGGAGGGTCGGCGAGTGCATATTGTCTCAAACAGGAACAGGTTTACTATTCGGGCACGACATCTGGTTTGCGAGTTAGTAATGGTTTTCCAATCGTAGTAGTAACAAAACATACGCCTAGCTAGCGTACTTTGGTTTGCAAATTGATATAGTATGGACAGGTTGAACTTGGTACTTTAATTACAAACCTGTGAACTCACCAGCATTTTTGTGCTGACGTAACTCTTACATGTTTTCTCAGGTCGCTAAGGTAGCACAACGGAACCAGGGCGCACGCGTCTGCACGGCGTCTAGTTAGGATTGCATTGTTTTCGAACATTGAATAATTTGGTTTACTTTTGGATTATGTTTTGAGAATAAGCTTCCGCTGTATTTGGGGATTTTAAACTATGTTTTTGAAATTGCATATGTTCATTTAGATTTGTTTATTGTGATCGTTGACTTGGATCCTGGTTTGTCATGCGCCTCGCGGTAAAACTCCGCAAGTGGATTTTGAGGGTGTGACACATAAGTAATGTCTTGCCTCTTAAATCACCAACGCGTTTTGGGGCTTAATGCTAGTGGATGAGAGGAGAACTCCACAGTTAAGCGTGCTCAGGTGGGAGCAGTTTCAGGATGGGTGACCTCCTGGGAAGTTTCCACCAGGGCACCCAAAAACAAATCCGTGAGCTCTGGGTGGGCAAAGCGGACAATATTGGTGGTGAGAGGGGCGGGGTGTTACATGATGCTGCTTTTTAAAATTGATGTTTATGAATACAATCTTACAAACGACTCCCATGTTTACACAGTCTTGAAAATATGTGATAATCCAGTTGTAATTTCGGAGTTAATTGCCGTTAATAGTAATGCATATTATAATGTGGATGAGGTATTAAATTAAACCCATTTTTAGGAATTGCTTAGTATCTTTTAGCTTTGAATGCTTTCTCAACAGTTAAATTTTGTATTTTTGCTTTGTATGTACAATATTTAGGCCAGTCAGGCAGATTGAGAATTCAAACCTTTTAACCAATCTGAATCTGAGCAGGGTGGTAGTCAACTGATGTTAAAGGTGAGAATGTTTTTGTGTAAGTTTGTTAGGTTGTTTGTGAAGTTTTTTTTTCTATTTAACAGATTATTATTTGTTTTTGTCAATTGTTTGAAGGATGTTGTGTCTGTTACGGGTGATTCGTCTGCTGTCTATGCTTTAATGGATTGTACTATAACTCCCAATGGAAAAAGAGGTTTTGAAGATTCTGAAACTAAACGTTGGTGACCTATCCTCTACATGTAAAGGACCCCAGAAGAAGCGATCTAAACCTAAGAGTTATCAACTTTTTGAGTAAATGTGAATTCAGTAGACAAGAATTTAATTTTTGATAATATTATTGTATTATAGTTTTTTGTATATCAGTTGGAATGGAACTATATTATGCTGATTTTACATACTTTTTAGAAACCTTACTTTTTAGTAAAAATGTTAATTTTTTCTTAAAATATTCAGTATTAAGTATAGAGAGTCTGTTAGGTAATATCTATTTTGATGAATTTCCTATTATTCAAAGACTGTCGTACCATAATGCAAAATTATCAAATATAATTGCTGTTATATTTGATATTATCATATGTATAACAGATGCTTTGAGAAGATCATTATTAATATAACAAATGCTACTCAGTATTATCAGAAATATAACAGATTGTATTTTAACAGATCTTATATTCATTGTCAGTCAATATCATCAGAAATATAACAGATGCTATTTAAACAGATGTTATCTTAATTGTCATTGTTTACCATCTGTTAGGTTAGCAACTGTTAAGTATTCAACAAACTGTCGTTACCAGGCTCTTCCTTTCTGTTCTTGATTCTGATGGATTACTTTGCCCGATCATTTCCCCCAATCTGTCTGTCATAAGATCATCTAATAAGAACAGAGTTTTTTGTTTTTTGTTGTTTCGAGCTGGTTGGTCTTCATCATCATAATTTGGCTTTCTTGGCAGAGTTGGATCAACTTTCTTTCGTTTCTCAAGCTGTTTGTAAGAATCCATCAGTGTTGATTCCTTCCAATGAGAAACTTGTGTTATCTTTCCATAACTAGCAGCCACCAACTCCTGTCTTACTCTTTTTAACTTTAAAACTCTTTTAGGGTCAGTTTGTTTTCCCTTCTTCCAGTTTGGTGGAGTTTGTTTCTGATTAGGTTCTTTAGCCATCTCTTTAATTCTGTTAAGTTCATTCTCGAGTGACTTAGAATCCCAACCAGCAAATTGACTTCTTATGGCTTTGTAAGTTTTGGTTTTCATTATTTCAGTAAGATATCCTTCTCTCAAAATGTTTTCCACATCAGAATCAGGTGGCCTGTTAGACACTATCTTCGACAGCTTGCTTGAGTATTCTTCTAAAATTGTTAATTTGCTTAGTAAATTCTGGAAAATTAGTTGCGTTATCCCGGTCATCTTTTCCTACACTTTTCTTCTTTAAAAGAATGTCAGCCTGTTTGGCTTTCAACTCCATATACTCCTTAATATTCTTAGGTTTTGGAAAACCTTCAAGAGACTTGAAAGACAGTGACAATGGATCATCTGTTGAGTAGAAAGAGTCTATCTCAGGTTTGACTGCTTCTAAGTCAAGGACAAGTTTTGAAAGCCATTCCGGTACTATGAAGATACATGCTTCATCTGTGGTGGCCACATTAGTTTGCACATTTTCAATTGGAACATATGTTGTTTGGATTGGTGTTTGGTTTGGTAATTTTGTGGTTTCTTGGTTATCAGTGTTTACAGGGAATGTTAGGTTCTCTTTTGCATGTCTTCAATGTACTTTTCTTCTTTTTAAGTAGCCTATATCATCCTCTTTCATTTGCAGCTCTTTTCTTTGTTTAATCAATGCGGCAACTTTGGCTTCTCATTCCTTTCTCGCATTCAACTTATTTAACAGCTCTTTCTCTGCCTTTTGGTTTGCACTTTCATCAACTCTCTTCTCTAAAGCCACTATAGATTGATGCTAAACGGTGGTTATGACTGGAACAGATCCTGGATTATCAACTGTTTGCACATTAGAAGGGTTTGATGTCTTTGTTTGCGCTTTCTTGTCAGGTGGCAGGTTTATTAATTTCTCTTGGCCTTTGTTTTCTTTCCGACATCATTATTATTTTCTTCATCTTTCTCATAAATTGTTGTTGGGGCATAGCCAGTGGTCTTTGCTAGATGGTTTTTGATGGCCTTGATGTCAGCTTGAGTATCTTTGTATCTATTGTCCACCATATTTCTTATCAATGCCATGTGAGAATTATGATTAAGGTCTGCCATTTCTCTGTGAGTTTGGATAATTGGAACAACAATCCCCATATCTTACTGGCAATAGATGCTGGTGTGCCATTGTATAAGTCAATCATTGTTTCCATTGAAGATTCAAGTTTGTTGACTCTTTCCGTCAATTCTTTATAATCAAAGTCATCAGATTCATTAATAGGATTATCAGAAATCTTACCAGATGTGGTTGTGGTATTTGTTTCAATGACGTCAGTTGAGTCACTGTAAAAGGAGGTGAATGCTCCTTTTTGTTGGTTCTTCTGACTTCCAACCGGTACAGAGTCCTCAGGTATAGTGTCAACGGATGTTACCTTCTCATTTTCAATTTGTTTTGATTGTGAATTCTTAGTTGTAGGAGGTAGAGAGGAAAAAATATTTGTCTGAGTTTGTGAAGCATCTTGAAACAAGGGTTCAAAAGGTGTTGCAATTCTAGATGTAGGCTGTGAATGAGTAGGTTGGGGTTTTTTTTTGTAACAGTTGTTTTCATTCTTTTGGTCTGTTTGGATTTAGCTTTTTTTATTGACTTTCCTCTTGTGTTTTCTAGAACAGTTGTTGTAGTATCTTGGACAGTAGTAGTAGAAGTTGTTTCAGAAAAAGGTGTTGCAACGACAGATGTTGAAACTGCGCTTTCTTTGCTTTTAAATTGGAACATTTTTGTGAAACTTTTTTTTTGATAAGATTTTAATTGTAGTAGGTTCACCTTTTTTAAAATTCTCTTCAGTCTAAAGGTTTTTCAAGTAGAAGCTTATCAGTCTTGGATACAGTATGAATGACTTACTTTTAGTAGAGTTCATGCCTTTCAAATTGCGAATTATATCTGAGAATACAGCCTTTGATAAATTGTAATAATTGTTTGTTAAAATTGCATACCCAAGATACTGAATGTTCAAAGGTATTTCATTAAAAGAAGTTGTCTTTGCGGATAGACAAATAAGAAGAGTATGGAAGAAAAAACTTCATTGCTGGGTGTAACACCCGTAGATTCCCCCACTCGTATATCGCCTTGTAGACTTTGTACACTTGTATTGTTCTATATTGGCTTTGTTGAGGGGTGCTCTTTAGCATTTTCCTAAACCCATTTGAGTAGCTTTGGGAGATACAAGAGAGTCAAAAATGGAGGGCCTTATAGAAAAAGTTGATATTATCACCAACCATAAAACCCTAATGCCACACCACATCATGTTATTCTTTGGTTTTCTCGGCCGACAACAACACATCAAACCATTTTTTTTCTTGTGTTATCCCCTTGTCCACGTAAAACAAGAAGGAAACCATATTATAGAATAAGTTAACATGGTGGCCATGAGCTCATAACTATTGATCTTCGACAAACAAGAAAACAATGGCAGAAGGTATTATATGACAATCTCTATAATATTTCTTTTGTTCTCTTTTGTTTTGAATCTTCGACAACAACAACCATGAAATAAATATTATTTATTCTTGGCTTGTCCATGATCAAACACAAGAAGAACAACCCTTGTTCTTTTTTTTTTCTGTCCATTGTCGCTACGAGAAAGAAGATGCGCAATGCATAACTGCCGCTAGCGCTCTAGGTAATCCTTGCGCCTTAAACTCCTTTTTGCGACATAATTATGTATCAACTACGACTAACAGATACGGTTTTGTCCAGGTTCGGACGGTATTGTATTGTGGTTGCGGTTCATAGATCCCGACTAAAGAACCATCATAGGTAATTCTTACAATCCAAGCTTGGGCCTCGCTAGTTAGATCTTAAAGTGAGTCCGCGTTTTACTCGATTAGCGTTGGGTGTATGGTTTTGTGTAGGAATTCCATCACGTGCGGCTCGCCGTTTTTTTTGGAGTACGCTATTTCGGAGTCGCCAACCCGCCTTCCAGGTTTGCCACCCTCATTTCGACTCGCGTTTAGTTGTGTTGATGTGGACACTCTTCGTGAGGTGGTCAGTGGGTTGAGCATGGGGTTCATCATCCTTGTGTTGGGTTGGTCGATGGTTATTACTATTATGAGGATGAGTTTTTGTGATGCATGATAGTAATAAGGGTTTGGTCTAGCTTCTGTTCATATAGTCGCTTAAGATTTTGATGGAGCATGTTTATGTTAGTTGATTCACGTATTTTTTTTAAACCCAACAATATGAAGAGTGTATAAGTTATTAAAAAGACCATGATGTTTATTAATATCTACTTCTTTTTATGTGAGCAAAACATAATTAAACAAAATTGGCAGTTGTGATATGAACAGAAGTTGTTAGGATAGATTGAATTAACTAAACGCTTACGTGATGAACATGGGGATTCAGGAGTGCGTAGCACAACATGCCTATGAGTAATACAATCACGCGGGAAGAAAATATTATTACACTTGTAGCTTGGTAAAATATTAGCCAGGACTTGCATTATATATTTTCTTTCCTTCATAAACCTTAGGGCGTTGGTGACGTTTGCCGGTTTATTGATCACTTGCTCGTTTGCGCTTCCTTGCTGTTGAGAGACGAACTATACACTAAGGTGAATTCATGTGCCCTTTTTTACTGTTTTAAAACTTTTGGGCTAATATGCATGCCATATAACAGTACTGAATGTTTTTTTATTCAATAATCATGTTTAGTCTTGATTAAAGTATTGTTTAAGTTTATTTTATAAGCGGAATGCGCTTAACATCTTGAACATATATTTGAAGCCTTACTTGTTAGATCAGTTTTGTATCTTGGTTACAACGTGGCTTAAGTCTTTATTTAATAAGCGGAATGTGCTTAATGTCTTGGCCACGTATTTGAAACCTTACTTGGTAGATCAGGTTTTGTCTTGATTGTTACTTGTTTAGGTTATATGTGTTACTATATGTAAATATATAAACTGTGTATGACAGTTGTCAGGAATATAAACTAAACTATGATAGTATGTGATATGACTGCTATGAATTATAGTTAGGGTTTGAGTCGAGTAGACTTGGTATTGTTGTGCCAAATAGGCGGGATGCGCTTATTATGGATTGTAACTATAGTCTTGGGTTGAATAGGCAGACTGCGCTTATCCTAGACTTTAAATATTGCTTAGGGAACAACCAGGCGGATTGCGCTTATTGGTAACTCTAAGGTTAAAGTATTTTGTTATTTTTATTTTAACAACTTACTTATTATTGAAGACTTATCAAACTAGAATTCACTCAGCTCGTCTGACTTTGCGTGCATATTAGATTGATTTCAGGTTGTTGATGAATGAAGGACGCCTTGTCATGTAGTGGAGCTACTCAGTTGCGGTTGGCATTTCAATTAAGAAGACGTCTACGAGATTTCTCGAACGTTATTTACATTATTTTTTCAAATTTTAGTTGTTATTACATATTCTTTTGACTCGTCTCGGGAAAACCATGTTTGGAAATTTAATAACTTCTTTCGACATTCCGCTGCGTATTTTCTGAAATAAAATGAGATTCTTTTGAATGGTTACTAAGGTTTTATATCTTTGAATGCCAACTGTTTGACCTGTCGGTTTTGAGGGTCTTACAATTTGGTATCAGAGCAATGGTTCGAGGGATTCGGGCAGTTTATGCTCGAACTCGAATTTGGTATGGGACCAAACTGTTACTAAGAAATGTCAACTGTCGGGTAGCTGCACGCCAAGAGGTAATCCTTATTTTTTTGACGTACGTCTATATATATATATATATTTATACATATATTTACACTTCATTGGATGCTTAATAGCATGAAGTCATAAACGGGCGGTTAGTGCCTTTACATTATGATGTAGTTTGGGAAGTTTATTATGTAGTGGGTAATGCAGGACACATAGGTTGGGATTCTTCTCGTTGAACACTTAGATACATAAAGTGTTAGAAGGAAACCCAATAACTATATTTGTTTTAAGTATGTTATGATATCTCTTATTGAGTGCTTAATTATAATAATTCATCAGGGGTGTATGCTCTTGTGTTTTGAGGTAGGGTAGAATTCCCTTCTTCGTTTGTTAATCGCAAACCTTTAAGGTTTAATAGATAAATACTATGTGTGTTTGTGATGGTTATATGTTAATGTGTAGGTAGAAATGTTAATATGATCATAACATGTTGTGCTTAGGGTGACTAAGGTAAAGTAAACAGCTAATCACGCCTGATCAACGTTATTAGAAGTTTACCCTTACTTTACGCATCCTGAATATGTCTTGTGACGCATCATGTGACGGTTTTGTCGTGAATGTTTTGTATGAGTTGTATCTATCACATTTTGTATTGGGTTAGATAAGATCCTAAGGATACCAGACATTTAATCGAGGACAAGGTTGCAGTAGGAAATTCACTCCTTGTGAACAAGGATGTAGATAATTGTCGGATCGAGTTATCAGGTCATAGTCTTCCTATTCTCTTGTACTTAATGTCATTGAGTTACTTTGATGTTATTCTTGGGATGGACTGGCTGGCTGCTGTGGATGCTTACTTTGTGTGCGGGCGGGAGACTCGTGCGACTTACAGCTCCTGATAGGAATCGTATTGCTACTCATGGGGATGATAGTTGCTCCCTACCTCGGGATATCTCTATGCTAAAGGCAGGGAAAATGTTGCAGCGTAGGTGTAAGGCATACTTGGCGCGGGCCTTGGTTGTGGGGACTGATATTTCCAAGCTAGGGGATGTCCCCATAGTGCGGGAGTACCCCAAGTGTATTTCCTGAGGATTTGGCCAATTTGCCACCAGAACGTGAGATTGAGTTCCAAATAGACCACGTGCCGGAGGCTAAACCTGTCGCTAGGGCACCTTACCGACTAGCTCCTGCGTAATTGAAAGAATTCTTATCTCAATTGGAGGATTTGCTCCTTACTGAGAACCGGCGATTATTTCGATCAGCTCCAAGGAGCTAGTTGGCTATGGAAGATTGATCCTAGATCGGGCTATCATCAGTTGAAAATATGAGAGCAAGATTTTTTTTCCGTACTCGTTACGGACATTATGAGTTTTGTTGATCTCTTTTGGAATGACTAACGCGCTCGCGACATTCATGGATCTGATGAACTGGGTGTGTAGGCCGATGCTCGACCGTTCAGTTATTATTTCCATTGAGAGCATACTCATATACTCCAAAGGTGAAGAAGACCATATTCAACATCTCAAGGAGGTTCTTCAAACTCTATGGAATGAGAAACTTTGCGCTAAATTCTCAAAGGTGCTTTCTGATTTCGTGAGGTTCGGTATTCCAGGTCATGTCATTAATCCGGTTGGTATCATGGTAGATCCCACAAAATTGGTGGCAATGATGAATTGGGCTACACCAAAATCATCGTCTGAGATTCGTAGCTTCTTGGGTTGGCAGGTTGTTATCGGAGGTCCGTACAGGATTTCTCCAAGATAGCTTACTAACTAAACTAACCAAGAATGAGGTGAGATTTGCTTGGGACTTGGACCAAGAGAACACATTTTTTTAAAACTAAAGAAAAGTTTGACACCGGATTTGCGGGTCTTACAAGTTTAACACGTGCACCGATCATAGTCTTGCCAGATTGGACGGAGGATATAGTGGTTTATTCGGACGCGTCACTTGGGGGTCAAGGGTGTGTACTTATGCAGCACAGTAAGGTAATAGGTTATGCCTCACGCCAGCTGAAGCCCCACAAGACTAATTACCCGACTCATGATGTGGAGTTAGCAGCTATTGTTTTTGTGCTTAAACAGTGCGGACATTACTTATATGGGGTTCGTTGTATCATCTATACCGACCATAAGAGTTGAAATATTTCTTGCTACCTGTTTAGGTTATATGGATTATATATATATATATATATATATATATGTATATGTATATATATATATATATACATAAACTGTGTTTGGCAACTACATGACCTTATAAGCTGGGCTATGATTGAAGTGGGATATGCTTGCTCTGATCTATGGTATTGGTTTGCGTCATGGTTGTTGCTTAGTTTATGTTAAGCATGTTATATATATATATATATATATATATATATATATATATAAAATAGACTAGGTTTAATGGCTACCTGATATGTCGAACTGATCAATGACAGAATGTGACATCCGGTAAATTTTCTTTTCATTTCTTTCACTTTGGGGCTTTGTGCAATTTTCGGGACGAAAATTCTTTCAACGTGGGGATGATGTGACACCCGACATATTTGCCTTAAACGTTTTAGTAACATCTAAGTCTACCTTAGCGGGAAACGTTTATAAACGGACTTAACTGGGTTAGTTGAGTCGGGTCAAGTTAGGATTGTCCAGGGTTCAATGATCTGGAGGATCATTGGGAGTCATTTTGGGAATACACTAGTACCGGGTCCCGTTGTTGGTCACATTACATGAACTAATTAAGTATATGTATAGATTATGGGTTGTGTGGTGGATTATATACGTAGATGTGTTCAAATGATGTGTAAATGATTATCCGTGCTTAAATATGTTAAACATAGACTAAGGTTGCATGCTCATATGTTAAGGTGTGTTAGAATGCATTAAACACGACAAATTGGAAAACTAGATAAACATGGGTTCTGGTTCGACCACTTCGAGTGGTCGAAGGAAGAATTATGTTCTGGTTTGACCCTTGTAAATGGGCGAACCTGGGATGTGGAGTTGAAAGAATTCCTTTCGACCAGGACAGGGCTCATTCGACCCTGTGGAAGGGTCGAAGGAGGCTACCTTCGACCACTGACAGGGAGCAAAGGAGGATTAGTATAAATACCAAACTTTGTCATTTTTCACCATTTCACAAACCCTAACCGTCTCAAAACACTCTCAAACGATTTTAATCACTAAGGAAGGAGTTTTTGCTCTTCTTTTTCATAATCTAACCTATCTACAACATCTAAACAAGAATCCAAGGTGTGTTCTTGATCCTAAATCCTTTTTAAAGCATTTTAATTCGTTTTCATCTAACCCTAATTGTCCGGATCTGTTCTAAGGGTGTTTTCATGATTAAAAACATTTTAAACATCTTTCTAAACTAAAACCTTATCATTAAACATAGGTTTTCATGATAATAAACATATGTTAATTGTGTATTATGTGGTGTTATGTGTTATTCAATGATTTGCTGTTGTATCTATGATAGAAACATGATATAGGATTGTTATTTATGCTAGGTTATTGTTGTTTAGGGTTAGAATTGGATAGATGGTGATGTTATGGGTATTTTGGGGGTTTTAACAAATCTAGACTTCATGCATGATATTTATGATCAATAGAACTAATGAGGAAAAATTGAACACTCGACAAACTGAGCATTTTAAGTTGAATATGGATTTATTTCAAAAGTTTCCAAATTGGGTAAAGAATCCATGCATGATTGTGACATTTTCATAATTCTTACCATTTTGGGAAAGGGCTGAAATGGACGTATTTTTGGGGGAAATCGGTGGGGTTTTGTAGGGATAAGTTATTCATACTTGACTGCTGTGTTTGATGACGTTTCGGGGTGTTTCGAATGTGTTTGAAGCGTTTTTAGGAAAATTTGTACAACAGGGGCGAACCTGGACTCCTTCGACCGATCGAATGGGCGAAGCAGAGAATCTAGGGTCGAACCTGGATTATGTTTGGGCGAACGAGGAAAACGGTCGAAGGAGACATCAAAACGGTCGAACGTGGTAAAAAGGGGCGAAGGAAACTTAAAAACGGGCGAAGGAGATTTAACCTGACTGGTTCGACCGTTCTGATGCAGAAATGAGATTTTTGATACAAACTAAGTGTTTTATGCTTGAACCTTGTGTGTAATCTATGTGTACTTGATTTGTTAGGGTAATGGGTCACCAACGGGATGTCGGGTCGGTCTAGCGTGTCGGTTAAACATTTAAACACGCTTTAAAACATACTTGGTTACGATCTGGACAATCGGGAACTAGATAACCTTATGGTTATTAGTCGGAACACTTATGTGAACATTTTGATAGATCTCCGGTAGAGGGATTATCAAGGGCTTAGCATTTTACTAGTAACCGAAGAACACTATCTAAGGTGAGTTCACGGCCCCACTTTTACTGCTTTAACTTTTGGGGGAGAAAACATGTGCTAAACTATTTTGGTAACATATGTCATACTATGTTTTTTAACTTTGTATTGCTATACGATCTTTGGAAGTCCCGGGGGAAACCATGAATGTGCGGGGATGCACAACGGGGGAAATGTGGATAGATCTATTAGGCGTGACCTGTCCCACTCGTCGGCTTGGAGGGCCGGGCGGGTGCATGTTGTCTCGAACTGGAACATTGGTATCATGCTGAACATTCGGGCTGCTTAAACATATGCTAAACATTGCTAAACGTGTCTAGTAATGGTTTCCAATCGTAGTAGTAATAAAACATACGCCTAGCTAGCGTACTTGGTAACATTGATATAGTATGGACATAGTGACGTTTTGGTAACACTTGGTAACATATTGAACAAACCTGTGAACTCACCAGCATTATATGTTGACGTCTTTTGGCATGTTTTTCTCAGGTCGCTAAGGTAGCAACAAATGGAACTAGGCGCACGGGTCTGCATTGGCGTCTAGGTCTAGTTCATGTTATGTAATAAACACTTGGTACATTTGGGTCTATGGTTTGTAACTTGTTTAATGCTTCCGCTACTGATTTTGAGTTTATGAAAACTATGTCTTTTTGAATGTCATGTATCTTCATATAGAGTTGTTTATTGTGACCGTTGACTTGGATCCTGGTTTGTCATGCGCCTCGCGGTAAAACTCCGCAAGTGGAAATTTGAGGGTGCGACAGATTGGTATCAGAGCCAATGGTTATAGTGAACTAGGACTGCATGTAGAGTCTGGTCTATAGCCGAGTCGCACACACACTAGACGGTCACATACTTTGGGTCTATTAGTGGGATACGTACTAACGTTGTCGGGGTGTCCTTACATCATCATCATACTTCTCTGTTACATCATCCGCTTTTAGTTGGGTTCTTACCTACTCTTGTCTTCTTCTTCTGGGTTGAAGAAGGAGGGGTTGATTTATTGGTTCTAGCACACACATGCCTTCTTACACTTGCACCTATTGTGAGTGAAAGATTTTAGCTAAAACAGGATAATATGATCATACAAGTCACAAAACCAGGTGCGGAAACCCTAGTTCTGAACAAACAGATAAAACTCTAATCAAAACACAATCAAGATCATTTTCAAAGCTTTTTCATAGATTAACTTTCTCAAATATTCAATTACAATCAATCACACGTTAATCTAATCAATTACAGACTTTCACCAAAATGACCTGGAACCTGACCTGAACACATACACAACTTACAACTCTATTACATACTCAAAATCACAAAACCTATTTATAGATACTGCACGTTCGCCCCTTTGCACTGGTCGAATGTGGGTCTTTTCCACATTCGCCCATTACCAATGGTCGAATGTGTCTTCTGATCAGTTCCAGTTCTACCTTCGCCCATTAACCATCTACCTTCGCCCTTTTCTTTCTACCTTCGCCCCTTTCTAACAAAAACTTAACATATGTTATTTATGTTTATCCAATCATTAGTCGCAAAACGCATCAACAAACTCCCCCTCGACTATTGATTGGATAGTTTTCTCTGTTGGTCCATTGTCTTGTTCATCAACTTGATTCTGAGCTGTTTCTTCTGCTCAGTAGTCATTGGAGGCTCATATGTTCTCTTCACTGGTTTAGACACATTCGCTATCTTCACTGTCTTACCAAGCTTGTTCTCCAAATTACTTCCCGCATTGATGTCATAAGCAAAACAAACTCCAACCACTTGCGTATACTTTCTCGCTTGAGCAAAGTCTTTTGGTTCATAGTAAATCGGATTGTAGAAAAGCATGATGATGTCTTCAAAAGTGCAATTAATCAACCACATAGGATCAAATACATGAACATGCTTGTATTTATCCTTTCCATCTCTCAACACAATCACCGCTTCAGCCTTTCTCCAATCATAATACCAGAAGATAAAATCAGCACTGAAATGCTGTGGCATAGGCATCAAAGGTATCTTTCTCATCACTGCAGGTGCTTTGTAGATCAAAGTAACTCGTTTCATATTGGTTTGAGGATCAATATCCATATGAACTTTTCTTCGGGGATATTGAGGCTGAAATCTCTTCCATCTTGTTCGACTTTCCCAAACCAATTTATCTGCGCACCAACCAACATGCGAACCATTCACTTCTGCACCTGACATTGGGAATCTACATAAATCTCTGACCGCCCAGTATGGTAGAGTAAGCAGATCACAAAATCTATTGAAGTACAAGATTCCAGTTTCCCATTTCGCAGCAATGCACTTCAATATGCCCAAGTATGTCCACCCGAGAGCTCTGCCTTTGAACTTGGCATTGTGGAATCTATAAAAGTTACCTTGAGCTTCAGGCTTCGGTCGGTTCTCATCCATTTCCCTCAATTTCCTCAAATAACTCTTCAACTCATCAGACTGATTTGAAGGTCCTTGATTATCAGCACCAAATACTTTCTCTACAAACTCTTCACTCCTTTTCTGAGCTTTCTGCTTTGCTGACTTATTTGGTACCTCAGTGAAATCAGGAAATACTTCATTTTCATCCGTTTGTCTGAAGTACTGAGGGAACTCTTCATGAGTTATATCTTCCATCTCCACTTCATTGTTCTCAGGAGTCTGCATATCATTTGAGTGACTTCCAATATCCTTTTCAGGAATATCTGGAATCGACTCGTCCATCATAAACTCCTCAAACGTCTTCCCTACCCTCTGTGCAAGACCATCTAGAATTTCCTTTGCCACAGATGCAGGTAATTCTCCTTCCTCAAGATCAGGATCTTCATATTCCAATTCATATCGCATATCATCAGTTTGGAATATTTTAGTAAAGCATCCTGTGAACTCAATGGTCCATTCTCTTTTCTCCAACATATCTTTGTACAGCTGTTTAGCATCATCAGATAGAGATCTCACCTTCTCATTCCAGAAGATACTTTCATTTGAATCAACGTTCTCACCTTTCTTCTTAGAACTTGATTCTCCAGTATCTTTCTTCTTTGATGTTCTCTTCTCATAAGTAAATCTGGAAGTATCATCTCCTCCATCATGATCACTACCACTGCTAAACTCATCTCCTTTCTGTCTCCCAGCACCTTCTGCATCATCATCATCATCATTATTGTCATCATCATCATCACTTTTCTCCGATTCATCATCATCCTCATCATCATCTTGTTCTTTCTCAGATTCAGTATCTTCATAATCAACTTTCTCTTCCTCTTCTTCTTCATCTTCTTCACCCTCCTTCAACTTGGGTGCAGTGTTATACAGATCATCAATCAAATCACTAAGGCGTTTGTTCTCAGCCCTTAGTTCTTTGTTATCTGCCTTGATCAGTTTAATCCTGCCCTTGTTTCTTTCACACTTTCTTTCAAGCTTTTCATTCTTAGCTTCAAGCATCTTAACCTTCTCATTGATCTCATCTTGATTAGATTTAGACGCAACCACAATCTGAAGCATTTTCTCCTCATTCTGCTTGAATTTGGCAATCTCAGCTTGTTGAGCTACAATCATTTTCATCATGTCATCCATCTTTCTATTCACCTGCTTCATCACGTCATCATCCACAGTGACTTTCTTGGATTTGGATTTGGATGGCTCAACTTCTTTTTCTTTCTGAGGCTTTCTGAACATGTCAAGTACATTGTCCAGTGCAACGTTAAGTTGATCAGCTGATATTGGTTCTGCCTCTTTGGTTTTCTTTTGCTTCTTGGTAACAGGTGAAGATAGCTTTGATGATGTACCAGCATCGGGCACTCTCTTTCCTTTCAACAGTTGAGCTAACTCTTTCTCTCTCAACTCTTTCGTACTAGACTTCTTAGCCATGGTCTTTTGCTTTTTCGTTCTAGGCAAATTAACCACCACAGTCTCTCCAACACTTAACTCTGCTAGGTCAACACCTAGACTCTCATCTTCAACAGATTTCTTCCTTCTCTCAGCTTCTTCAATCGACTTGTTCAAAGATTCAGACTCACCAACCATAGTGGCCTTACGTTTGGTGGTCCTAACATTTTCATCATCAGAATCCCATTGCTCATCTATCTCAGTCTCCTCTGAATCAACTGACTCTTCATCCACCAAACCTGAACCTTTCTTAGCCGTTGATTTATGTCTAACCGCCTGTTGCTTTGAACTTCCCTGATCAATCTTTCCCTTGCCCTTCCCTTTGGCTCCAGGATTGACTACTTGTCTCTTCCTCTTAGTGCTTGAATCAGCATACACTAAGGGATCATCATTATCCGAATCACTATCATCGTGCCTTGCTTTGTTCTTGCCAGGATCAGTGTAATCCTGACGAGCCAAGGCTCCAAAGAGTCTCCTATTAGGTGGCTTTTCACTGTCTTGCACACCTTTGTATCCCTTCATCCTCACTAGAGTACGAACATTCATGTGATCTTGACCAAGAATCATAGTCGGATCCTTCTTCAACTCTGGATACTTGTGGTCAAAAATCATCATCAGAAATCTTGGATATAACATGAACTTCTTGTGCTTCATACCTTTCAGCATCTCCAGCATATGGTCTAGAATCATACCAGAAACGTTAAATGGTTTGTTGAGAGTCAACGCAACCATTAATGAACTCAAACTTCTTCTCATAACATCATATCCACCACTCACACATCCAAATATGTGGATAATAACGTGTGCAAAGTACTTGAACTGCACGCCCAGCTTCCCTTTATACATAGATCCATCAGTAATCGGACCTTTGTACTTCATCCGTAAGAAACAAGCTTTCTGCTCAGTCCAGGATAACTCTCTGGGATCTTCACTGACTTCAAACTTGATCTGCAGTGCTTCCCGTATATCAGACTCTGTCAAAAACATCTCCATATCTTGAATCTTGCTCTTGATAATCGTCTGATTATCCCAGAAGTCATACTTCGCATTATGGTAGAAATCTTCAATAATGTCTCTGTATATGATCGTTGGTGTGGCTAATGCATGTACGATCCTGCTCCTTCTCAAAAACTCTATGATCCCGGTGAACTCAGTATTCTTCTCCACGTCACCAAGATAAGCACAGCAATTGTGAGATCGCTCGAACGGCTAACTGCTTGGAACAGATGCTTCAGCCTGTTGTACCGGATCTGGAACAATATTCTCTGCTGGAGTTTCCACATTTTCTACTGGTGCTTCAACATTCTCGGATTGATCAGCCATCTGCACATCAAAGACAGAAAAATACGTCAAAATGCAAAAACGACAAAAAGTTAAAAATTTTAAGGTTTTACAGATTTACATTCGCCCCTTTTTGTTTTGGACGAATGTGAAATATTTTGGTCGAATGTGAATTTCACTGGACGAATGTGTAAAGATTTCAAGTAATAATCACATTTGCCCGTTTTCTGCCCACATTCGCCCATCTATTTCCACTTTCGCCCATTTTTGGAACCGAATGTGAAAACAGATAATCCCCAAAATTTAAAATTTTGCCAAACTTGTTTTTAACATCTCATTTTGATCCAAATGTGTCCTATATAGACCGATCAACACTCGTGTACCATCAATTTTCCTGATTATTCAATTTTTATCAGTTTTAAAGTGGAATTAGGTCACGACTGTTATATTTAATCAATCAATACATCAAACCATGTTAAAACACTAATTCCTTTAACATTCTCCCCCTAAAACTGATGAAGATTGAATGTAAATCAAAAACAAGTATTAACAAACAATCTAACACCCCTAAATTTGAAACCCTAGGTCCGGGTAAAAACACGATGATTCTGATCTGAAAACAGCTCCAATACCTGTGAAATTAGTCTCAAAATGATCAGGGATGAACAGGGAATGAAAAGCACAGTCAAAAGAAATCTTAGCAACAAGGTCTGGTTATCGAAGAATTTTGAAAAATTTTGTGAATGAAGACTCGAATGTGAAATGGCATATATATAGAAGGCCACCTTCGCCCGTTTGAGATGGACGAATGTGTGGTAATTCCACATTAGCCCCAAGTTAATGACCCGAATGTGAAATGTTTTACCCGAAGGTGGAAATAATACCCGAAGGTGAAAATGATACCCGAAGGTGAAACTATTCCACATTCGTCCAAATTGAAAACGGTCGAAAGTGATGATTTTTCCACATTCGACCCAATTAAGGGGCGAATGTGAAATGGAAAAATTTGAAAATTTCGCCAAATCACGAATTCGAATCCCGTTCAACATTTTTCAATCTGTTAAACTTCCAAAAAACTCAAATTTTCACATTTAGAATGATACAAAGCCCAGATGGTGTTATCAAATCTCAGAAATTGACCATCAAGCATCCCCGGTTATCAAAAATAAAGCAGAAATGCAAATCTTTTGGGTTTTCTGAAATGTTATCAAAACACACCTAAAATCTTTTTGGATTTTGTATCTTTTTGACAATGAAAGTAAAATGCATCAAAGTAAATGAAAGCAGTAAACATTTTGTGATATCCGGTAAGAGGATCATATCAGTTTACTAAGAAATCTGAGCACAACGTTGATCTGTTTTAATATTATCATTAGAAACAATATGTGATACGGCAATTGCTGATATTGTGGTCCACATAAGCTCACATGCAGACAATTACGCAATGCTTTAAAATGATACGAATTAGATGTATTAGACTAACACATTATGGTTCCCACACACACGACATACTCCCGTATCAAGAAATAAATGCACAAAGACTCATTGTAAAGCGTGATTATGCTTTCTTCGTCTGTAATTGTACAAGATATAATGCATAGAGGTATACAGGTCAGCAAATTAATGCAGCAAAGTAACATATGCACTATACCAGGTTGAGGACTGATATTAATCATGATTTGCATCAATGATCAATACGATGTAATAGATAATCTTTGATCATCATATAACATGGAAAGTTCCTCAATTCGGTAACTTTAGGATTTGGCATATAGCTCTTTTATAAAGACACCCTGTCTGATCTAGGTCCGTAATGACTTACAGCAGAAGATCAGAGAGGCTATCCCCAGACAACTAATAACATAACGACCCTAAACCTCCGAGTTTTGTACAAATACCCTATCAAATGAAATTACGGTACTAAGACCATATGTCCATGAGGTGTTCAGCCACGAACGCGTAGTTTGTTATGTTTGTATCACTAATGCACGCAATATTTAGTCTACGAAGCCTATCAGCATATCCCACGTAATCAACATACGTCTCATTATACTATACAATTCTTTAGCCTGTGGCAGATCCCCACTGATGTACTATCATTTCCTCTTTTTATCCAGGAAATCATTTTGGTTTTTCTAATTTTTATGTATTTTGAAAATTTTTCAATGTATTTGGGTTTTCTGATAAAATGACTCCCCCTAAAATAAAGAACATATTTTTGGGTTTTTAATTTTTCTGAAAAACAAAACAAAAATTTGAAAGAAACAATCCACTTGAAAGCATCAACTTCTTTGAGGATTAAACAATCCCCTCGAAAGCATCAACTTCTTTGAGGATTATGATAGTAAAGAGAAATTCCCAATTAGCAAAAATTTAAAACTAAAACTAAAAACTAAAAAGCGATAAACCGAGGTGCCGATTAGTCCTGTTTTTCCTTTATATTGTTTACTTTTAAAAGATATTCAAAGCGGGATCTGTCAAAAGCTTTTGTAAACAAATCTGCACGTTGGTAGTCAGTATGGATTTTGACCATATCTATCAATTCCTTAGCATAACAATCACGGATAAAATGATATTTAATCCGGATATGTTTCGCTTTAGAATGATTTTCCGTATTTTTAGTTAATGCAATTGCGGCTTCGTTGTCACAGTGTATAGGGGTTTTAAGAAACTGCAAACCGTAATCGACCATCTGTTGTTGAATCCAGAGCACTTGCGAACAGCAACTCGAGGCTGAAATGTACTCGGCTTCACATGTAGACAGTGCCACGGAAGTCTGTTTCTTGCATTGCCAGGTAATTAACCTGCTCCCTAAAAACTGGCAACCAGCTGTTGTTGATTTGCTATCTTTGTCACAGCCGCCCCAATCTGCATCACTAAAAGCAATAAAATCAAAATCATCATCATTAGGGTACCAAAGTCCTTTTGATGGACAACCCTTCAGATATCGAAGGATATGCTTGACCGCCGTCAGATGACTTTGTTTCGGCTTCGATTGATAGCGAGCACAAAGACACGTTGCATACATAATATCTGGTCTAAACGCTGTCAAATACATCAGAGATCCGATGATTGCTCTGTATGTAAATGGGTCTGTCAGCTCCCCCTTAGCGTCGACACCAATCCCGTGATTGGGTTGAATCGGGGTATCCATCGGCTTAGAGTCCTCCATCTGGAATCGGCTCAAGATGTCGGATACATATTTCGTCTGGTGAATGAAGATCCCGTCGGGTCTTTGGTCCACCTGTAAGCCGAGGAAAAACTGCATCTCCCCCATAGCGCTCATTTCGAACTTTTCTTGCATAACAGTTTCAAATTCCCTGCACAAAAGTTCGTTAGTTGAACCAAATATAATATCATCAACGTAAATCTGTACTAGAAGCAAATCATCTCCCGTCTTCTTCGTGAAGAGGGTGCAATCAACGAGGCCGCGCTTGAATCCTTTGGAAATGAGGTATGTACTTAGCTCCTCGTACCACTGTCTTGGAGCCTGGTGCAAACCATATAAAGCTTTGTTCAGCACGTAGACCTTATCCCGGTGGATTAGGTCCTCAAAGCCTGGTGGCTGCCCGACATAAACTTCCTCTTTGACTTTCCCGTACAAAAATGCGCTCTTGACGTCCATTTGATAGACTTTGAATTTCTTGTATGAAGCAAACGCAAGGAACATCCGAATAGCTTCAATTCGTGCTACTGGTGCATAGATTTCGTTGTAATCAATCCCTTCGATTTGATGGAAACCCTGCACGACCAATCTGGCTTTGTTGCGAACAATAACCCCACGATCATCCTTTTTGCACTTAAACACCCATTTTGTGCCTATTTTCTTCCTTCCCGGCGGCAAATCTGTGAGCGTCCAGACTCCCAATTTCTGGAATTGCAATAACTCCTCCTGCATTGCCTCAACCCAGGCATCTTCATTCAAAGCGTCCTTGTATGTCCTTGGCTCTACCTGCGACACATAGCATGCAAACGACCAATCATTTTGACTACCAGATTTTTGAATTTTGGCATATAATGCTAAAGCACCAAAACTCTCTGCCGAGTTAACGCTTTTCAGCTGCCCTCTGGTCATTACACCACTTCCTGGATCACCTATAACTTGCTCCAGCGGGTGAATACGATGAATCCGAGATTCCGGATTAACAGGTACAATAACTCCCGTCTGAGCAGTCAAGTTTTCTACAGCATCCTGATCATGACCCGTGTTTGATGATGAAGCAACATCTGGATTTGGAGTTGGGTTCACAGGTTGCGCCTCTAATTCTTCTGCATGTTCAAGAACGGCTTATTCAAATTGTTCATCTTCAGATTCTGAAGTGTCTAATGAAGTTGAAGCCTCTTGAAACATCTCTTCCTCTTGTATAGGAGCACTGGTATCATTAGAAGCTGGTGGGGGGTTTACGGTGATTGGACGCATCAACGGTGAAGTCGCCGCGTTTTCACACTCGTAAAGTAATCTGATAACAGCTTCTTCAACCAAGCTATCTAGGTTGAATGATTCAAAGAAATCTTTGTAATCAAACATCCAATCAAGACCCGTGCCTTGCAAATTTTGAGTGTATCGTTGAACTTCCACGTTAGCCCAATCCTCCACTTGACGAGTTCGCTTGTTGAATACCCGTTTAAGCGGGGTTGCATATCCAACAAAATATCCCTCCTCAGCTTTAGGACTAAACTTCTCACCTGGATTCAACATCGTGCATGGCGCCTCGAAAGGTTCTAGATACTCTAAGTTTGGCTTTCGTCGGTGTAACAGTTCATAAGATGTTTTTCCAAACTTCTTCACTGTTAGAACCCGATTTAATGTATAATTTGCTGCATAAATCGCCTCATTCCAGAACATTACCGGAAGATTTGAATCAGCGAGCATTGTTCTAGCCGCTTCAATTAGAGTCCTATTCTTTCGTTCAGCAACACCATTCTGCTGTGGGGTATACGGAGCCGAATATTCATGATGTATCCCTTTGCTTTCACAAAGTTCATCCATCTTGGCATTTTTGAACTCCGTCCCGTTGTCACTCCTGATTCTTTTTATCTTCAAATTGTAGATATTCTCCAATCGAGTGAACAGAACTTGTAGGTTGGTAAAGGTGTCGCTTTTATTCTTCAAACACATCACCCATGAAAATCTTGAATAGTCATCAGTGACAACTAAACAATAAAGCTCTCCAAGATGACTTTTGCGCTTGACCGGCCCGAAAAGGTCCATGTGCAATCGCTCAAGTGGCATCTCAACAGAGTTAACTTTCTTCACCTTATGGGACTGTTTGTGTTGCTTGCCCTTCATACAACTTACACACTTGTCGTTCAGATGGAAATGTTTCACGTTTACTCCATCGACAAGCCCATTTCTCACCAGTTGATTCATTTTTCTCAGATGAATGTGCCCCATTCTGCGGTGCCACATTATCGATTCTTTCTCGGTCGCCTTGGATAGAAAGCATGTTATTTGCCCCTGTGATGTCATTGCCTTGGACATGTCAAGAATATAAAGATTGTTGACGCGAGGTGCCATCAACATTATCCACTCCTTTGGAATTTTGAAGCCCGGTTTGAGAATGTAACAGGATTTGTCATCAAAATGCACAGAAAATTGTTTATCACATATTTGACTGACGCTCAACAGATTATAATCTATCTGCTTGACATAAGAAATCCGCTCGAAGGTCACAATCCCATTACTCACGCTTCCTTCCATTGTAATATAACCTCCTTTATTTCCTGCGAAAGCGACATACCCTCCATTGATGTTTTTCACATCGAACAGCAATGCAAGATCCCCCGTCATGTGGCCTGAAGCTCCACTATCAACAATCCAGAGACTGCTAATAGGGCCAGCTGAAGCTCCCTGCACACAAAAAGTAAATCATTTAGTTCTTTCGGGGGACCCAAGCCTGAGTCTTGGGCCTTTGAACATCGGCTTTCAAAGAAACATCCTCATTAACTTTTACAACAACTTTTTGTTTTGGATCAATCTTTTTCTGATTGTTCAAAACATTTTCCTTTTTCTCACTTACGTTTGAAGTAGAAGCTCCTGGAGTACCATTGGGTGTCCAAGATTGTTCAGGCCTTTTAAGAACGCGAATTTGAGATTTTGGTTTCTCAATCGGTTTCTGAACATTGTTAACAAAAGTAACTTTCTTGGCTACCTTATCTGAGTTAACAGACTTAGGTCCAACATTTGATTTGACAATCGGTTTTTGTGGAACCTTTTGCCTATCAACTGTTGTGTTCACCACAGGCTTTCTCCAAGATTGTTCCATAGCAATCCGATTTCTTTGATCATATTGAATTGTACGATTGTTCCTCATTTGAAAATTGTTTTGATTATAAAACTGTTGTTGTTGAGGAACAACCCGTCTATGTGGTGGAACATAATGATCAATCGGCTTTCTCATGGAATTTCTAACTTCAACCTCATGTCTTTTATGCCTTACATATGGACACTGAGCAAGTAAATGCCCACGTTCTCCACATTTAAAGCATTTTCGATACTCTTCAAAAACATAATGAGCATTTGGTGGAGCAAATGATCTAACAGGATATTGATCATTATACTGTTGATTCCTCAAACTCTCAGGAAGTGGTCCTTTTGAGTAAGTGGGCTCATGAAAACCATTTGCTTTGTCATTTGGTCGAATGAACTCGGTGACATGGACCTTTGGTTCTTGAGGAACATCCGAAAACAATTTCTTTAAAATTTCTGGTGGAATTTCGTTTGTTCTCTCATGTTTTGGAAACCATATAGTGCTTTCTTGCCAAATCTTTTCAATTTTAGCATAGTTAGCATTTTTTATTGGAAATTCCTCATCAGAGATGATTTTATCGGACCTTCCATCCGATAAAACACCTTGACAGGTTTATCACTTGGTTCATTCTCAAGATCCTTTCTAATCTCATTCTTTTCAGACTTTTTCTCACGATGAACAGTTGCCATCGGATGCACATGTTGAGATGGTGACACTGGTTCAGTAGTAATGATGTGATTTTCTTTTGGAATCTCACATACATTAACAGTTTGATCACTACCATTATCATCATTCTCTGAGTCTGAATTCACACTTTCAGCATAAACACCCTCATCATTCAAGCCTAAAATCGGTCTCACATCGGAATGAGGATCACCAATACTCGAGGTATTAGATTCCATTTCCGATGATGAGTCTGATTTTACCGAACTCTCCGGTATAACTTGGTGATAGTTATGATTTTCAAAAAGAACCGGAGATGGTACAGACTTGTAATTGGTGGTGTTATCATCAATGATATGGTCTACCACACAAGCAATATGCTTATAACTTTCCAGCTTTTTGTTTACTTTCTCAGCAAAGCATTTTATGGCTGCCATTTCCAACTTGGTATTTTCAATTTCATTGATATAGTTGTTAATTGCCAATTGTTTCAATGATAAAGTATTTTTCAAGTCAGAAATGTCCTTTTTATAGCCATCTAATACTTTGTTGAAAGCATTCAACTCTTTGCGAGTAGATTGACTGTTTATGATAGCACTATCACGTGAAATTCGGAGTTGTTTATTCTCCTCAGTCAATCTATCACATGTTCCACAATATTTATCACTCATAACATCAGTGCTAGATTCAGAACTTACAGGTTTTGGCGGTTCAGTCATGGCCATTAACGCGAAATGAGCTTCCTTTCCAGTGAAAAACTTGGAATAGTCGATCTTGGTGAAAGCATCATCAGCAATACACGACTTCCTCGTCATCAGAAAATCAGCTTCTGCTAACAGCTGATCAATGTCATCATCTAAAGAATCAACACTTGCCTCTGTGTCCGATTCACTGTCCGAGTCTGAATAAACTGATCTACATTCCTCAGGAACATCAGAAACTGTATCCATCACCATTCCAGAATGAGTTTCTTCAACCTTAACCTCAACAGGTTCATTCTCAACATTCATCTCAATCTCAGAATCATCACTATCACACTCCTCAGTTTCTTTCTTTTCTTCCTCCATCACCGACTCTTCAATATCAACCTTGCAAGCAACGCAAGCCACATTTCCACCAGTAGTGATTTCCTCAACTCCTATCTGCAATCCCGACTAATCAAACCTTTCATCTTGTTGAGTCATCAGTGCTTGATTCTGACTCGTGTTCTGTTGGGTCTCATTTGGTGTAGTGATTGGTATAACTGTTCGGTTAGTGTTGTTAGGAGATTGGTTTTGAATCTGGTTTGAAGTGTTAGGTTGTCTGTTTTGGTTGTTGTTAGAGTTGTTTTGACGGTTTTGGTAGTTGTTGTTGTTTTGGTAAGAAACTCGGTTTTGGTTTTGTTGTTGACGATTCTGATAGGTTGCATTGAATGGGTTTCTATTACCTTGTTTTGGTGGCTGGGTGCATTCACGTTTAAAGTGACCTCTCTCTCCACAGTTAAAACAAGTAACTTTCTCCTTGTTGAACCCGTAGGTTGTGTTAGGAGAAGTTCCCAAATCTGTTCGACCTGTCTTTTCAATGAAGTCTGTTGCTCTTCTCATTATGCTTGCAAAAGCCCATTGGATATCAATTAGTTCCATCTCTTCCTTGTCGATCTGTGCATAGTCCTCATTGGTTAAGTTGTTATTCCCAATTTGACTAGCAACAAGTCCATTGTAGGATGAAACCATTGCTGAGACTAGTGCAATATGTTGTTGAGCAATTTCCACTGTCACGTTGCCCAGATTAGAAGTCTCCAAAACCACTTGTTGTTGATTAGGTTGAGTAACTTGGTTCATTGGTTGTTGGGATTGGCTAGCAGTATAGAAACCTGCTTGTTGCATTGGGGAGAATGGTGAAATGTAGGAATTGTTGTATTGTTGTTGTGGTGGTGGTTGTGTGTATGATGGTTGTGAGTAAGATGAAGTTTGTGCCATGTAGTTGATGGTCGGTTTTGGTGGTTCCATAACATTGGAAATGCAAGCAACATGTGGTGCAACTACCCCTCCTGAACTTGAATTGCTAACAGGAACTGAAGTACCTCCAAAGTATAAACTCGGATTCTGAGGAACTTGTGCTCTCCTAGCTTTCCTCTTCTCTTCCATTTCCTTGTTTTCCAGCTTCTGTATGAACTCTTGAATAGTCCAGTACTGATATGCATCCTTCTCCCTGAGAACTTCCACATGCTGATCCCAGTACGGTGGTAGAGCATCTGCAAACTTGTCCACCAAATTCTTCATGGGAATCTGTATACCATAACTAGACAGTTCAGTTAGCAAATGACTATATCTAGGAGTTAATTCTTTTAATGTTTCATTCCCAATATAAGAAAAATTCTCAAACTCCTTTCGCAGTTCATCCATCCTCAAACTTCTCGTTTTCTCGTTCCCATCATGCCTCCTCTTAAGCACATCCCACAATTGCTTAGAGGTTGTACAAGTCCCAAATTGATGTAGCAAATCATTTGTGATTGCCTGCGTCAATTGGGAAAAGGCTTTCTTTTCCACCACATATTTCTTCTTCTCGTCCTCAGTTAAGCTTTCCAAAGGAATCATTTCACCTGTATTCTCCAAAATCGGTGCTGTGTATCCTTTAGCAATCATGCTCCATGCCTCTGCTCCTTCCACTCCCATGCCCTCCAAGTGAATCTTGAATTTGTTCTGCCACTGATTGTATTCTGATATGTCCATGAGCTTCGGTGGCCTATTCCCGCTACCTGAAGACAAATCGTTAATCAAAGTAGAAATAGCATTAGTAGTTTGAGTATTTACCACCGCCGCTGCTACTCCCCAGTAATCATGTTGTGGTGCTGGAGGTGCTACACTTTGAGGCATCGAGCTCGTCATCGCCATGTAGTTTATCGGTTGCGAAGACTGTGTGCTCGTCTTTTGTGCTGCCACTGTCCATGGGTCCATCACTTGCTGTTGTGGTTGTGTCGTCGCTGGTCTTGGTGTAGTTGGAAAATTCCACATGTTCACGAACTTAGAAAATTTCAACACTTAGAAAATTTTCTAAAATAAATCCTAGGTTCGCCCAGATTGACCTAGATTCGCCCAAAATAAGCTAGGTTCGCCCGAAATATAACACTTTCGTCCCTTCTGATTCTATGTTCGACCACACAGTACCACCCGAATGTAGAAATGACCAGAATGTAAACACAAACTAACAGACTTTCCACTTTCGCCCAAAACAAACCGGTCGAAGGTGGAATTTTGTACCCGAAAGTAAAAATTTCAACAAGAAATTTCAGATTCGTCCAAACTAATACTCAGGTTCGACCACTCAGGTTCCAGGTTCGCCCATTTTGTCCAGATTTCACTTTGAAAAACGGTTATTTTGATCTAAGATTTTCAAAAGTTTATGGATTTGAATGATCTTAATCAGGTTATGCTTCGGAATTGATTTGGAGCAACTTTAATTCTTGGAAAACTTGATTTTAACCACAAATTCAACTCAAAATCAATCAAAAACACTCAAAAACCATGTTTATGTAAAAACAGATGTATTTTGATCAAAAACAAGTCCAAATCAGCTCTGAGTTTATCAAATTTGTTGTTGTATGATCCGTATGGCTCTGATACCACTTTGTGAGTGAAAGATTTTAGCTAAAACAGGATAATATGATCATACAAGTCACAAAACCAGGTGCGGAAACCCTAGTTCTGAACAAACAGATAAAACTCTAATCAAAACACAATCAAGATCATTTTCAAAGCTTTTTCATAGATTAACTTTCTCAAATATTCAATTACAATCAATCACACGTTAATCTAATCAATTACAGACTTTCACCAAAATGACCTGGAACCTGACCTGAACACATACACAACTTACAACTCTATTACATACTCAAAATCACAAAACCTATTTATAGATACTGCACGTTCGCCCCTTTGCACTGGTCGAATGTGGGTCTTTTCCACATTCGCCCATTACCAATGGTCGAATGTGTCTTCTGATCAGTTCCAGTTCTACCTTCGCCCACTAACCATCTACCTTCGCCCTTTTCTTTCTACCTTCGCCCCTTTCTAACAAAAACTTAACATATGTTATTTATGTTTATCCAATCATTAGTCGCAAAATGCATCAACACCTATCGTAACACGTTACTAGGCGACGATATTCGGTGACCGGAGTCTGGATTAGGGGTACATCTGGAGGACCTTGTAGAGCAGTTTATCATTTCGGGTGCACACGAAATAATAAACTAAAATGCATGAAAATCCCGATGGACTTTGAGTTTGGATGTATAGTCCTGGATTTGTCCCTAAGCTAACTCTTGTAAATTTCTAGTGGTTGACACTAGAAGTGAATCTGAATCCCTCGATTTCTTGATTTGTTAGATCATGTCTGGTGCTCGCGGTGGTGGACGTCGTGGTGGCGGCGGTGGCCGTGCTAGCGGCGGTGGTCGTGCCGGTGGCGGTGGTCGTGGTAACATCAACATGACCCAAGCTGAGTTGAACAACTTGCTACAGCAGCAAGTGAACATGGCTATGGCTAATTTCCAGGCTGGGATTAATGCCATGGGTGGTGAGTTGGTTTCTGTCGACCTTTCCTTATTCTTGGGTTTCACGTCCTTTTGTTTGTGTCTTACTCGTGTACCGTGTTTCAGGTGTTGGTGCCAATCCACCCCCACCTCAGTGCTCTTATAAGAAGTTTCGGGACTGTCAGCCCCATAACTTCGCTGGAACTGAGGGAGCGGTGGGACTGCTCCGATGGCTGGAGAAGGTTGAGTCTGTGTTTGTCATGTGTAACTGTCCCGCTGGGGACCGGGTGAAGTATGCTACTGCGACATTCGAGGGGCCTGCACTGTTGTGGTGGAATGCTACTACTCAGAACATGGGATTGGGGGAGGCTATTGCTATGCCTTGGGCGGAGTTTGTGCAGCTGTTGAGAGGTGAGTACTGTCCGAGGGAGGAAGTACAGAAGTTGGAACACGAAGTCTGGAGCTACAAGATGGTCGGGTCAGAGATTGAAGAGTACACTGTGAGGAGGAATGAGCTGGCGGTGTTGTGCCCTGATTTGCACACACCCGAATATAGGAGGATCGAGCACTATGTGTCCGGGCTAGTGCCGGAAATTGCTGGGTTGGTGGCTGCTGGGAATCTTCCCACTATTGCTGAAGTTGTTCGATCAGCTCATCGGATGACTAACCTGAAGGTGGCAGAAGGTGTTTTGCCTCCTAAGGGTGCTGCTGTGAAGGTTTCTGAGGGGAACAAGAGGAAGTGGGATGGTATGGGGAAGAGTGTTGTGCCAGCGTCATCTCAGCCGGCAAAGAAGTTTGATTCATCTGGGTCTTCTTCTGGGCAGAAGTCAAGTGGGTATGTTGGGAAGCATCCCAAGTGCAACAAGTGTGGTTTTCACCATTTTGGGAGTTGTGATCGGGCTCGTTGTCATCGGTGCCATCAGTTGGGGCATCATGCTAAGGATTGCAGGGTGGCACTCACCCCAACTCAGACTCCTACTACTGCTCCTACTCCTGCTGCTCAGGGGACTCCAGGAAAGCAGGGGTGCTATAACTGTGGTGATACGGGACACTTCAAGCGTGAATGTCCTAAACTGAAGCAGGGCGATAATGGGAGGGGCGGAAACGGTAATGGGAACAACGGCGACAGAGGCAGGACTGCACGTGCTTTCGTCATTGGATCTGCAGAGGCTAGGCAAGATCCAGACACAGTTACCGGTACGTTCCTTCTTAATGATCGCTATGTTTCTGTCTTGTTTGATTCTGGTGCCGACAAGAGCTTCGTATCTATGGACATTAGTCGATTGCTAGATGTAGTACCCACACCTTTAGAGGCTAAGTACTTAATAGAATTGGCTGATGGTAAGAAAATCGAAGCGACACACACCCTTAGGGAATGTCGCTTGGAACTGTCGGGTTTGTCTTTCCCCATTGACCTTATGTCGGTACCCCTGGGTAGTTTTGATGTCGTTGTCGGCATGGATTGGTTATCGTTGTATCGTGCGGAGATCGTTTGTTTCGATAAGATTATTCGGATCCCTCTCCCTGATGGAGAGACTCTTTCGGTTCATGGCGAGAAAAGCGGTGCTCCGCTGAGTATCATTTCAAGCATGAAAGCCCGTAAGTATCTTCGGAAGGGTTGTTCGGCCATTCTGGCACTTGTTAACGTTTCTACTGACGATGAGAAGAAGATCGAGGTTATCCCGGTGGTTCGTGATTTTCCCGATGTGTTTCGTGATGACTTGCCTGGTCTTCCTCCCCTTCGTCAGGTTGAGTTTGGTATTAATATTACTCTGGGTGCAGCTCCTATTGCCCGAGCTCCGTATCGTCTTGCACCTCCCGAGATGCAAGAGTTGTCCAGCCAGTTGCAGGAACTCTTGGAAAAGGGTTTCATCCAACCGAGTTCTTCCCCGTGGGGAGCTCCTATTTTGTTTGTGAAGAAGAAGGACGGAAGTCTTCGCATGTGTATTGATTATCGTGAGCTGAACAAAGTGACCATCAAGAATCGTTATCCTCTTCCTCGCATTGATGATCTCTTTGACCAGCTCCAGGGCTCCAGCTATTATTCGAAGATTGATTTGTGGTCCGGTTATCACCAGTTGCGCGTCAGGGAAGCTGACATTCAGAAGACTGCATTTCGCACTCGTTACGGCCATTTTGAGTTCTTGGTCATGGCTTTTGGTCTCACTAACGCACCGGCGGTGTTCATGGACTTAATGAACTGCGTTTGCAAACCTTACCTTGATAAGTTCGTCATCGTGTTTATTGACGATATTCTGATTTATTCTAAGAACAAGGCGGATCATGAGGAACACCTATGGTTGGTCTTGGAACTTTTGAGACAGGAACAGTTGTATGCTAAGTTCTCAAAGTGTGATTTTTGGTTATGAGAAGTTCAATTCCTAGGAGATATGGTTAATGAATTGGGAATTCATGTCGATCCGGCTAAGATCGAAGCTATTAAAGACTGGGAAGCACCAAAGACACCATCTGAGGTGCGGCAATTCCTAGGTCTTGCGGGTTACTATCGTCGTTTCATTCAGGGATTTTCGAAGATCGCTCAACCCCTCACTACTCTTACCCAGAAGGACTGAAAGTTCGACTGGGATGAACCACAGGAATCAGCATTTCAGATGCTGAAGCTTAAACTTTGTTCTGCACCTATCTTATCTTTACCTGAGGGTACGGATGACTTCGTAGTGTACTGTGACTCTTCTATTCGTGGTCTCGGTTGTGTGTTGATGCAACGCGGGAAGGTTATTGCTTATGCTTCTCGTCAACTCAAAGTTCATGAGAAGAACTACACTACTCATGACTTGGAACTAGGTGCGGTAGTCTTTGCGTTGAAAATCTGGAGACATTACTTGTACAGTACCAAGTGTGAAGTATATACCGATCACAAGAGTCTTCAGCATATTTTCGACCAGAAGGTGTTGAACATGCGGCAGCGTCGCTGGGTTGAACTCCTGAACGATTACGAGTGTGCTATCAAATACCATCCTGGCAAGGCAAACGTTGTGGCGGACGCATTGAGCAGGAAGGAGTCTGCGAATCCTCGCCGTGTTCGAGCCTTACAGCTCACCATTCATTCGTCGTTGCGTGACCGAATCCGTTCTGCACAGTTGGAAGCCTTGAAGGAGGAAAACCTTAAGGCTGAGACTATGCACAGTGCTGACAAGCATCTTTAACTCAGGACCGATGGCTTACAATATTTCGCGGGACGTGTTTGGGTCCCATTGTGTGGGGGATTGCGCAAACCTGTTTTGGATGAAGCTCACAAATCCCGGTATTCTATTCACCCTGGCTCCGATAAGATGTATCAGGATTTGAAGATACTTTATTGGTGGCCCAACATGAAAGCTGATATAGCTTCTTATGTCAGCAAATGCTTGACTTGTGCTAAAGTCAAGGTGGAGTACCAGAGGCCGTCTGGTCTCCTGCAACAACCAGAGGTTCCGGAATGGAAGTAGGAGCGAATCATGATGGATTTTGTCACCAAGCTGCCAAGGTCACCTAGTGGTTATGATATGATCTGGGTGATTGTTGACCGGTTGACAAAATCGGCACGATTTATACCTATTAAGGAAACCGATGGACTCGAGCGGTTGGCTCGACTTTACCTTAAGGAGGTGGTTGCTCGGCACGGGGTGCCTGTTTCTATTATCTCTGATCGTGATTCTCGTTTTGCTTTGCATTTCTGGAAGGCTCTGCACAAGGCTTTGGGTACTCAGCTGGATATGAGTACAGCTTATCATCCGCAAACTGATGGACAAAGTGAGCGGGCGATTCAAACCTTGGAAGACATGCTTCGGGCATCTATCATCGATTTTGGCAAAAGTTGGGAGATCCACCTGCCATTGGTGGAGTTTTCCTACAACAACAGCTATCACTCTAGTATCAAGGCAACTCCGTTCGAGGCTCTATACGGACGGAAATGTCGATCACCACTTTGTTGGGCCGAGGTGGGCGAAAGCCAGCTCACTGGTCCAGAACTTGTGTACGAAACTTCGGAGAAAATCGTACAGATTCGTCACCGTTTGGCTGCTGCACGGGATCGTCAGAAGAGTTATGCCGATCGCCGTCGAAAACCTTTGGAGTTCCAGGTTGGGGACAGGGTACTTCTGAAAGTTTCACCATGGAAGGGCGTCATACGCTTTGGAAATCGTGGCAAGCTTAACCCTCGTTATATCGGACCATTCGCAATCCTGGATCGGATTGGACCGGTGGCATACAGACTTGACTTACCGCGGAGCTCGGTAGTGTGCACAACGTCCTCCATGTGTCTAACTTAAAGAAGTGTTTGGCTGATGAATCTCTCATTGTACCACTGGAAGAGATCATGGTTGATGATCGTCTTCGCATTGTGGAGGAACCTGTCGAGATTCTCGACTACAAGATTCGTAGCCTTCGTCGGAGTAAAATTCGCATCGTCAAAGTCCGTTGGAACTCGAATCGTGGTCCGGAGTTCACATGGGAACGAGAGGATCAGATGAAAGCTAAACATCCTCATCTTTTTACGAAACACGCGTTCGAATCAAGGCATGTTACTGCCGAAGCAGAATGAATCTCGGGTCGAGATTCCTTTCAACGTGGGGATGATGTGACATCCGGTAAATTTTCTTTTTGTTTCTTTCACTTTGGGGCTTTGTGCAATTTTCGGGACGAAAATTCATTCAACGTGGGGATAATGTGACACCCGACATATTTGGCTTAAACGTTTTAGTAACATCTAAGTCTACCTTAGCGGGAAACGTTTATAAACGGACTTAACTGGGTTAGTTGAGTCGGGTCAAGTTAGGATTGTCCAGGGGTCAATGATCTGGCGGATCATTGGGAGTCTTTTTGGGAATACACTAGTACCGGGTCCCGTTGTTGGTGACATTACATGAACTAATTAAGTATATGTATAGATTATGGGTTGTGTGGTGGATTATATACGTAGATGTGTTCAAATGATGTGTAAATGATTATCCGTGCTTAAATATGTTAAACATAGACTAAGGTTGCATGCTCATATGTTAAGGTGTGTTAAAATGCGTTAAACACGACAAACTGGGAAACTACATAAACATGGGTTCTAGTTCGACCACTTCGAGTGGTCGAAGGAAGAATTATGTTTTGGTTCGACCCTTTGTAAATGGGCGAACCTGGGATGTGGAGTTGAAAGAATTCCTTTCAACCAGGACAGGGCTCATTCAACCCTGTGGAAGGGTCGAAGGAGGCTACCTTCGACCACTGACAGGGGGCGAAGGAGGATTAGTATAAATACCAAACTTTGTCATTTTTCACCATTTCATAAACCCTAACCGTCTCAAAACACTCTCAAACGATTTTAATCACTAAGGAAGGAGTTTTTGCTCTTCTTTTTCATAATCTAACCTATCTACAACATCTAAACAAGAATCCAAGGTGTGTTCTTGATCCTAAATCCCTTTTAAAGCATTTTAATTCTTTTTCATCTAACCCTAATTGTTCGGATCTGTTCTAAGGATGTTTTCATGATTAAAAACATTTTAAACATCTTTCTAAACTAAAACCTTATCATTAAACATAGGTTTTCATGATAATAAACATATGTTAATTGTGTAATATGTGGTGTTATGTGTTATTCAATGATTTGCTGCTGTATCTATGATAGAAACATGATATAGGATTGTTATTTATGCTAGGTTATTGTTGTTTAGGGTTAGAATTGGATAGATGGTGATGTTATGGGTATTTTGGGGGTTTTAACAAATCTAGACTTGATGCATGATATTTATGATCAATAGAACTAATGAGGAAAAATTGAACACTCGACAAACTGAGCATTTTAAGTTGAATATGGATTTATTTCAAAAGTTTCCAAATTGGGTAAAGAATCCATGCATGATTGTGACGTTTTCATAATTCTTACCATTTTGGGAAAGGGCTGAAATGGACGTATTTTTGGGGGAAATCGGTGGGGTTTTGTAGGGATAAGTTATTCATACTTGACTGCTGTGTTTGATGACGTTTCGGGTGTTTCGAATGTGTTTGAAGCGTTTTTAGGAAAATTTGTACAACAGGGGCGAACCTGGACTCCTTCGACCGATCGAATGGGCGAAGGAGAGAATCCAGGGTCGAACCTGGATTATGTTTGGGCGAACGAGGAAAACGGTCGAAGGAGACATCAAAACGGTCGAACGTGGTAAAAAGGGGCGAAGGAAACTTAAAAACGGGCGAAGGAGATTTAACCTGACTAGTTCGACCGTTCTGATGCAGAAATGAGATTTTTGATACAAACTAAGTGTTTTATGCTTGAACCTTGTGTGTAATTTATGTATACTTGATTAGTTAGGGTAATGGGTCACCAACGGGATGTCGGGTTGGTCTAGTGTGTCGGTTAAACATTTAAACACGCTTTAAAACATACTTGGTTACGATCTGGACAATCGGGGACTAGATAACCTTATGGTTATTAGTCGGAACACTTATGTGAACATTTTGATAGATCTCCGGTAGAGGGATTATCAAGGGCTTAGCATTTTACTAGTAACCGAAGAACACTATCTAAGGTGAGTTCACGGCCCCACTTTTACTGCTTTAACTTTTGGGGGAGAAAACATGCGCTAAACTATTTTGGTAACATATGTCATACTATGGTTTTTAACTTTGTATTGCTATACGATCTTTGGAAGTCCTGGGGGAAACCATGAATGTGCGGGGATGCACAACGGGGGAAATGTGGATAGATCTATTGGGCGTGACCTGCCCCACTCGTCGGCTTGGAGGGCCGGGCGGGTGCATGTTGTCTCGAACTGGAACATTGGTATCATGCTGAACATTCGGGCTGCTTAAACATATGCTAAACATTGCTAAACGTGTCTAGTAATGGTTTCCAATCGTAGTAGTAATAAAACATACGCCTAGCTAGCGTACTTGGTAACATTGATATAGTATGGACATGGTGACGTTTTGGTAACACTTGGTAACATATTGAACAAACCTGTGAACTCACCAGCATTATATGTTGACGTCTTTTGGCATGTTTTTCTCAGGTCGCTAAGGTAGCAACAAATGGAACTAGGCGCACGGGTCTGCATTGGCGTCTAGGTCTAGTTCATGTTATGTAATAAACACTTGGTACATTTGGGTCTATGGTTTGTAACTTGTTTAATGCTTCCGCTACTGATTTTGAGTTTATGAAAACTATGTCTTTTTGAATGTCATGTATCTTCATATAGAGTTGTTTATTGTGACCGTTGACTTGGATCCTGGTTTGTCATGCGCCTCGCGGTAAAACTCCGCAAGTGGAAATTTGAGGGTGTGACACAGAAGGGGGATATGCCTACTATGATCTATGGTATTAGTTGTGAGTCAGGGTTGTCTCATGGTTTATATTATACATATTTTATGAACTGAGCTATGACAGCAGTGGGTTATGCCTGCTTGATCTGTAGTCTTAGCTTATGTTGTATGGGCACGGGTGTAAAATTCCTGTTTGTTGGGTTTCCACTGAGCAGAAGCAATCGGGGAGTTTGGAAGTGGTTGAGACAACCACAGAAAAACTTGATAAGATCAAAGCTTTCCTGAAGGCAGCTCAGGATAGACAAAAGTCGTATGCTGACAAGGGGAGGAGACCTATAGAGTTAATGTGGTTGACCGTGTCTTGTTGAAGGTGTCCCCTTAGAAGGGAATCATACGCTTTTGCACGCGTGGAAAGCTGAGTCTGAGGTTCATCGGACCTTTTCGCATTAGTGGACGTGTCGGTGAGGTTGCTTATCGGTTGGACTTGCAAGGGGAACTCAAAGGTATCCACCCAACCTTTCACGTGTCACATTTGAGAAAGTGTCTAGCGAATGAAGAAGCTCATATACCTCTTGATGATATAGAACTAGATGAGAAGTTGAACCACATCGAGGAGCCTATTACCATTCTTGACCGTAAGGAAAAGAACTTGCGCAACAAAGTGGTTAAACAGGTGAGAGAACAGTGGAGACACAGAAGGGAGTCAGAAGCTATTTTGGAATCCGAATCAGAAATGATGAGGCTCTACCCACACTTGTTTCCCTCGTAGCAGGATTCGAGGACGAATCCTAATGCAACGGGGGGAGACTTGTAACACCCGTAGATTCCCCCACTCGTATATCGCCTTGTAGAGTTTGTACACTTGTATTGTTCTATATTGGCTTTGTTGAGGGGTGCTCTTTAGCATTTTTCTAAACCCATTTGAGTAGCTTTGGGAGATACAAGAGAGTCAAAAATGGAGGGCCTTATAGCAAAAGTTGATGTTATCACCAACCTTAAAACCCTAATGCCACACCACATCATGTTATTCTTTTGTTTTCTCGGCCGACAACAACACATCAAACCATTTTTTTTTCTTGTGTTATCCCCTCGTCCACGTAAAACAAGAAGGAAACCATATTATAGAATAAGTTAACATGGTGGCCATGAGCTCATAACTCTTGATCTTCGACAAACAAAAAAACAATGGCAGAAGGTATTATATGCCTATCTCTATAATATTTCTTTTGTTCTCTTTTGTTTTGAATCTTCGACAACAACAACCATCAAATAAATATTTCTTATTCTTGGCTTGTCCATGATCAAACACAAGAAGAACAACCCTTGTTCTTTTTTTTTCTGTCCATTGTCGCTATGAGAAAGAAGATGCGCAATGCATAACTGTCGCTAGCGCTCTAGGTAATCCTTGCGCCTTAAACTCCTTTTTGCGACATAATTATGTATCAACTACGACTAACAGATACGGTTTTGTCCAGGTTCGGACGGTATTGTATCGTGGTTGCGGTTCATAGATCCCGACTAAAGAACCATCATAGGTAATTCTTACAATCCAAGCTTGGGCCTCGCTAGTTAGATCTTAAAGTGAGTCCGCGTTTTACTCGATTAGCGTTGGGTGTATGGTTTTGTGTAGGAATTCCTTCACGTGCGGCTCGCTGTTGTTTTTGGAGTATGCTATTTCGGGGTCACCAACCCGCCTTCCAGGTTTGCCACCCTCATTTCGACTCACGTTTAGTTGTGTTGATGCGGACACTCTTCGTGAGGTGGTCGGGTGGGTTGAGCATGGGGTTCATCATCCTTGTGTTGGGTTGGTCGATGGTTATTACCATTATGAGGATGAGTTTTTGTGATGCATGATAGTAATAAGGGTTTGGTCTAGCTTCTGTTCATATAGTCGCTTAAGATTTTGATGGAGCATGTTTATGTTAGTTGATTCACGTATTTTTTTAAACCCAACAATATGATGAGTGTATAAGTTATTAAAAAGACCATGATGTTTATTAATATCTACTTCTTTTTATGTGAGCAAAACATAATTAAACAAAATTGGCAGTTGTGATATGAACAGAAGTTGTTAGGATAGATTGAATTAACTAAACGCTTACGTGATGAACATGGGGATTCAGGAGTGCGTAGCACAACATGCCTATGAGTAATACAATCACGCGGGAAGAAAATATTATTACACTAGTAGCTTGGTAAAAAATTAGCCAGGACTTGCGTTATATATTTTCTTTCCTTCATAAACCTTAGGGCGTTGGTGACGTTTGCCGGTTTATTGATCACTTGCTCGTTTGCGCTTCCTTGTTGTTGAGAGACGAACTATACACTAAGGTGAATTCATGTGCCCTTTTTACTGTTTTAAAATTTTGGGCTAATATGCATGCCATATAACAGTACTGAATGTTTTTTTATTCAATAATCATGTTTAGTCTTGATTAAAGTATTGTTTAAGTTTATTTTATAAGCGGAATGCGCTTAACGTCTTGAACATATATTTGAAGCCTTACTTGTTAGATCAGGTTTGTATCTTGGTTACAGGGTGGCTTAAGTCTTTATTTAATAAGCGGAATGTGCTTAATGTCTTGGCCACGTATTTGAAACCTTACTTGGTAGATCAGGTTTTGTCTTGATTGTTACTTGTTTAGGTTATATGTGTTACTATATGTAAATATATAAACTGTGTATGACAGTTGTCGGGAATATAAACTAAACTATGATAGTATATGATATGCCTGCTATGAATTATAGTTAGGGTTTGAGTCGAGTATGCGGAATGCGCTTATGTAGACTTGGTATTGTTGTGCCAAATTGGCGGGATGCGCTTATTATGGATTGTAACTAAAGTCTTGTGTTGAATAGGCGGACTGCGCTTATCCTAGACTTTAAATATTGCTTAGGGAACAACCAGGCGGATTGCGCTTATTAGTAACTCTAAGGTTAAAGTATTTTGTTATTATTATTTTAACAACTTACTTATTATTGAAGACTTATCAAACTTGAATTCACTCAGCTCGTCTAACTTTGCGTGCATATTAGATTGATTTCAGGTTGTTGATGAATGAAGGACGCCTTGGCATGCAGTGGAGCTACTCAGTTGCTGTTGGCATTTCAATTAAGAAGACGTCTACGAGATTTCTCAAACGTTATTTACATTATTTTTTCAAATTTTAGTTGTTATTACATATTCTTTTGACTCGTCTCGGGAAAACCATGTTTGGAAATTTAATAACTTCTTTCGACATTCCGATGCGTATTTTCTGAAATAAAATGAGATTCTTTTGAATGGTTACTAAGGTTTTATGTCTTTGAATGCCAACTGTTTGACCTGTCGGTTTTGAGGGTCTTACACTGGGGGAAAATCGAGTTTCATTATTGTCGCCCCAGTCATTGTTCCTGCATACCCTCTTTTAGTAAACTCTGCATTGAGTTCATCTTTCAATAAAGAGACTTTACCTTGCAAGTCGTTTATTGAGAATGTTGTTGAGATGGATTCTTCGGTGATCTGAATATCTGTATCTCCAATTTTTTTAAACAATCTTTTTATCTTTATTTAAAAGTTTCGCGTTCACCCAGAATTCTTTTAGAGTTTCGACATATATTGGAGCGTCAACGGTGAGAATGGTTAGGTATTTCGAATTTGCGAAAATATCAATTATTGAATGAAATTGTGGGTTATCTTCTGTTTTAACCAAATATGGTAGATTGTTATGAGGGCTTTTTAATTGAAGATCCATACAGAAGATTGAAGGAGATGATGTGAAATCTATTTAGGGTGTGGAAGAGGGAAAACCGTCTTTATGTATTTAAAACTCAATAAGACAGTGTTACATTTCTTTTTGAGGAAAAAAAATGAAAAAGGGTTGCTGATATGGCAAAAATCTATTTTTGTGAAATGACATGGCATATATCTGCGAAAAATTTTGAAGGTCAACATCTGTATCATATACTAACTCTGTTGTTTTATTATACTCTTGAACAATCAATAGATCTTTTTGAAACAGTGTAATACAGTAAATAGAAGATACGTTTCAACAGTGCTTGACTTTTGGTCAAGTAGATGGTTAATTATATTAAAACGTATAATATGAAGTTTAATTAATAATATTAAGTTATTTATACAAGTTGTAAAATTAATCGAACATTATACTGTTGAACAGTCAACAAATGTTTTGAAATAGTGTCATAAAGTAAATAGAAGATACGTTTCAACAGTGGTTGACTTTTGGTCAAGCAGATGATTATTTATACAAAAACGTATAATATGAAGTTAAATTAGTAATATTAAGTTATTTATAGAAGTTGCAAAATTAATCAAACAAAATATTGATAATATTATAATGTATTCTAAATATTTCTATTGTTTTGATTATTAATTAGAAAATCTAAGGTATTTTATAAACCAATTTTTAATAAAAATTTAGGATGATGGGCTTAATATTAATTTCTTTGTCGTATAATGTAATAATTATTATGTTATATTTGATTATATATATAATTCAGCAGATGGTCATTCTATTTCAGTAGATGTTCATGTTATTTCAACCGACTTTTAAATATGTTTTAGCAGATGTTCAGACCAAAATATATTTAAAAATGATTTTTGGGTTTTCTGACAATATTACTTTATTATAATTATTAGTTAAATTAAATGGTTATTTTCTCTCTATAAAAGTATGAGAAAATGGTATTTGTATTCATATTTTTTTCCCTTAAATCATTTTGACATTCTAAATCCTTATTTCATTTTCATAATGATCTTAATAATGATCTAATTTTCAAATGCATTCCAAACACTTCTTAACAAACTATTTCTACTAATTCGATGTTTGTGTTGATGTTGGAATTGGTGTTCTCGGAAAATGCTTACAAACAATCAATATGTACTTGCAGGAGAAGTCCGGTGGTTATATAGGAAGCAAATCGGTCATAAACGTAGAATACGATGTTTATTCTTTTCTTTCTTTGTATTCAATTCTGGAAACAATTCTACCAAAGTTAGGATTTTCATTTTAGTTTGTTAAGTTGAATTTTGTAAAATGCGTTACTTGGTACTTGGTAATAATATTTTTTTCGTATATCCTTGAATATTAGGAGTCTTTCATCAAACAGATGCTTATTTTCTTTTAACAGAATTATAGAGTTTCAAGTTGTTTGTAATGAAATCTGCATTGAGTATTTATCAATTTTAGAAGTTTTTATTCCACATGTTGAATAAGGGAGGTTGTGTGGTTGTATTTATTGGGTTTTTTTTTTCTTATAAAAGATTATAAATTTCGCGCAGTTGCCATGTTACCTCAAAATAGTAATCATTATGTTATAGTTGAGCATATACAATTCATCAGATGGTCCTATTTCAATAGATGGTCATTTAATTGCAACAGAGTTTTAGATATGCTTTAGCAGTGTTTTAGGTCAAAATATATTTAAAAATGATGTTTTGAATTCTCTGACAACAATATTTTATTATTATTATTTCGTTTATTGTTAATATTACTTAAATTAATTCATTATTTTTTTCTATAAAAGTAAAAGAATGTGTCATTTGTATTTTCATATCTTTTTTTTCATAAATCATTTTCATATCCTAATTTTGTTACTTCATAGTTATAATAATTATAGTAATAATGATGTTATTTTGAAATGCATTCTAAAACTTCTCAAACTATTGGTAATAATTCGATGTTACTTTTGAACTTGGAATTGGTTTTCTCAAAAAATTCTTACAAACAATCAAGAATTTGATATTAGTGTTGAAGTTAGATAATACATCTGAAAATATAAAAATTTATATAATATTGAAATATCTTTTGCCGAATAAATATGTTAATAATATTTGTAACAACACTTCAATGTTTTGCCACCCATATTTAAATGATTTAGCCAATGTATAAAGTTAATATAGAGAATTGTGTTTATTTAATTATTCTTTAGGTATAATCATAACATATAGCTTCTCTTATAAGCTATATCTTAAAGTAAATTAAATAAAATTATATACAATAACCAATATTTTTTTAAAATAATAAAACAGTATAGTGTTTTCTAATTAAATTAAGTTTAGACGTGAGTGAGAAATAATAATGACGAATTTGAAAGTCGATTTATTATATTCACTTTGTCTTTTATCTGTAATAAAATTATGTTCATGTGTCTGCATACATCTTTAGGTGAATCGGTTTGATTTAAATGATTTTTCAGTTCAACAGTTTTTTAATAAAAAAATAGTACCACACTTGCTTGGGAATAATTTGCTTACAAGCAAGTGTCATGTTGGTAATAATTATGTACAGTTCTGATTGTAACAAAATCTCCATTAAAGATTTAGACCCTCGATTGTCAAAAACATGATTATTTTTTCGAAAGTTAGTTTGTTCAATTTTGGATTATTTTGTAATTAATAATAATATTTACTTTTTTAAATTATTAAAAATATAATTTTATTATAGTCCTTTTTTTAAAAAGAAGATATTTTTTATATTATACGATATACGAAAGTTATATTACAATAGAAGGTAGATGGGCAACAAGCTTAGCCGCCACCAATTCCGTTTTATATTAAACTAGGTTAGATCCCATGTACCACATGGGTTTTCCACAAATAAATTTGATATGAATTAAAATTATTAAAGGATATGAATAATATGATTTGTGTTGTTAATTGATTTTTAACATTTCCATTCCAGTTAAAATATCGGTTACAGAGGGTAAAATGCATTACATCTAGGTTTCTACTGATGTTAAGTTAAGTTACATATATGTTTAACATATACATGAATGGGTGAAAGAAAATGAAAGACATCATTTATGCAATCGTATTGTTGATGTTATGGAAGATTTGGTTGTGACGCAATGATAAGATTTTCAACGGGAAATTTATGCCAATGGACACAGTGGTGGAAAGCGTCAAGATTGAATCCTTTTGGTGGATGGTGAATAAAGCTAAAGTTGTACGCTTGTAGTTGGAGAAGTGGTACTTGTTTAAGGAGTTGGGCATAACTTAAGGGGCGGTTTGTTTTTCTTGTGGTCTTGTTGCTTGTGGCTTGTTATGTATGTTTTTTGTGTGGACCCCCCTGTATTTTTCCTTCCTTTAGTTGCTTGCTTAGGGAGGGTGATTCTTTTTGGTATTGAAAGCTCCCTTTGCTAGTAAAAAAAACTGAGTCATCTTGGCATAAAATTTTCAAATTCAAGTCGACAATTAGTTTATCTCACAAATCAAATGATAGGAACAATGAAAACTGAACATAACCAACTTTAATAAAAATTAAACCATTCACCAATTCAAAATGTTACAAACAAACACCAAACTGTCTAAAAAGGGAATAAGCAAAATAACATAATCTGACAATGAAAATCCAAATAAATCATCTAACGGATGAAAAAAACAACTAAATGCAGCTCTTAATAGGAACCACAAGCTTACTTTTCTTTCATTTGAACCAAAACCTTCTTGGTAACAGTTGCATTGCTTACATCATTTTCATCTTTGGTACGTGTCTTTCATAGAAGAAAACCTTGGATCATACTCAACATCATAAATCTCTTCCAAGGTTCGTGTAAGATCTGCGGGTGCACATTTAGCAACAACTTAATTTGAATGAGACACTGGAGTGATGTTTTCGGCTGTAGAGGACACCACATCCCACAAAATATGTATGAAATTAATTACACGTTCTCAACCAATGTAAAAGAATTTTAAAAAAAAATGAACAATTAAATGATACCTTCAAACCAACAACATTGTTTAGTTGTATTTCAGATATATAAGCACCAATTGACCGAGAATCATCATTTTGTATAAGAAAAAAATAATAATTGGTTTATTATAGTGAATTGATAAAAAAGATATACATAGAAATCTAATAATGTTTTAAAAGGAGAAGATAATTGGTATATTATAGTCTACGTTCTTACCTGATCAATTCCATATTACTTCTCTATGGTAAAGTATAGTGTCACACCCTCAAATTACCACTTGCGGAGTTTTACCGCTAGGCGCATGACAAACCAGGATCCAAGTCAACGATCACAATAAACAACTCTATATGAAGATTCATGACATTCAAAAAGACATAGTTTTCATAAACTTAAAACCAGTAGCGGAAGCATTAATCAAGTTACAGACCATAGACCAAAAGTACCAAGTGTTATTACAAAACATGAACTAAGCCTAGAAGCCAATGCAGACTCGTGCGCCTAGTTCCATTCGTTGCTACCTTAGCGACATGAGAAAAACATGCCAAAAGACGTCAACATATAATGCTGGTGAGCTCACAGGTTTTGTTCAATATGTTACCAAGTGTTACCAAGTGTTTCCGAAACGTTACCATGTCCATACTATATCAATGTTACCAAGTACGCTAGCTAGGCGTATGTTTTGTTACTACTACGATTGGAAAACCATTACTAGACTGTTACCATGTGTTCAGCCCGATGTGTTGTAGCCACGCTACGAGTGTTACCAGTTCGAGACAATATGCACCCGCCCGGCCCTCCAAGCCGTCGAGTGGGGTTTGTCAAGCCCAATAGATCTATCCACATTTCCCCCGTTGTGCATCCCCGCACATTCATGGTTTCCCCCAGGACTTTAAAAGATCGTATAGTACACAAGTTTAAAACCATAGTATGACATATGTTACCAAAATAGTTTAGCGCATGTTTTCTCCCCCAAAAGTTAAAGCAGTAAAAGTGGGGCCGTGAACTCACCTTAGATAGCGTTCTTCGATTACAAGTAAAATGCTAAGTCCTTGATAATCCCTCTACCGGAGATCTATCAAAATGTTCACATAAGTGTTCCGACTAATAACCATAAGGTTATCTAGTCCCCGATTGTCCAGATCGTAACCAAGTATGTTTTAAAGCGTGTTTAAATGTTTAACCGACACACTAGACCAACCCGACATCCCGTTGGTGACCCATTACCCTAACTAGGGCTGTTCAAACCGCTCGCCGCTCGTGGATCGCTCGCCGCTCGTTCAGAAAATGCTCGAAAAACGCTCGCTCGATCGTCCGCTCGGTTGTAAATGAGTCGATCGGCTCGGTTCGATTTGTAAATGAGCCAAGCATGAGCAAAGGTCTGCTCGGCTCGGTTCGGCTCGATAAATTATTATTTATTTTATATATATATAATTATATATATACCCACAACTCATAGTAATATTTATAGATTTATACATAACATTTGGCCCAATATATGCAAATAAAATACGACTAGCCCGCTTCATCAAATAAAAATTTAATACTAGGTTTAGTAGTAAAACTTTAAGTCGTAACATGACAACCTTGACTTCTTTATGTTATTAGTCGTCCATCCCTAGTCGTCGCTTGATATCACCCTATGTCACAAAGCGACAATTGTTCTCTATAGTATGCTCATTGCCTCAACCTAAGCCTTATTCTTGGACACTAGGACCTCAATATTAGTGTCCTCATCGGACAGTTCCACCTTAGCTGTCACTCGACAACGAAAACATTGAAGATAACACCCCAATTTAATGATTGTCCAAATTACTCTTCGCTCGCTTCTCGCTTGACGCTCGCTCGAAAAAATTTACGCTCGAACAATGCTCGCTCACTTTTCAGCTCGGTTGTAAATGAGCCGCTCAGCTGGGTTCAGTTTGTAAATGAGCCAAGCATGAGCAAAAGTCCGTTCGGTTCGGCTCGGCTCGTGAATAGCGACAACCCTAACTAATCATGTACACATAGATTACACACAAGGTTTAAGCATAAAACACTTAGTTTGTATCAAAAATCTCATTTCTGCATCAGAATGGTCGAACCAGTCAGATTAAGTCTCCTTCGCTCGTTTTAAGTCTCCTTCGCCCGTTTTATGTTTCGTTCGACCGTTTGATGTTTCCTTCGCCCGATTTACCACATTCGCCCTAACATAACCCAGGTTCGACCCTGGATTATCTCCTTCGCACCCTCGATCGGTCGAAGGAGTCCAGGTTCGCCCCTGTTGTGCAAATTTTCCTAAAAACGCTTCAAACACATTCAAAACAACTCGAAACATCATCAAACACAGCAGTCAAGCATGAATAACTTATCCCTACATAACCCCATCGATTTCCCCCGATAATACGTCCATTTCAGCCCTTTCCCAAAATGGTAAGAATTATGAAAATGTCACAATCATGCATGGATTCTTTACCCAATTTGGAAACTTTTGAAATCAATCCATATTCAACTTAAAATGCTCAGTTTGTCGAGTGTTCGACCTTTCCCTATTAGTTCTATTGATCATAAATATCATGCATCAAGTCTAGATTCGTTAAAACCCCAAAATACCCATCTATCCCTCTTTAACCCTAAACAACAATAAACTAGCATCAACAACAAATCCTATATCAAGTTTCTATCATAGATACAACAGCAAATCATTGAACAACACATAACACCACATAGTACATAATTAACACATGTTTATTATTATGAAAACCTATGTTTAAATGATAAGGTTTTGATTTAGAAAGATGTTTAAAAGGTTTTTAATCATGAAAACACCCTTAGAACAGATCCAGACATAAAGGGTTAGATGAAAACGAATTAAAATGCTTTAAAAAGGTTTAGGATCAAGAACACACCTTGGATTCTTGTTTAGATGTTGTAGATAGGTTAGATTATGAAAAAGAAGAGCAAAAACTCCTTCCTTAGTGATTAAAATCGTTTGAGAGTGTTTTGAGATGGTTAGGGTTTGTGAAATGATGAAAAATGACAAAGTTTGGTATTTATACTAATTCTCCTTCGCCCCATATTAATGGTCGAAGGTGGCCTCCTTCGACCCTTCCACAGGGTCGAATTAGCCCTGTCCTGGTCGAAGGGAATTCTTTCAATTCCACATCCCAGGTTCGCCCATTTACAAAGGGTCGAACCAAACAAAATTTCTCCTTCGACCACTCGAAGTGGTCGAACCAGAATTCTTGTTTGCCATGTTTTCCAGTTCGTCGTGTTTAACGCATTCTAACACATCTTAACACTTGAGCATGCAACCTTAGTCTATGTTTAACATATTTAAGCATGGACAATCATTTACACATCATTTAAACACATCTATGTATATGATCCACCACACGACCCATAATCTACACATATACTTAATTAGTTCATGTAATGTCACCAACAACGGAACCCGGTACTAGTGTATTACCAAAACGACTCCCAATGATCCTCCAGATCATTGCACTCTGGACAATCCTAACTTGACCCGACTCAACTAACCCAGTTAAGTCTGATTATAAACGTTTCTCGCTAAGGTAGACTTAGATGTTACTAAAATGTTTAAGTCAAATATGCCGGGTGTCACATCATCCCCACGTTGAAAGAATTTTCGTCCCGAAAATTGCGCAAAGCCCCAAAATGAAAGAAACGAAAAGAATGAAACGAAAAGGAAAATTACCGGTTGTCACATCATCCCCACGTTGAAAGGAATCTCGACCCGAGATTCATTCCGCTTCAGCCGTAACATGCCTCGATTCGAACGCGCGCTTCGGAAAAAGATGAGGATGTTTAGCTTTCATCTGATCATCCCGTTCCCACTTGAACTCCGGTCCACGATTCGAGTTCCAACGGACTTTGACGATGCGGATTTTACTCCTACGAAGGCTACGAATCTTGTAGTCGAGAATCTCGACTGGTTCCTCCACAATGCGAAGACGATCATCAACCTTGATCTCTTCCAGTGGTACAATGAGAGATTCATCAGCCAAACACTTCTTCAAGTTAGACACATGGAAGACGTTGTGCACACTCCCGAGCTCCGCCGGTAAGTCAAGTCTGTATGCCACCGGTCCAATCCGATCCAGAATTGCGAATGGTCCGACATATCGAGGGTTAAGCTTGCCACGCTTTCCGAAGCGTATGACGGCCTTCCATGGTGAAACTTTCAGAAGTACCCTGTCCCCAACCTGGAACTCCAAAGGTTTTCGACGGCGATCGGCATAACTCTTCTGACGATCCCGTGCAGCAGCCAAATGATGACGAATCTGTACGATTTTCTCCGAAGTTTCGTACACAAGTTCCGGACCAGTGAGCTGGCTCTCGCCCACCTCGGCCCAACAAAGTGGTGATCGACATTTCCATCCGTATAGAGCCTCGAACGGAGCTGCCTTGATACTAGAGTGATAGCTGTTGTTGTAGGGAAAACTCCACCAACGGTAGGTGAATTTCCCAACTCTTGCCAAAATCGATAACACACGCCCGAAGTGTGACACCCGGCAAACTCAGGTTAGTAACGTTGACTAAACTAGTAAGTCTACCTTAGCAAGTCATGCATATTACGTACTTAACGGAGTCAGTCGAGTCGGTATGATGATTCTGGGGAATCATCGGGAGTCGTTACGATGATCCGCGGGATCATCGGAAGTCGGTCCATAACCATGTGTACAAGGATTGGTGATTCGTGGAATCGCTGGGTTTAATGCACACACGAGTCTCGAGTCCCGGGAATTGGTGAACGGATGTAAACGTGTTAGTTATCATGCATTATATGTTTGGAATCATTATGTGACTTATCGGTATGTGAATACGTGTTTATATATGTTAAAATAGTGTTTAACGCGCCAAAAACTCTTTCCAGCATCACAGGGGCGATTAGGAACCCCTAATCGCCTATACATGGGGCGAGTAGGAGATACAACAGGCGATTGGGACCTAATCGCCTGATGTATCATGCGATTAGGCCCCCAATCGCGTGACACTGACTGCTAATCGCCTATACAGCAGAGTCCGGGTCAAAACACCTATAAATAGAACCCTTAACTCCCCAAACACCTCTAGAACAACCCTAGCTGCTCCCAAGCCACTCACACACCTTGAAACACCTCTGGAACTCATTTTGCTACAAAAATCACCATCCCCAAGCCTACACACCTTTCTTTGACAAAACCCAAGGTGTGTTCTTCATCCCTAACCTTTGTAAAGTTGTTATTTTGGGTTCCCCAAAGGTCCAGACCTTGTTTTACTAAGTTGTGTCTTTAAAAACCTTTCAAAAGAGTTCTAAACCAAGTCTACACCTTAATGCTTGTTATATGTGAAGTTTACATGCATATGTTGGTTTTCTTGGTGATTATAACATGATTGTTTCCAAGATATGATTGTACTTCTGCTATATAGAGATTATTAGGAAGGTTATCTTAGAGTTTGAGCCATTATTGTTGTGTTTTGATGAAAATGTGTATTTTGACCCATTTGAGTGTTCTTGAAGATTTAGGATGATTATGGCATGATTGTTGATGCAATGTTGTTAGGATTTATACTAGGAAGATGTTAGATCAGAGGTTTGATGATTTACAAGTTGTAGAGATTGAAATCTGATTGTTTCCATTTAAGGAAAGATAAGGTTGGTTGGTGAAACCTAGTACTTTGCCATTTTAGGAAATAATTGCTTAGAACATGTTAGATCAGTGATATGTTGGGGGTTTTTGCTTGGAATGGGTTGGTAAATGATTTAGGTTTGATATCGGGTGTTGTTGCATGTTTCGGATCTGATTTGGAGGGTTAAACGCGCGAAAATCCGTTACACAGCAGCAGCAGGCGATTAGGAATCCTAATCGCCTGATGCTAATGGCGATTATGCAGACATAGGGGCGAATAGGACCCTAATCGCCTGATACCTCATGCGATTGGGCCCCTAATCGCCTGTAGGCTGAAGCCTACTCGCGTATGACCTTCCTAATCGCATGTACTACTGTCGTGAACGCGTTTTGACATCCCGGAACACGATTTGACACCTAGGAACATGCTAGGAACCCCGTGATACACCCAATGACTTAGTAAGACGTATTCGGACCTGATTATGCGTTAATCGGACATTATGCTAGACTAGGTGAACTATTGCGCGTATTAAGTGTTTAATTGCATATGTTGCATGATGTCTTGTATTTATCTAACACGTGGAATGTCGGGTCACCAATGGGATGTCGGGTCTTGTCTGGCACGGTCGGTTTAACAGTTAAAGGTGTTTTCAAACGTTTATGGTCACGGTCTGGACATTCGGGGACTAGTTAGCCTGCGGGTTATTAGTCCAATACTTATACACATCTTATGATAGGTCGCCGCTATTTGGGGCTATCATAACATAATTACTTAACTGTTTTCAAGTAACGCAATCCAAGGTGAGTTTCACAGCCCCGCTTTTACCGTTTTACTTTCGGGGGAGAAACATGCTACTTACTTACCTATTAAAGGTCATGTTATACTATGGTTACTTTACATATACTATGCGGCTTTTTACGGAAAGTCCCAGGGGGGAAACCATGAATGTGCGGGGATGCACAACGGGGGAAATGTGGATAGATCTATTGGGCCTCACAAACCCCACTCGACGGCTGGGCCGGGCGGGTGCATATTGTCTCTTATTACTGGCTCGCCGAGGCATCGGTTATAGCCAAAACTGCTGGGCAAGCTTCAACAACTTATAAACGTATAGTAATGGATTCCCAACCGCAGTAGTAAACAAACACTTAACGTCTAGCTAACGTTCTTATAACCTAGTAGTAACGGATATGATCTTCACAACTTATAACAAACGCTTTATAAAAGAAAACCTGTGAACTCACCAGCATTATATGTTGACATTTTTGGCATGTTTTCTCAGGTCGCTAAGGTAGCAGTCAATGGGCTAGGCGCACGGAGTCATGCACAGCGTCTAATATTTTGAAGCATATTAAACAATGTTTTGTAAACAAAGATATGTCTTTTGGTTGTAAACAAGAATGCTTCCGCTGCTGGTTTACGGCTCAAAGCATGATATTTTGGTTTCAAATATAATTATGAATGCATGTTTGTTGTATGTTTATTGTGATCGTTGACTGAGATCCTGGTGTGTCACGCGCCTCGCGGTAAAACCCCGCACGTGGAATTTGAGGGTGTGACAGATTGGTATCAGAGCCAACGGTTATAGTGAACTAGGACTGCGTGTAGAGTCTAGTCTATAACTGAGTCGCACACACTAGACGGTCACAATTAGTCGAGTCTTAGCAAGTGGGTAACAATATGACTTGTCGGGGGTGTCGGTGTCATCATCTACTACGCTACATCATCTATTTACCCTTTATCATCCTATTTCTTGACTGATCCTTACTATGATCCGATGGTGAACGATATACTATTGAACTTTCTTGACGGCAGTGTACATTGGGGTAGCTTCGGCGTACTCTTGAGATCTGTCCAGGGATTTGGACATCTCCCCTCTATGCCCTAATGAACACACTCGTTCTTATGCATATTACCTTGTACTTATACTTATGATAATACCATGATTGGGCGCTAGTGTTCGGTGACTTGAACTTCAAACTTAAGGCACGCCTGGAGGACCATGTAGAGCAGTTTATCATGTCGGGTGCACACGAGATCATAAACTGTGATGCATGGGATCCCTGGCGGACTTTGGGCTTGAACGGATGGACCCGAGTTGGGCTCGGTCTAGTTTCTTGAAATTCCTAATGGGTTATACCACGGGCAAGCCTAAATCTTTTGTTTCATGTTGTGACAGAAGATGTCGGGAGCTCGTGGAGGTCGCAGAGGCGGCCGTGCTGGCGGTCGTGCTGGCGGCCGTGGTGGCGGCGGTGGCCGCGGGAATATTAATATGACCCAAGCTGAGTTGGATAACTTGATGCAGCAGCACGTGAATATTGCTCTGGCTGCATTCCAAGCCGCTCATAATGCTATGGGTGGTACGTTGATTCTCACCTATCCTATCTTGTTCTAGGGTACTGTACCTTTTTCTTGATTCTCACCTGCGTGTCTGTTCCAGGTGGTGCTGTCAATCCTCCTCCATCCCAGTGTTCCTACAAAAAGTTTATGGACTGCAAGCCCCACAACTTTAGTGGCACTGAAGGGGCAGTGGGACTGCTCCGCTGGTTGGAGAAAATTGAGTCAGTTTTCTCGATGTGCAACTGCCCGGAAGGCGACCGGGTGAAATATGCTTCTGCGACCCTGGAGGGTCAAGCTTTGACTTGGTGGAACTCCACCACCCAGACTATGGGTATTGGGGAAGCCCACGCTATGCCCTGGGCGGAGTTCATTCAGTTGCTGAAAAATGAGTACTGCCCGAGGGATGAAATCCAGAAACTTGAGCATGAAGTCTAGAATCATAAGATGGTGGGGTCCGAGATTGAAGCTTATACTGCTAGGCACAATGAGTTGGCGGGGTTGTGCCCCGATCTGCACGCACCCGAATACCGAAGGATTGAGCATTACGTCGCTGGGTTGGTACCGGAGATTGCAGGGTTAGTTGCTGCGGGTAATCTCACTGTTTATTCTGAGGTGGTTCGGTCGGCTCACAGGCTGACCAACATGAAGGTGGCTGAGGGGGTCTTGCCTCCTCGAGGCGCTGCTGTGAAGGCTCCTGATAGTAACAAGCGGAAGTGGGAAGCTGTGGGGAAAGGCTCGAGTTCGGCTCAGCCTCAACAGGTAAGGAAGTCTGATACTGGGGGATCGTCGTCTGAACAGAAAATGGGGGGTTATCAGGGGAGGTTGCCCAAGTGTGAACGATGCTGGTTTCATCATACTGGTCGTTGCGACAAGAGCCATTGTCGCCGGTGCAACAAGGCCAGACATGTGGCTCATGACTGCAGGGTTAATCTTCAGGGTAACCGGAACCCTCCTGCTACACCTACTCCGGCTCCTCCTGTTGCTGCTCCCCAGGGAAACCAGGGCAAACATGGGTGCTACAATTGTGGTGAACTTGGTCACTACAAGCGTGAATGCCCCAAGTTGAAGCAGGGCGAGGCTGGGAAGAACGGGTCGGGTAATGGAAACAATGGGGGCGGAGGCAGGAATGCTCGCGCCTTCGTGATTGGTTCGAGCGGGGCTCGACAAGATCCTGACACTGTTACTGGTACGTTTCTTCTCGATAATCGCTATGCTACGGTTTTATTCGATTCTGGTGCCGATAAGAGTTTTATATCTCTTGGGTTTAGTCAATTGCTTGATAGGGTACCTACTCCTTTAGAGGCTAAGTACTTGATAGAATTGGCTGATGGTAAGAAAGTCGAGGCGACGCACGTCCTTAGGGAGTGTCACCTTGAGTTGTCGGGTTATTCCTTCCCTATTGATCTTATGCCGGTGTCCTTGGGTAGTTTCGATGTTGTCGTGGGTATGGATTGGTTGTCTCTGTATCATGCTGAGATCGTTTGTTTTGATAAAGTCATTCGACTTCCTCTCCCTGATGGAGAAATTCTGTTGGTGCACGGTGAGAAGAGCGGGGTCCCGTTGAGTATCATTTCGTGTATGAAAGCCTATAAGTATCTTCGGAAGGGGTATTCTGCCATTCTGGCACTTGTTTCAGTTTCGTCTGAAGAAGAGAAGAAGATTGAAGATATTCCTGTTGTCCGTGACTTTCCCGATGTATTTCCTGAAGACTTACCTGGTCTTCCGCCTTATCGTCAGGTCGAATTTGGTATTGAACTTGCTCCAGGTGCGGCCCCTATTGCCCGTGCCCCTTATCGTCTTGCACCTCCCGAGATGCAGGAGTTATCGAACCAGTTGCAGGAGCTGTTAGAGAAGGGTTTCATTCGACCCAGCTCGTCCCCGTGGGGAGCCCCTATTTTGTTTGTCAAGAAGAAGGACGGAAGCCTACGGATGTGTATCGACTACCGGGAATTGAACAAGGTTACCATCAAGAATCGTTATCCTCTTCCTCGCATCGATGACTTATTTGACCAGCTTCAGGGTTCTAGTTTCTATTCGAAGATTGATTTGAGGTCGGGGTACCATCAGTTGAGGGTTCAAGAAGCTGACATTCCGAAGACCGCCTTTCGAACTCGCTATGGCCATTTTGAATTCCTGGTCATGCCTTTTGGTCTCACCAATGCACCTGCCATCTTTATGGATCTGATGAACCGTGTTTGTAAGCCTTATCTTGATAAGTTCGTGATTGTCTTCATTGATGATATTCTAGTCTATTCCAAGAACGAGGTGGACCACCAGGAACACTTGCGTCTTGTTTTGGAACTCCTGAGGCGAGAACAGTTGTACGCCAAGTTTTCTAAGTGTAGCTTCTGGTTGCGTGAAGTCCAATTCCTTGGTCATGTTGTTAATGAGAAAGGAATTCACGTTGACCCAGCTAAGATTGAAGCCATTAAAGACTGGGAAGCACCAAAGACGCCATCTGAGGTGCGGCAATGTGACACCTGGCAAATTCGGGTTAACAACGTTGTCTAGATGAAAGTCTACCTTAGCGAGTCACGCGTATATTGTACTTAACTGGGTTAGTTAAGTCGGGTTATGGTTCGGGAACTATTAGTTAGTCTAGAAGATCATTGGATGTTGGTCTAGAGGTTCATTAGATGTCAGTCCTTAACCAAGTGTACAAACGGTGACGATTTGTAGGATCGTCAGGGCATACGGAACGTACGAGTCTCGAGTCCCGGGAATTGGTGAACGAGTGTAAATATGTGTAATTACTTGTGTTATGTGTTTACAATCATTATGTGACTTGTCGGTACATGAATATGCATTAACATATGTTAAAACGGGGTTTAACACGCAAAACACACCAACATAGGGGCTATAGGCGATTAGGCTTGGTGGATAGCCTAATCGCATGACTTTGGGGCGAGTAGGAAGATTCCTATAGGCGAATAGGGCTAATCGCATGAACAGTCATGCGATTAGGCACCCTACTCGCGTATAAACCTGCACAATCGCGTGGAACGGGCTGGACGACTAGAAACGCCTATAAATACCATACTTAACCTCCTAAACTTCATTAGACAAACCCTAGTCGTCCCATAACCGCCCCAAACACTTAAACAACCTCTGGAAGGCGATTTTGATCAAAAACACAAGGTTTCAAGGTCTAATCATCATCCTTTTGCAATTTCAAGGTTTAATTCTCATCCATAATACTTTGTAAACGTTTTTAATCAATCCCTAATGGTCCAGACCTGTTCATAAACGAAAAAGCTTTCTGAAAATCGTCAATAAGAGTTATTAATCGGATTATAACTAATAAACATGCGTTATGGGTATGTATGATTAGAAAGATAGGATTTTTATGAATCTTGATGATGTTTTGATGTGTTATCATGCTAGGTCAGAATTAATATTGTTAGTATGATGATAGAGATCTCAGTAATTGAATAATAGGGTTATGATTACAGGCGTTAATTGAATGTTGCATGCTATGTGTATGTGTTTGGATTGCTATGGTTGCATGCAGGACTGATTTTACGAGGATGAACGAAGGGTTTTGGGTTAAACATGTTTAGAATAGTGTTTGGGATGATATTGGGTAGTTACACACGCTCTGGATCTGATTTGGAGCGTTAAACGCGCGAAAAACCGGAACAGCAAGGTTACAGGCGAGTAGCCTTGCTAATCGCCTGTATTAGGGGCGAGTAGCCCCCACTCGCATGATAACAGGGGCGAGTAGCCCCACTCGCGTGGTATTAAGGGCGATTAGCCCACTCGCAGGACATAAAGGGCGAGTAGCCCAAATCGCGTGGCAGCAAGGGCGAGTAGCCCTACTCGCTTAATATTAAGGGCGATTAGCCCAAATCGTGTGACATCTCATGCGATTAGCTCCCTAATCGCGTGTACTGCTGCTGTAAGCGTAAATTAGCATTCCGAAACCCGATTTGACATATAGTAACATGCTAGGAACCTCGTAACATGTCTAATAACTTGGTAACATATATTTGGATGTATTTCGGTGATACGTGAACTATGTGCTGTAACTTGTTGAACGTTAACGTGTGTTAAGTGTACTTGCGTTATTGTATGTTTTGGGAACGTAGACATAACACGGGGAGTCTCGGGTCACCAATGGGATGTCGAGTCTTGTACTTTGGGTCGGTTAAACAGTCACGGTGTTTTCAAACAAACTTGGTTATGGTCTGGACATCTAGGGACTAAATAACCTGCGGGTTATTAGTCTAAGTACTTGTAACTGTCGTATGTTAGGTCGCCACTGTACGGGACTAACATAGCAGCTGAGTTTACTCGGGATTAGGAGTAAAGCAACTTAAGGTGAGTTTACGGCCCCTCTTTTAAACTGGTTTTACGTTTTCGGGGGAGAAAACATGTGTTAAAACAACTATTTGGTAACCACTGTCATACTATGGGTTCTAACGTATACTACACGATCTTTGGAAGTCCCGGGGGGAACCATGAATGTGCGGGTTTGCACAACGGGGAAATGTGAATAGCGCTATTGGGAGTGACCAACCCCGCTCGTCGACTTGGAGGGTCGGCGGGTGCATATTGTCTCAAACAGGAACAACAGGAACAACAGGAACATACATCGGGCATACTTTTGGTATTCGAGTTAGTAATGGTTTTCCAATCGTGGTAGTAACAAACGTACGCCTAGCTAGCGTATACTGGTTTTCTATTTGTTATAGTATGGACAGGTGGACTTGGTACTTGAACTGCAAACCTGTAAACTCACCAGCATTTTTGTGCTGACGTAAACTTTTACATGTTTTCTCAGGTCGCTAAGGTAGCACATGGAACTAGGGCGCACGCGTCTGCACGGCGTCTAGATAGAGTTGCATGATTTCACAAACATTTGAACTTTGGTTATTTATGTTGAACTTTATTTTGAATAAGCTTCCGCTGTAAACGGGATTTTAAAACTATGTTTTGGTATTGCATTAATTACATTTAGACTTGTTTATTGTGATCGTTGGTTTGGATCCTGGTTTGTCATGCGCCTCGCGGTAAAACCCCGCAAGTGGATTTTGAGGGTGTGACAGATTGGTATCAGAGCCAATGGTTATAGTGAACTAGGACTGCATGTAGAGTCTAGTCTATAGCCGAGTCGCACACACTAGACGATCACATGGTACTAAACGTTATAGTGGGTTACGTATGGTCTCGTCGGGGTGTCTCTAAATCGTTGGTCTTTCTACGTTACATCATCCGTTCTATCTTAGGTTGGGTTACTTGTTTTCTAGGCAGTGTGATCTATTGGGGTAACTCGTGTGCTCTTGAGATTTGTCCAAGGCTCGGACATCTCCCTTTCGCACTCCAATAGAAACACTTGTCATAAACTACCGTAGTGTTACGGTGTATAGCTAAGAGTCTATGTTCGGTGATTTGAACTTTGAACTAAGAGAACACTTGGAGGACCATGTAGAGCGTTTTATCATTTTGGGTGCACACAAAATCATAAAACGAAATGCATGGAAGCCCTAGTGAGCTCTGGGTTTGAAGGGATAGTCCTGGATTGGATCTAGCTTTGATCTTGTGAACATTAGTGGTTATCTTTAACTGCGAAACTAAATTTTCTCGTTCTTTCTGCCAGAATCATGTCTGGAGTGCGTGGAGGACGAGGAGGTGGTCGCAATGGTGGACGCGGTGGTGGTCGCGGTGGTGCTGGTGGTCGTGGTGGAGGAATTAACCTATCACAGGCTGATCTGAACAACTTGCTCCAGGCTGCCTTTCAGTTAGGGCACAACGGTGGTGGTAAGTTGTTTTATCCATTTTCCTTGCCTCATTGGTGAACCTTGTGTACGTTATTCGTGGTTTCTCATACGTTTCATTTCAGGTGGTCCTGTTGACCCACCCCCACCCATGTGCACCTATAAGATGTTCCGGGACTGCAAGCCCCAGGAATTCTCTGGCACCGAGGGTGCGGTCAGTTTGCTTAGGTGGTTGGAGAAAGTGGAGTCGGTATTCCTGATGTGTAACTGTCTCCCAGAAGATCGGGTGAAGTATTCGGCTGCGTTATTTCAGGACGTGGCATTGACTTGGTGGAATGGTATTACCCAGAATATGGGTATTGGGGAGGCATATGCTATGCCGTGGGAGAACTTTGTGCAGTTGCTGAAGCGGGAGTATTGCCCGAGAGAAGAGGTACAGAAGCTGGAACATGAGGTGTGGAACCTCAAGATGAATGGGTCGGAAATCGAGAAGTATACGGTTAGGAGGAATGAGTTGGCGGTGCTGTGTCCCGATTTGCACGTGCCAGAGTATCGTAAGATTGAACATTATGTCTCAGGGTTGGTGCCGGAAATTGCAGGGTTAGTGGCTGCTGGGAATCATCCTACTTATGCGGAGGTAGTTCGATCTGCACATAGGATGACTAATTTAAAGGTGAACGAGGGGATTTTGCCGGCGAAAGGTTCGACTGCTAAGGCTCCAGAGAACAATAAGCGCAAGTGGGAAAACGACGGGAAAGGATCTGGGTCTACGCAGCAGGGTAAAAAGTTTGATAATGGGGGTTCATCGTCTTCGGGTAATAAGCAGGGTGGTTATGCAGGAAAACTGCCCAAATGCAACAAGTGTGGACGCCATCACCAAGGGAACTGCGACAGTAACCGTTGTCACCGCTGCCAGCGAACAGGCCACTATGCTAAAGATTGTCGGGTTACATTTCCATCGACTCAGGCTCCGACCAACAGTTCAGCTCCGACTACTCAGGGGACTACAGGGAAACAGGGATGCTACAACTGTGGTGACACTGGGCATTACAAGAAGGATTGCCCAAAACTGAAACAGGGTGGAAACAACGGGAATGGGAACAACGGGGGCGGCGGCAGAAATGCACGTGCCTTCGTCATTGGAGCTGCTGAGGCTAGGCAGGACCCTGATACAGTCACCGGTACGTTTCTTCTCAATAATCATTCTGTTAGCGTGTTATTTGATTTTGGTGCCGACAAGAGTTTTGTATCCAAGGATGTTAGTCGACTGCTAGATGTAGCACCCGTACCATTAGAAACCAAGTATATTATTGAATTGGCTGACGGTAAAACGATTGAAGCTACTAGTGTTCTTCGGGAGTGTCAGTTAGAGTTGTCGGGTTTATCGTTTCCCATCGACCTTATGCCGGTACCTTTGGGTAGTTTTGACGTTGTGGTAGGAATGGATTGGTTATCTTTGTATCGTGCGGAGATCGTCTGTTACGATAAGGTTATTCGGATTCCTCTCCCTGATGGAGAATTTCTTTCTGTGTACGGTATCAAGGGTGGTGTTTCGCTAAACATCATCTCTAGCATGAAAGCCCTTAAGTGTCTTCGAAAGGGTTATCCAGCCGTTTTGGCGCTCTTATCTGTTTCCACTAGTGATGAGAAGAAAATTGACGACATTCCGGTGGTACGCGAGTTTTCTGATGTTTTTCCCGATGATTTATCTGGTCTTCCTCCTCATCGTCAAGTCGAGTTCGGCATTGATCTTGTACCAGGGGCTGCTCCTATTGCTCGGGCCCCATACCGTCTTGCACCTCCCGAGATGCAGGAATTGTCTAGTCAGTTACAGGAACTCTTGGACAAGGGTTTCATCCGACCAAGTTCTTCCCCTTGGGGAGCCCCGATTTTATTTGTCAAGAAGAAGGATGGGAGTTTCCGATTGTGTGTAGACTACAGAGAGCTGAACAAGTTGACCATCAAGAATCGTTATCCTCTTCCACGTATCGATGATCTATTCGACCAGCTCCAGGGTTCTAGTTATTATTCCAAGATCGATTTGAGGTCCGGTTATCACCAGCTGCGCGTCAGGGAGGCTGACGTTGCAAAGACTGCTTTTCGAACACGTTATGGCCATTTCGAATTCTTGGTCATGCCCTTCGGTCTCACGAACGCACCGGCGGTTTTCATGGACTTGATGAACCGCGTCTGTAAACCGTATCTGGACAAGTTTGTCATCGTGTTTATTGATGACATTCTGATCTACTCCAAGAACGAGACCGAACACGGGGAACATCTACGGTTAGTTTTGGAACTTTTACGACGGGAGCAACTTTATGCCAAGTTCTCAAAGTGTGACTTTTGGTTACGCGAAGTTCAATTCCTAGGACATGTGGTTAATGAACTAGGAATTCATGTCGATCCAGCAAAAATCGAAGCGATCAAGGACTGGGGAGCACCTAAGACGCCAACTGAGGTGCGGCAATTCCTAGGCCTTGCGGGCTACTATCGTCGTTTCATTCAGGGGTTTTCGAAGATTGCTCAACCCCTCACCGCTCTCACTCAGAAGGATAGGAAGTTCGACTGGGGTGAATCACAAGAGTCCGCGTTTGAGGAACTAAAGTCTAAACTGTGTTCTGCACCTATTCTGTCTTTACCTGAGGGTCCTGATGATTTTGTCGTTTACTGTGATGCTTCCATTCATGGACTCGGTTGCGTGTTGATGCAACGCGAGAAAGTGATTGCGTATGCTTCTCGTCAACTCAAAGTGCACGAGAAGAACTACACAACTCATGACTTGGAGTTGGGTGCCGTGGTATTCGCGTTGAAAATTTGGAGACATTACTTGTACGGTACCAAATGCACCATCTACACCGATCACAAGAGTCTCCAACACATTTTCGACCAACAACACTTGAACATACGGCAGCGCCGTTGGATCGAACTTTTGAACGATTATGATTGTGCTATTAAGTACCATCCTGGCAAGGCGAATGTTGTAGCAGACGCCTTGAGCAGGAAGGAATCTTCTAAACCTCGTCGCGTTCGGGCGTTGCAGCTCACTATCCATTCGTCGTTACCTGATCAACTCCGTTCTGCCCAATTGGAAGCTTTGAAGGAGGAAAACCTTAAAGCTGAAACCATGCACGGTGCCGACAAGCACCTAGAGCGAAGGCCTGATGGCCTGCACTATTTCGCAGAACGCATATGGGTTCCTTTGTTCGGGAGACTACGGGAGCTTGTTCTTGATGAGGCTCATAAGTCCCGGTATTCTATTCATCCTGGTTCGGATAAGATGTACCAAGATCTGAAGGTGCTTTACTGGTGGCCAAACATGAGGTCGGACATAGCCTCATACGTGAGCAAATGCTTGACCTGTGCTAAGGTCAAGGTGGAATACCAGAAACCGTCGGGTCTCCTGCAACAACCTGAAATTCCGGAATGGAAATGGGAACGGATTACTATGGATTTTGTCACACAACTTCCTAAGTCACCAAGCGGGAACGACAAGATATGGGTGATTGTCGATCGGTTAACGAAATCAGCCCATTTTCTTGCTATTAAGGAGACCGACACCATGGATCGTTTGGCTCGTCTCTACTTGAAAGAAGTTGTTTCTAAGCACGGGGTACCAGTTTCTATTATCTCGGATCGTGACTCCCATTTTACTTCTCACTTTTGGAAGTCCTTGCACAAGGCTTTGGGTACCCAACTAGACATGAGTACGGCTTACCATCCACAGACTGACGGTCAGAGTGAGCGTACGATTCAAACTTTAGAAGACATGCTGCGGGCGTGTGTGATCGATTTTGGCAAGGGTTGGGAAGCTCATCTGCCGTTGGTAGAATTCTCGTACAACAACAGTTATCACACGAGCATCAAGGCTGCTCCGTTCGAGGCACTGTACGGACGGAAATGCCGTTCTCCTCTTTGTTGGGCTGAGGTGGGTGAGAGTCAACTCACTGGGCCTGAACTAGTGTACGAAACTTCGGAAAAGATCGTACAGATTCGAAATCGGTTGGCGGCGGCACGGGACCGGCAAAAGAGCTATGCTGATCAGCGTCGCAAACCACTGGAGTTTCAAGTCAATGACAAGGTACTTCTAAAAGTCTCACCGTGGAAGGGCGTCATACGCTTTGGGAAGCGTGGCAAGCTCAACCCGCGATATGTTGGCCCATTTACGATCCTGGAACGGATTGGGCCGGTGGCATATCGACTTGATCTACCGACGGAGCTCGGTAACGTACATAACGTCTTTCACGTGTCAAACTTGAAGAAGTGTCTGGCTGACGAGTCTCTCATCGTTCCACTAGAAGAGATCAAGGTTGATGATCGTCTTCGGATTGTGGAAGAACCTGTGGAGATCCTTGACTACAAGATTCGTAGCCTACGTCACAGCAAGATTCGTATCGTTAAGGTTCGGTGGAACTCGAACCGGGGACCGGAATATACGTGGGAACGGGAGGATCAGATGAAGTCTAAGTATCCTCATCTCTTTCCTAAGGAAGCGTTCGAGACGAGACATGTCTCATCGGCAGCTGAATGAATCTCGGGTCGAGATTCCTTTTAACGTGGGGATGATGTGACAACTCGGGTAAATCTCTTCCTTGGTTTCTATCTTTTGCTTGTTTCCTTCGTTGTTCTTTCTCTACTTGTACAAATTTTCGGGACGAAAATTCTTTTAACGTGGGGATGATGTGACACCTGGCAAATTCGGGTTAACAACGTTGTCTAGATGAAAGTCTACCTTAGCGAGTCACGCGTATATTGTACTTAACTGGGTTAGTTAAGTCGGGTTATGGTTCGGGAACTATTAGTTAGTCTAGAAGATCATTGGATGTTGGTCTAGAGGTTCATTAGATGTCAGTCCTTAACCAAGTGTACAAACGGTGACGATTTGTAGGATCGTCAGGGCATACGGAACGTACGAGTCTCGAGTCCCGGGAATTGGTGAACGAGTGTAAATATGTGTAATTACTTGTGTTATGTGTTTACAATCATTATGTGACTTGTCGGTACATGAATATGCATTAACATATGTTAAAACGGGGTTTAACACGCAAAACACACCAACATAGGGGCTATAGGCGATTAGGCTTGGTGGATAGCCTAATCGCATGACTTTGGGGCGAGTAGGAAGATTCCTATAGGCGAATAGGGCTAATCGCATGAACAGTCATGCGATTAGGCACCCTACTCGCGTATAAACCTGCACAATCGCGTGGAACGGGCTGGACGACTAGAAACGCCTATAAATACCATACTTAACCTCCTAAACTTCATTAGACAAACCCTAGTCGTCCCATAACCGCCCCAAACACTTAAACAACCTCTGGAAGGCGATTTTGATCAAAAACACAAGGTTTCAAGGTCTAATCATCATCCTTTTGCAATTTCAAGGTTTAATTCTCATCCATAATACTTTGTAAACGTTTTTAATCAATCCCTAATGGTCCAGACCTGTTCATAAACGAAAAAGCTTTCTGAAAATCGTCAATAAGAGTTATTAATCGGATTATAACTAATAAACATGCGTTATGGGTATGTATGATTAGAAAGATAGGATTTTTATGAATCTTGATGATGTTTTGATGTGTTATCATGCTAGGTCAGAATTAATATTGTTAGTATGATGATAGAGATCTCAGTAATTGAATAATAGGGTTATGATTACAGGCGTTAATTGAATGTTGCATGCTATGTGTATGTGTTTGGATTGCTATGGTTGCATGCAGGACTGATTTTACGAGGATGAACGAAGGGTTTTGGGTTAAACATGTTTAGAATAGTGTTTGGGATGATATTGGGTAGTTACACACGCTCTGGATCTGATTTGGAGCGTTAAACGCGCGAAAAACCGGAACAGCAAGGTTACAGGCGAGTAGCCTTGCTAATCGCCTGTATTAGGGGCGAGTAGCCCCCACTCGCATGATAACAGGGGCGAGTAGCCCCACTCGCGTGGTATTAAGGGCGATTAGCCCACTCGCAGGACATAAAGGGCGAGTAGCCCAAATCGCGTGGCAGCAAGGGCGAGTAGCCCTACTCGCTTAATATTAAGGGCGATTAGCCCAAATCGTGTGACATCTCATGCGATTAGCTCCCTAATCGCGTGTACTGCTGCTGTAAGCGTAAATTAGCATTCCGAAACCCGATTTGACATATAGTAACATGCTAGGAACCTCGTAACATGTCTAATAACTTGGTAACATATATTTGGATGTATTTCGGTGATACGTGAACTATGTGCTGTAACTTGTTGAACGTTAACGTGTGTTAAGTGTACTTGCGTTATTGTATGTTTTGGGAACGTAGACATAACACGGGGAGTCTCGGGTCACCAATGGGATGTCGAGTCTTGTACTTTGGGTCGGTTAAACAGTCACGGTGTTTTCAAACAAACTTGGTTATGGTCTGGACATCTAGGGACTAATTAACCTGCGGGTTATTAGTCTAAGTACTTGTAACTGTCGTATGTTAGGTCGCCACTGTACGGGACTAACATAGCAGCTGAGTTTACTCGGGATTAGGAGTAAAGCAACTTAAGGTGAGTTTACGGCCCCTCTTTTAAACTGGTTTTACGTTTTCGGGGGAGAAAACATGTGTTAAAACAACTATTTGGTAACCACTGTCATACTATGGGTTCTAACGTATACTACACGATCTTTGGAAGTCCCGGGGGGAACCATGAATGTGCGGGTTTGCACAACGGGGAAATGTGAATAGCGCTATTGGGAGTGACCAACCCCGCTCGTCGACTTGGAGGGTCGGCGGGTGCATATTGTCTCAAACAGGAACAACAGGAACAACAGGAACATACATCGGGCATACTTTTGGTATTCGAGTTAGTAATGGTTTTCCAATCGTGGTAGTAACAAACGTACGCCTAGCTAGCGTATACTGGTTTTCTATTTGTTATAGTATGGACAGGTGGACTTGGTACTTGAACTGCAAACCTGTAAACTCACCAGCATTTTTGTGCTGACGTAAACTTTTACATGTTTTCTCAGGTCGCTAAGGTAGCACATGGAACTAGGGCGCACGCGTCTGCACGGCGTCTAGATAGAGTTGCATGATTTCACAAACATTTGAACTTTGGTTATTTATGTTGAACTTTATTTTGAATAAGCTTCCGCTGTAAACGGGATTTTAAAACTATGTTTTGGTATTGCATTAATTACATTTAGACTTGTTTATTGTGATCGTTGGTTTGGATCCTGGTTTGTCATGCGCCTCGCGGTAAAACCCCGCAAGTGGATTTTGAGGGTGTGACAGGCAATTCCTAGGCCTTGCAGGTTATTATCGTCGTTTTATCGAGGGATTTTCGAAGATCGCTCAACCCCTCACCTCGCTTACCCAGAAGGACAGGAAGTTCGACTGGGGTGATTCGCAGGAGTCGGCCTTCCAGATGTTAAAGGCTAAACTCTGTTCTGCTCCTATCTTGTCCTTGCCTGAGGGCACGGACGATTTTGTGGTTTATTGTGATGCTTCTATCCGGGGTCTCGGTTGTGTACTGATGCAGCGCGAAAAGGTCATCGCCTATGCTTCTCGTCAGCTCAAAGTTCATGAGAAAAACTACCCCACCCATGATCTGGAATTGGGTGCGGTGGTCTTTGCTTTAAAGATTTGGAGGCATTACTTGTACGGTACCAAATGCACTATTTACACCGATCACAAGAGCCTCCAGCATATCTTTGATCAGAAGGTGTTGAATATAAGACAGCGTCGCTGGGTCGAGCTTCTTAATGATTACGAGTGCGCTATTAAATACCATCCTGGCAAGGCGAATGTGGTCGCAGACGCCTTGAGCAGGAAGGAAACGGCTAAACCTCATCGTGTTCGAGCTCTTCAGCTCACTATCCATTCCGGCTTACCCGATCGAATCCGTTCAGCGCAACAAGAAGCTTTGAGGGAGGAAAACCTTAAAGCTGAAACCATGCATGGTGCTGATAGCCACCTTGAACTCAGGTCCGATGGGTTACACTATTTCGCTGAACGTATTTGGGTTCCCTTAGTTGGGGGCTTGCGGGAGCTTGTTCTTGATGAAGCTCACAAGTCCCGGTACTCTATTCACCCTGGCTCCGATAAAATGTATCAAGACCTAAAGATACTTTATTGGTGGCCGAACATGAAGGCGGACGTGGCTTCGTACGTGAGCAAGTGCTTGACCTGTGCCAAGGTCAAGGTCGAATATCAAAAGCCATCCGGCCTTCTGCAACAGCCTGAAATTCCTGAGTGGAAGTGGGAGCGGATTACGATGGACTTTGTGACCAAACTCCCGAAATCGCCCAGTGGTTGTAACATGATCTGGGTGATTGTCGATAGGTTGACAAAGTCTGCGCATTTCCTCGCTATCAAAGATACCGATGGCCTCGAGCGTCTGGCACGGTTATACCTCAAGGAAGTGGTCTCACGGCACGGGGTGCCTGTCTCTATTATTTCTGATCGTGATCCTCAGTTCGCCTCTAACTTCTGGAAATCTTTGCATAAGGCTCTGGGTACTCAGTTAGACATGAGCACAGCGTATCATCCGCAAACTGACGGTCAAAGTGAGCGGACAATCCAAACGCTAGAAGACATGCTTCGGGCATGTGTGATCGACTTTGGCAAGGGGTGGGAGAGTCATCTACCGTTGGTGGAATTCTCCTACAACAACAGTTACCATTCTAGCATCAAGGCAGCTCCGTTCGAGGCTCTTTACGGGCGGAAATGCCAGTCTCCTCTTTGTTGGGCCGAGGTGGGTGAGAGTCAACTCACCGGCCCGGAACTTGTGTACGAGACTTCCGAGAAGATCGTACAAATCCGTAACCGCTTGGCAGCAGCTCGGGATCGTCAAAAGAGCTATGCCGATCGTCGTCGCAAGCCTTTGGAGTTTGAGGTTGGCGACAGGGTTTTGTTGAAGGTATCTCCGTGGAAGGGCGTTATACGTTTTGGGAAGCGGGGAAAATTGAATCCTCGGTATGTAGGACCGTTCGCAATTCTGGAACGGATTGGACCGGTAGCATACAGGCTTGATCTGCCAGCTGAACTCAGTAATGTTCATAATGTCTTCCATGTCTCTAATTTGAAGAAGTGTTTGGCGGATGAATCTTTGGTTGTTCCTCTCGAAGAGATCAAGGTGGATGATCGTCTACGTATCGTGGAGGAACCGGTTGAAATTCTTGACTATAAAATCCGTAGCCTTCGCCGGAGTAAAATCCGCATTGTTAAAGTCCGTTGGAACTCAGATCGTGGACCGGAGTTCACGTGGGAACGGGAAGATCAAATGAAGGCTAAGTATCCCCATTTATTTCCTAAACGCGCGTTCGAATCAAGGCATGTCTCTGCTGAAGCTGAATGAATCTCGGGTCGAGATTCCTTTCAACAGGGGGATGATGTGGCAACCGGAAAATTTTTCTTCTCTTTCGTCTCTTCCTTTTGGGCCTTGGGCAATTTTCGGGACGAAAATTCTTTCAACAGGGGGATGATGTGACACCCGGCAAACTCAGGTTAGTAACGTTGACTAAACTAGTAAGTCTACCTTAGCAAGTCATGCATATTACGTACTTAACGGAATCAGTCGAGTCGGTATGATGATTCTGGGGAATCATCGGGAGTCGTTACGATGATCCGCGGGATCATCGGAAGTCGGTCCATAACCATGTGTACAAGGATTAGTGATTCGTGGAATCGCCGGGTTTAATGCACACACGAGTCTCGAGTCCCGGGAATTGGTGAACGGATGTAAACGTGTTAGTTATCATGCATTATATGTTTGGAATCATTATGTGACTTATCGGTATGTGAATACGTGTTTATATATGTTAAAATAGTGTTTAACGCGCCAAAAACTCGTTCCAGCATCACAGGGGCGATTAGGAACCCCTAATCGCCTATACATGGGGCGAGTAGGAGATACAACAGGCGATTGGGACCTAATCGCCTGATGTATCATGCGATTAGGCCCCCAATCGCGTGACACTGACTGCTAATCGCCTATACAGCAGAGTCCGGGTCAAAACACCTATAAATAGAACCCTTAACTCCCCAAACACCTCTAGAACAACCCTAGCTGCTCCCAAGCCACCCACACACCTTGAAACACCTTTGGAACTCATTTTGCTACAAAAATCACCATCCCCAAGGCTACACACCTTTCTTTGACAAAACCCAAGGTGTGTTCTTCATCCCTAACCTTTGTAAAGTTGTTATTTTGGGTTCCCCAAAGGTCCAGACCTTGTTTTACTAAGTTGTGTCTTTAAAAACCTTTCAAAAGAGTTCTAAACCAAGTCTACACCTTAATGCTTGTTATATGTGAAGTTTACATGCATATGTTGGTTTTCTTGGTGATTATGACATGATTGTTTCCAAGATATGATTGTACTTCTGCTATGTAGAGATTATTAGGAAGGTTATCTTAGAGTTTGAGCCATTATTGTTGTGTTTTGATGAAAATGTGTATTTTGACCCATTTGAGTGTTCTTGAAGATTTAGGATGATTATGGCATGATTGTTGATGCAATGTTGTTAGGATTTATACTAGGAAGATGTTAGATCAGAGGTTTGATGATTTACAAGTTGTAGAGATTGAAATCTGATTGTTTCCATTTAAGGAAAGATAAGGTTGGTTGGTGAAACCTAGTACTTTGCCATTTTAGGAAATAATTGCTTAGAACATGTTAGATCAGTGATATGTTGGGGGTTTTTGCTTGGAATGGGTTGGTAAATGATTTAGGTTTGATATCGGGTGTTGTTGCATGCTAGACTAGGTGAACTATTGCGCGTATTAAGTGTTTAATTGCATATGTTGCATGATGTCTTGTATTTATCTAACACGTGGAATGTCGGGTCACCAATGGGATGTCGGGTCTTGTCTGGCACGGTCGGTTTAACAGTTAAAGGTGTTTTCAAACGTTTATGGTCACGGTCTGGACATTCGGGGACTAGTTAGCCTGCGGGTTATTAGTCCAATACTTATACACATCTTATGATAGGTCGCCGCAATTTGGGGCTATCATAACATAATTACTTAACTGTTTTCAAGTAACGCAATCCAAGGTGAGTTTCACAGCCCCGCTTTTACCGTTTTACTTTCGGGGGAGAAACATGCTACTTACTTACCTATTAAAGGTCATGTTATACTATGGTTACTTTACATATACTATGCGGCTTTTTACGGAAAGTCCCAGGGGGGAAACCATGAATGTGCGGGGATGCACAACGGGGAAATGTGGATAGATCTATTGGGCCTCACAAACCCCACTCGACGGCTGGGCCGGGCGGGTGCATATTGTCTCTTATTACTGGCTCGCCGAGGCATCGGTTATAGCCAAACCTGCTGGGCAAGCTTCAACAACTTATAAACGTATAGTAATGGATTCCCAACCGCAGTAGTAAACAAACACTTAACGTCTAGCTAACGTTCTTATAACCTAGTAGTAACGGATATGATCTTCACAACTTATAACAAACGCTTTATAAAAGAAAACCTGTGAACTCACCAGCATTATATGTTGACATTTTTGGCATGTTTTCTCAGGTCGCTAAGGTAGCAGTCAATGGGCTAGGCGCACGGAGTCATGCACAGCGTCTAATATTTTGAAGCATATTAAACAATGTTTTGTAAACAATGATATGTCTTTTGGTTGTAAACAAGAATGCTTCCGCTGCTGGTTTACGGCTCAAAGCATGATATTTTGGTTTCAAATATAATTATGAATGCATGTTTGTTGTATGTTTATTGTGATCGTTGACTGAGATCCTGGTGTGTCACGCGCCTCGCGGTAAAACCCCGCACGTGGAATTTGAGGGCGTGACACGAAGCATGTCTTCCAAGGTTTGAATCGTCCGCTCACTCTGTCCATCAGTTTGCGAATGATAAGCCGTACTCATATCCAACCAAGTACCCAAAGCCTTGTGCAGAGCCTTCCAGAAACGCGAAGCAAAACGAGAATCACGATCAGAGATAATAGAGACAGGCACCCCGTGCGGAGCAACCACCTCCTTAAGGTAAAGTCGAGCCAACCGCTCGAGTCCGTCGGTTTCCTTAATAGGTATAAAACGTGCCGATTTTGTCAGCCGGTCAACAATCACCCAGATCATATCATAACCACTAGGTGACCTTGGCAGCTTGGTGACGAAGTCCATCATGATTCGCTCCCACTTCCATTCCCGAACCTTTGGTTGTTGCAGGAGACCAGACGGCCTCTGGTACTCCACCTTGACTTTAGCACAAGTCCAGAATTTGGTGACATAAGAAGCTATATCAGCTTTCATGTTCGGCCACCAATAAAGTATCTTCAAATCCTGATACATCTTATCGGAGCCAGGGTGAATAGAATACCAGGATTTGTGAGCTTCGTCCAAAACAAGCTCGCGCAATCCCCCGAACAATGGGACCCAAACACGTCCCGCAAAATAGTGTAAGCCATCTGTCCTGAGTTCAAGATGCTTGTCAGCACTGTGCATAGTCTCAGCCTTAAGGTTTTCCTCCTTCAAGGCTTCCAACTGTGCAGAACGGATTCGGTCAGGCAACGACGAATGAATGGTGAGCTGTAAGGCTAGAACACGGCGAGGATTTGCAGACTCCTTCCTGCTCAAGGCGTCCGCCACAACGTTCGCCTTGCCAGGATGGTATTTAATAGCACAGTCATAATCGTTCAGGAGTTCAACCCAGCGACGCTGTCGCATGTTTAACACCTTCTGGTCGAAAATGTGCTGAAGACTCTTGTGATCGGTATATACTTCACACTTGGTACCGTACAAGTAATGTCTCCAGATTTTCAACGCGAAGACTACCGCACCCAGTTCCATGTCATGAGTAGTGTAGTTCTTCTCATGAACTTTGAGTTGACGAGAAGCATAAGCAATAACCTTCCCGCGTTGCATCAACACACAACCAAGACCACGAATAGAAGCGTCACAATACACAACGAAGTCATCCGTACCCTCAGGTAACGATAAGATAGGGGCAGAACAAAGTTTAAGCTTCAACATCTGAAATGCTGATTCTTGTGGTTCATCCCAGTCGAACTTTCGGTCCTTCTGGGTAAGAGTAGTGAGGGGTTGAGCAATTTTCGAAAATCCCTCAATGAAACAACGATAGTAACCCGCAAGACCTAGGAATTGCCGCACCTCAGATGGCGTCTTTGGTGCTTCCCAGTCTTTGATAGCTTCGATCTTAGCCGGATCGACATGAATTCCCAGTTCATTAACCACATGTCCTAGGAATTGAACTTCACGTAACCAAAAATCATACTTTGAGAACTTAGCATACAACTGCTCCTGTCTCAAAAGTTCCAAGACCAACCGTAAGTGTTCCTCATGTTCCGCCTTGTTCTTAGAATAAATCAGAATATCGTCAATGAACACGATGACGAACTTATCAAGGTAAGGTTTGCAAACGCGGTTCATTAAGTCTATGAACACCGCCGGTGCGTTAGTGAGACCAAAAGGCATGACCAAGAACTCAAAATGGCCAGAACGAGTGCGAAAAGCAGTCTTCTGAATGTCAGCTTCCCTGACGCGTAACTGGTGATAACCGGACCACAAATCAATCTTCGAATAGTAGCTGGAGCCCTGGAGCTGGTCAAAGAGATCATCAATGCGAGGAAGAGGATAACGATTCTTGATGGTCACTTTGTTCAGCTCACGATAATTAATACACATGCGAAGACTCCCATCCTTCTTCTTCACAAACAAAATAGGAGCTCCCCACGGGGAAGAATTCGGTCGGATGAAACCCTTTTCCAAGAGTTCCTGCAACTGGCTGGACAACTCTTGCATCTCGGGAGGTGCAAGACGGTACGGAGCTCGGGCAATAGGAGCTGCGCCCGGAGTAAGATCGATACCAAACTCAACCTGACGATGGGGAGGAAGACCAGGCAATTCATCAGGAAACACATCAGGAAAGTCACGAACTACCGGGATATCCTCGATCTTCTTCTCATCGTCAGTAGAAACGTTAACAAGTGCCAGAATGGCGGAACAGCCCTTCCGAAGGTACTTACGGGCTTTCATGCTAGAAATGATACTCAGCGGAGCACCGCTTTTCTCGCCATGAACCAAAAGAGTCTCTCCATCTGGGAGAGGGATCCGAATAACCTTGTCGAAACAAACGATCTCTGCACGATACAATGATAACCAATCCATGCCGACAACGACATCAAAACTACCCAGGGGTACCGGCATAAGGTCAATGGGGAAAGACAAACCCGACAGTTCCAAGCGACATTCCCTAAGGTTGTGTGTCGCTTCGATTTTCTTACCATCAGCCAATTCTATTAAGTACTTAGCCTCTAAAGGTGTGGGTACTATATATAGCAATCGACTAATGTCCAAAGATAGGAAACTCTTATCGGCACCAGAATCAAACAAGACAGAAACATAGCGATCATTAAGAAGGAACATACCGGTAACTGTGTCTGGATCATGCCTAGCCTCCGCAGATCCAATGACGAAATCACGTGCAGTCCTGCCTCCGCCACCGTTGTTCCCATTACCGTTCCCGCCCCTCCCATTATCGCCCTGCTTCAGTTTAGGACATTCACGCTTGAAGTGTCCCGTGTCACCATAGTTATAGCACCCCTGCTTTCCCGGAGTCCCCTGAGCAGCAGGGGTAGGAGCAGTAGCAGGAGTCTGAATTGGGGTGAGTGCCACCGTGCAGTCCTTAGCATGATGCCCCAACTGATGGCACCGATGACAACGTGCCTTATCACAGTTTCTCGAGTGATGGTAACCACACCGGTTACACTTGGGATGCTTCCCGATATACCCACCTGTCTTCTGCCCCGAAGACGATCCAGACGAGTCAAACTTCCTTGCCGGCTGAGCTGGCACAACACTCTTCCCCACACTATCCCACTTTCTCTTTCTCCCCTCAGAAACCTTCACAGTAGCACCTTTAGGAGGCAAAACACCTTCTGCCACCTTCAAGTTAGTCATCCGATGAGCTGATCAGACAACTTCAGCAATAGTGGGAAGATTCCCAGCAACCACCAATCCAGCAATCTTCGGCACTAGCCCAGACACATAGTGCTCAATCCTCCTATATTCGGGTGTGTGCAAATCAGGGCACAACACCGCCAGCTCATTCCTCCTCACAGTGTACTTTTCAATCTCAGCCCCAACCATCTTGTAGCTCCAGACTTCATGTTCCAACTTCTGTATCTCCTCCCTCAGACAGTACTCACCTCTCAACAGTTGCACAAAATCCGCCCAAGGCATAGCAATAGCCTCCCCCAATCCCATGTTCTGAGTGGTAGCATTCCACCACGACAGTGCAGGCCCCTCGAATGTCGCAGTAGCATACTTCACCCGGTCCCCAGCAAGACAGTTACACATGACGAACACAAACTCAACCTTCTCCAGCCATCGGAGCAGTCCCACCGCTCCCTCAGTTCCAGCAAAGTTATGGGGCTGACAGTCCCGAAACTTCTTATAAGAGCACTGAGGTGGAGGTGGATTGGCACCCATACCTAAAACACGGTATACGAGTAAAACACAAACGAAAGGACACGAAATCCAAGAATGAGGCAAGGTCGACAGAAATCAACTCACCACCCATGGCATTAATCCCAGCCTAGAAGTTAGCCATAGCCATGTTCACTTGCTGCTGTAGCAAGTTGTTCAGTTCCGCTTGGGTCATGTTGATGTTACCACGACCACCGCCTCCAGCACGACCATCGCCGCCACCACGACGTCCACCACCACGAGCACCAGACATGATCTAACAAATCAAGAAATCGAGGGGTTCAGATTCACTTCTAGTGTCAACCAATAGAAATTTACAATAGTTAACCTAGGGACAAACCCAGGACTATACATCCAAACTCGAAGTCCATCGGAAATTTCATGCATTCCAGTTTATTATTTTGTGTGCACCCGAAATGATAAACTGCTCTACATGATCCTCCAGATGTACCCCTAATCCAGACCATAGTCACCGAATATCGTCGCCTAGTAACGTGTTACGATAGGTGCAAGTGTAAGAAGGCATGTGTGTGCTAGAATCAACAAATCAACCCCTCCTTCTTCAATCCAGAAGGAGAAGACAAGAGTAGGTAAGAACCCAAATAAAAGTGGATGATGTAACGGAGAAGCATGATGATGATGTAAGGACACCCCGACAACGTTAGTACGTATCCCACCAATACACTCAAGTATGTGACCGTCTAGTGTGTGCGACTCGGCTATAGACCAAACTCTACATGCAGTCCTAGTTCACTATAACCATTGGCTCTGATACCAATCTGTCACACCCTCAAATTACCACTTGCGGAGTTTTACCGCGAGGCGCATGACAAACCAGGATCCAAGTCAACGATCACAATAAACAACTCTATATGAAGATTCATGACATTCAAAAAGACATAGTTTTCATAAACTTAAAACCAGTAGCGGAAGCATTAATCAAGTTACAGACCATAGACCAAAAGTACCAAGTGTTATTACAAAACACGAACTAAGCCTAGACGCCAATGCAGACTCGTGCGCCTAGTTCCATTCGTTGCTACCTTAGCGACCTGAGAAAAACATGCCAAAAGACGTCAACATATAATGCTGGTGAGCTCACAGGTTTTGTTCAATATGTTACCAAGTGTTACCAAGTGTTACCGAAACGTTACCATGTCCATACTATATCAATGTTACCAAGTACGCTAGCTAGGCATATGTTTTGTTACTACTACGATTGGAAAACCATTACTAGACTGTTACCATGTGTTCAGCCCGATGTGTTGTAGCCACGCTACGAGTGTTACCAGTTCGAGACAATATGCACCCGCCCGGCCCTCCAAGCCGTCAAGTGGGGTTTGTCAAGCCCAATAGATCTATCCACATTTCCCCCGTTGTGCATCCCCGCACATTCATGGTTTCCCCCGGGACTTTAAAAGATCGTATAGTACACAAGTTTAAAACCATAGTATGACATATGTTACCAAAATAGTTTAGCGCATGTTTTCTCCCCCAAAAGTTAAAGCAGTAAAAGTGGGGCCGTGAACTCACCTTAGATAGCGTTCTTCAATTACAAGTAAAATGTTAAGTCCTTCATAATCCCTCTACCGGAGATCTATCAAAATGTTCACATAAGTGTTCCGACTAATAACCATAAGGTTATCTAGTCCCCGATTGTCCAGATCGTAACCAAGTATGTTTTATAGCGTGTTTAAATGTTTAACCGACACACTAGACCGACCCGACATCCCGTTGGTGACCCATTACCCTAACTAATCAAGTACACATAGATTACACACAAGGTTTAAGCATAAAACAGTTAGTTTGTATCAAAAATCTCATTTCTGCATCAGAACGGTCGAACCAGTCAGATTAAGTCTCCTTCGCCCGTTTTAAGTCTCCTTCGCCCGTTTTATGTTTCGTTCGACCGTTTGATGTTTCCTTCGCCCGTTTTACCACATTCGCCCAAACATAACCCAGGTTCGACCCTGGATTATCTCCTTCGCACCCTCGATCGGTCAAAGGAGTCCAGGTTCGCCCTTATTGTGCAAATTTTCCTAAAAACGCTTCAAACACATTCAAAACAACTTGAAACATCATCAAACACAGCAGTCAAGCATGAATAACTTATCCCTACAAAACCCCATTGATTTCCCCCGATAATACGTCCATTTCAGCCCTTTCCTAAAATGGTAAGAATTTTGAAAATGTCACAATCATGCATGGATTCTTTACCCAATTTGGAAACTTTTGAAATCAATCCATATTCAACTTAAAATGCTCAGTTTGTCGAGTGTTCGACCTTTCCCTATTAGTTCTATTGATCATAAATATCATGCATCAAGTCTAGATTCGTTAAAACCCCAAAATACCCATCTATCCCTCTTTAACCCTAAACAACAATAAACTAGCATCAACAACAAATCCTATATCAAGTTTCTATCATAGATACAGCAGCAAATCATTGAACAACACATAACACCACATAGTACATAATTAACACATGTTTATTATTATGAAAACCTATGTTTAAATGATAAGGTTTTGATTTAGAAAGATGTTTAAAAGGTTTTTAATCATGAAAACACCCTTAGAACAGATCCGGACAATTAGGGTTAGATGAAAATGAATTAAAATGCTTTAAAAAGGTTTAGGATCAAGAACACACCTTCGATTCTTGATTAGATGTTGTAGATAGGTTAAATTATGAAAAAGAAGAGCAAAAACTCATTCCTTAGTGATTAAAATCGTTTGAGAGTGTTTTGAGACGGTTAGGGTTTGTGAAATGATGAAAAATGACAAAGTTTGTTATTTATACTAATTCTCCTTCGCCCCATATTAATAGTCGAAGGTGGCCTCCTTCGACCCTTCCACAGGGTCGAATGAGCCCTGTCCTGGTCGAAGGGAATTCTTTCAATTCCACATCCCAGGTTCTCCCATTTACAAAGGGTCGAACCAAACAAAATTTCTCCTTCGACCACTCGAAGTGGTCGAACCAGAATTCTTGTTTGCCTAGTTTTCCAGTTCGTCGTGTTTAGCGCATTCTAACACATCTTAACACATGAGCATGCAACCTTAGTCTATGTTTAACATATTTAAGCGTGGACAATCATTTACACATCATTTAAACACATCTATGTATATGATCCACCACACGACCCATAATCTACACATATACTTAATTAGTTCATGTAATGTCACCAACAACGGAACCCGGTACTAGTGTATTACCAAAACGACTCCCAATGATCCTCCAGATCATTTCACCCTGGACAATCCTAACTTGACCCGACTCAACTAACCCAGTTAAGTCTGATTATAAACGTTTCTCGCTAAGGTAGACTTAGATGTTACTAAAATGTTTAAGCCAAATATGCCGGGTGTCACATATAGCAACATCATTAGTCATCTTGTTAATGGCAAAATACTCATCATTAGTTAGTTATAGGATTATAGTATTTAAATTATCCATTCACTACGTGGGTTGACACTTTAGTTAGTTATACAAGTTTAAATTAATCCAGTTTCCAGAACCCCATTCTCTACCCATATACATCATCAACACACACTACAACAAAAAGGGCTTTTAAGGATCTTTTATGTGAGACGCTTGTAAAATGGGGTCCTAAAAAACTATTTAATAGGACGATTGAACTTTTTGGGTCCTTTTATAATATACACTACTAAACTAGTGTTCTAAAAAGCTATTTAATAGGATGGATGATTCTTTTGGGTCCTATTATCATATAACTTAATAAGACACTTAAAATGTAGATCCTAATAAAGTAATTTATAAGACATTTAGTTGTTGGTGTCCCATTATGTGGTAATGTAATAGGACACTTGATCACCGGGGTCCTATTATAACATAACTTAATATGACACCTTGTAGTTAAGTCATAAATGTTAGATGTTATAGGACCCTTTCTAGTCGAAGTCATATTAGAACATAACTTAATAGGACACTTGACACATGTGTTTTATAACTTTAACATATGTCGGACGTTTAATCATTGTGGTGTTATTGTAGTACACCGTAATAGGACACATGATATTTGAGTCATAAAATATCAGTTTTATTGGACGCTTATTCGCTAGAGTTTTATCATAACATAACTTAATAGAACACTTCACACTTGGGTCTTATAACTTTAACCATTATAGAACGCTTAATCATAGTGGTGTTATATTATAATACACTGTAATAGGACACTTCGTACTTGAGTCATAATAAATATATATTTATATATATATATATATATATATATATATATATATCATGTAGCAAAATAACCCATTTCATACAATATCTATACTACATTATAACGCTGCATTTTTGACCCATTTTTTAGTTGCGTCTAATAGACCCCATCTTTTACCTTTGGAAGCGTCTACTATACTCTATCTTTTATGTCAACCAATACGAACGAAGTAACACATAAGCTTGAAGCGTCTACTAGACTTTTCAGTGGGGCGTCTACATTAGACTCCTCACTACCATGGAATTCACTGCGGCATCTAATATTAGACACTCACATGTTTATTTTCATAAAATGGTGAGATCAATTGTCATTTTCGTGATTTTCCCTGCATTATAACTCATATCAACAATGTGAAATAAAATTTTCTTAATAGAAGTTCATCGAAGTCAATAACGACAATAACAAAAATAATAACAAGGCTCGAAGGATCAATTGACCAAATTCAATATTTACGTCCCATATTAAATGATTAAAAACAAATATTCTATCAAATATATAAATTCATTAATAATAGAAATTGTTACAAGTGTCGAAATCCTTAAATTGGAATACATGTATATTAGGCCTAGATGAAGGCATATATTATCTCAGTATTATTCATCAATAAAACCCCCTTAGTTTTTTAGGATTTATTCTGAACAGCTGGAATTCTAAAAAAACAGAGGGCGGGAATTACCAAAATATTAGGCTCACCAATCGCTAACTTGCGGAATAATTGGGATGCCTTTCCATTTAATCCCTTGATTGAAATCACATAATTAATACCAATTTTTTTTTTGTTCTTTCCCGCCTCTCGATAAACCCACCAAAAAATTCCTAAATCCCAAAAACTCTAATCTCTAAAAACACTCAATCTCTGCTATCATTTTATTGTCTTATTACTCTGCTTCTGCTCTCGTTAGATGCCTAAATGTGAAGAACTCGATACCACCAACACGCTTCTTCGTCAAAGAATAGTTTTCTTTGGTTCGCAGGTACTGATTGTTTATAAAAATCGTATCTTTTTTGTTTCCTGAATATCTTTATTAATTAATTTATTGCGTTTGTTGATGGGTTTTGTTTTTTTCCATTCTTGTGGTTACTCGGGGCTTTGGATCTTTAAAGTGATTATTGACGTTCACGAATCCAGAATTAGATTATTAGTTGTAACAAAGGGATACAAACAGGAGTTAGTTAGGTGATTTGTATTGCCTTAAAAAGTTATTTTAAATTTTATTATTTTGGCAATAGAGTTCTGAAAAATCTGAAATGGTGGATGTGTTGGGGTTTTCTTCAGTTTTGAGGTGCTTTTTTTTCACGCTACAAAAACTTATGCACAAAATGAATCCCCTTTTAGATTATCATATTCAGTCTCTTTTCCTCTGCGCATATATCCTACTTTTATTTCTTGATGGATTTATCAATTTGATGGCTTGCGTTTTCATATTGCATTCCCGCTTTGCCACAATTTCCGTTGTTTTAAGACTAGTTATACTATGTTGTTAATATCTTAATCAAGTAGTCTAATTTCCTGATGCATTTTGTATCCTTTTTTCTAAGATAGAATCAATTAGTGACTTTGGATCAATTCATTTTTAGCATCTTCTTTCGTACTTGTGTTGTAGTTGTAGTTGTAGTCTACTTTAGTAAATTGACTACAAGATCACGTCTTCTTGTGTCCGCTCACCTTACGCCATTGTGAACATGTTAAACAATTAAAGATGGGGCTAAACACACGATTTTAAAGGTTAATTGTTTTCCGTTTGTTCCAATTTGTTGTTACATTTCGTTTTCTATCGATCTATTTGATTTGTATTTGTTATGTATGAAATTGATCTTAATATGTGCAAGTGTACGGATGATAGGTCTATATAGCTTTTGGAAGAATTGTGCCAACACTTGAAGCAAAATGGAATGTGAAGCTTGCTATTAGAGTAACAACTTTGGGTTCAGATCTTGAAAATTGAAGGTACTTTCTTGATTGTTCAAATATTTACTACCCTTGAAGCAAAATGGTGCATGTATAAATATGTATTGATCTTGATTGTTCAAATATTTACTACCCTTGATGCCTGTTTAAAGTGAGATTAGTAACAACTGCATTCCTTAGTGCTTTGTAGATCTCTTGTCTATAAGAAAAGAAACCAAATCCCGTTTAAGAGTGTGCTACAGCCTTCAAGTATATCGAACAGTTTGCTTCCATGTTTTATGTTATGGTTAATTTTTGAAGTGTTTTGGGGTCATTAATTTTTGGTATTATACCGAAAATCCCGGTACCGAATCGGTGTATTCGGGATTAAAAGATGACACGTGCTTGCATGTCATAAAAGTTTTATGACATGTTCTTCCTTGACACTTTTTTGTGTGTCATAAACACCCTATTATGACGCGCAATGCGTGTCAAGGACGGTATTTTTTTCTAGTAGTGCGGGTGTTTTTGGCTCGACTAAAGTTTCTCTTTATTTATTTTTTATCTTTTTTGATAGGCATATCTCGCTTATTTAATTGGTTTAGGTCAAAGTGTGTGTTGCTACGTTCTGATTGTTTACTTGCTATTTTATAGTCATCTTTATCCAAAAGGTCTTGATAACTTGATCTGATAAGAAATTTTCTTTGTTGTGTACACTACTAATGGAAGATAAAAGCATGCAAGGCCAAAGCCCTATGAATGCTTATGAAAAGAGTAGAAGGTTGAATATTCTAGAGAACGAAAAACAATTACAAGCCCTGGGATTGAAAAATGCTTCTATGTCTTTAAAAGAAGTTGCTACAAAAAAAAAGGTACTAATAACAAATTTGGATAATATAATGTCTTTATGTTTGTTTTCTAACTGTTTGACTTACAGAAACATCCAAGATACATTGCTCCGCAGTCCATGAAAAGATATGCTTATTCAACAGAAACGAGTTACTGCTCCTAATGTCTCTCATGTGCTAGCATCTGCAAAATCTCATATGCGAAAGGTACAAGTGATTAACACAACAAGGCCAATAAATAGTGGTGTACCAGAGTCTGATGAAGGCCACATGAGAGGGCGATCAGTTGTAGCTAAAAGAAAGTTATTTGCAGTCGACAACAATGATGACCACGGGGAGCGTGACATGATATTTCATGGTACCTATATTTTCTCTTTCTAAAATATTTTATTATGATATTCAATTAGTATTAAGTTTGATTCAATTAACTGTTTTCGATGCTTACTGTTTTTGTAACTATATATATCAATTAATAACAAGATGCCGCTGAAGATGATGTAAATAAACACATGGATGGTTTAGAAAATGAGATCGATGAACTGGTGGATGAAGAGTTTGAAGTCCCACAACCAGAAAATGAAGCAGGTTTATCTAATTTACTTGATTGCTTCATTTTTTTTTTGTTTCTCAATACATATATTGTTTGACACATGATGAATATATAAGAAACTATAATAAAACTAAGAAAACGTACAGACTTAATATATTGCCTTTCAATTTATATAGTATTTTTAATGTATACATGTACATTGTAAATCATGTTCACTTTTTGTAGTTCGACATGTACTTAAAAGAGTGAGAGGACCTACGCGTATGCCAGAAGTTTGGGCCCAAGAAAAAGGGGATAGAATTCCTATTTTAGTTAATGAACTTGGACAACCTATTGGTGACAAAGTTAGTAAACTAACCCATTTCATGGGAACCCTTTCAAGGAGTGGAAAGTACTGTCCGATTTATAAACCATGGAATAAAGTTAAGGACAGCAAAAAACAAACGTTGCTCGAATTCATAAAGGTACATAATTAAAAATATGTTTGTTAATGAATGACTAAAGTATTTTTTTTCTAATGTGACATGTTCCATTTTTAGACAAAATTTGATATTCCAGAGGATGCTGAAGGCTGGGTATTGAAATCATTTGGGAAGAAGGTCAAGAACTGGAGGGCAAGAGTTAAGGAAAGCTACTATGATCCGTCTTTGTCACTTCAGGAACAAATAAATTTTAGGCCAAAACAAGTTCAAAAAAAACAATGGAGGAGACTTGTGAAGTATTGGAATAAAACAAAGTCTAAGGTATGAAATAACCTTACACTTCAAATATAAATCCTCAAAATTTGGGATGTTACAATTAGTTTATTTCTCATTATGATATTTTATTTTCTATTGAAGATGGTAAGTGAAAAAAACAAGGTGAATCGGTCAAAAAAGAAGATGGTGCAAGTTACGGGTAAAAAAAGTTATGCTCGAGTCCGTGAAGAGTTAAAGGTGATTGTATGAAATAGTGCAATTCTTAATGTAGTATGTCGATATCCGTTGTTACTACTTATTTTCTTTTTATTCAAACAGGCATCTGTGGGACAAGACCCAAGTCGATTGGAAATGTTTCGTGCATGTTTCTCCAAACATGGAACTACAAAAAATGTGGAAGCTGCAAATGCAATTGTAAGTAATTTCTTATATATTCATATACATATCTTTTCTTTATGTTCTTGATGTTGTTAAAAATACATATCTTATTTTTGTTATTATATCTAATACAGGCACAGATGCAACAACTTAGTTCTAATCTTCCTGATGGTTCGATCGATAAGCCTGGACCAGATGATGTTTTTTTCTAAAGTAATGGGGAAAGATCGAAATGGTGATGCAGTCATGTATGGTCTGGGTGTTCGTGCTTCTGATGTTTGGGGTGTAACATCAAGTCGTTCAACATGTCGTAGAGAAAACATCCAATTGAAGTCTAAATGTGAAGAACTTACTAGTACTGTGGCTCGGTTACAAGCCCAAGTATCGGAGATTAAAGGGAGTACGGATGGTCCTAGTGTTCCACCTCTTACATCACCACATTTTCCCATTGCAACCAATGGACCTCCACGTTTACGGGTATTTTTCTATATAAATCTTTTTTTTTTTTTTTGTGAAACGTTACGTGTACTATTGTGACTAGAGTTTGATATGTTTGTTGAAAACTAAAATCTAGGTCGGAGATGAAGTTGTCCTCAAAAGCATTCTAAACTCTGCCGAGATTGTAGCAAGAGGATGGGTGAAGAGCTTGGACCCAAATGAGCTAGTTGGTGGTACAGAGATTGGACAAGAATGGTGTGAGGTAAACGTTCAAGTAGCAATAAAAATAGATGAAAAGTTGGTGAGACCATATGGGTTATTTTCCACAATTCAAGATTGTATTGGTGCCTCCATTGCATGGCCTTGTCCTTTCATCTCGGTATGTAATTATTAATTTTGTGATACGAATAATTTTAATAATCTGGAACTTAATGCTTATACACGGATGGTTTATTTGTAGGTAGTCCGTGAGGATTGAGGACACATGATGACTCAGGATTCTATGCTGCTTATCTCTTTCGTTGCTTTTAGTTTCTTTGTTAAATGTTACAAAACTTTATGTTGGATGATGCTATAACTTATTCATGTTTAGTGTTTTTGTTATGAATATGTTTATTTGAAATATAATAAAGTTTTATTTCTTTCGTTAGTTGATGTTATATACAGTATATCATAAAATTGTGTGTGTATATGTTTAAAAAACCGTTGTATCATGACTTGTTAGGACTTTCAAATTTGGTCCTATTAAAGTGTACGAATATGCTTTTCTTAGGACGCTATATTGTTTGTTCATTGACATCTTATGCGACCATAAAACTGGTTTCATAATCTTATTTGAGATATTAGGACCCTTTTTTTGGTATAATGCTTCTATAATGTTACATCATAAGGGTCCTATAACTTAATTTTTTAGGACTCTTGTATGTGTATTAAAAGATTAAAACTAGGTAAGCACATGTTAAAACCTTGTAAAAGTGTCCTAATATGTTTTATTAGGAGTTTTTTTTGGGACATATTATGCGACCATAAAATTGGTTTCATAATCTCATTTGAGATATTAGGACGCTTTTTAAGTTTCGTGACTTATTACGACCCCCTTACATGAAACGTTTTTACTGTTGGTCCTATTAAATAAAAGGTCCTATAAAATAACATTTTAGGACACTTTTGTGCGTACTAAAAACCCATTTTTGTTGTAGTGACAAAAAATAAAAAATAAAAAAGAATCCAAACATATACATTTGAAGTGGTGATATATTAATAAAAAAACATTCACATGCACCTCTTGTTAAGCATCTGTAGTGGTGTTTGTGATCAAACAAACATTCTACAAAGAATGGGTATAACAAATAAAAGGATATAACAATTATTAAAATTAACAAAAAAATGTTGGATACCAACCTGAGTGCTAAAATTCTAAATTTGTTCCCTTTGATTCACAATATCATGAAGATGCAATTCATGATCAACATCCCCATTGTTGGCGATAAAAACTAAGTACTTAACTGAGCTTTTACATCTTAATCCAAACCTCAAAGTCAATAATACATTAGAATCAGTTAACACTTTATGAAAAAAAACCCCGCTTAATCGACAAAAAAAAAACTAACAAATTTTCTATTTAACATACTGATTAGGTATAATCACATAAATTGGATTCCTTCTCCATTCCATGAGATAAGAAGCATGGCTAATACATAAAAATTAAAAACAATCAATAATAAAAGAGAACTTCTGTTTATCATATAGAGTTGTGTTTAACTCAATTAATCCAAAATGTCTCAGAATAATATATAATTAACTTATTTTTATGCCTACATGCTCTTTTATAATGCATAATAATATAGTGAGAAAAGGATAATTCATAATATTCATGAATTTGAATTCAAAACAATTGTGATAGTAACAGGTTCTAAATTGGTAGGATAGCAATAACCAACCTTGAATAGCTAATTTGGGCTATATAAATTCAGCAAACAACCATATCTATAATGTGCGGACACGAGCAAAAACTAAACAAAACATCCTAGAAATTTAAAACAATTAAAATAACACAAACCTTGTCAATGGGGGTGATCTGAAGCCTTGTGGAGTGTAATAATAGAGTTCTTAAACAATAAAATGACATCTGATGCAGTAATGAAATAATTAGTATCAATAAACTCATACAGTCACAATCATTACTACCAGATTGCAAATTAGAAACGAAATAAAAAATTCTAAGCGCGTCAGACTCAGATGGTACGTTGATTTGTATCCTCATTGATTGCAATATTAGGAATCATAAACAGTGATAGTTAGTAGTTGAAAGAGGATAGAAAGTAGCGGCTGCCATTGATGAAACCCGATTGTGAGAATTGGATAGAAAGAAATTGTTTTTTTTTTCATTTAGGTTTGTGAGGATAATAAGGGAAAAAAATAGAAAGCGTGCATAAGAAGTGTCTTGAAAAAATGGGCGGGAAAAACATAAAGAGATGGCCTGAGAATGTGCCAAATGTCCCATAATAGGTTTTATTTATATATTATAGTAGATTATACATCGGATGTATAATTGTCATTTTTTTTTGATATTTTAGAACAAAGTAGCATATCTTCTTTATGTTTTGTCTGTATTTTATATGTAATTTCTTTAGATTGTGTATATGTATTATTATTTATTAAAAGACCGTTTGTTATAGCTAATATCTGTATCTAGACAAATATGTTATTAATATTTCTAATATCTAATCATAACATTAATTGAATTATTTAGAGGCAAGTTATATGGTACTTGCACTGTAAGCTTTTTTCCGTCCTTTCAGGAAATCATATATTAATTTTACGCTATAAGATTCCCTTGAAGCTTTCATTATAAGATTCCTTTTATTTCATGGCACTATATAGTCTATTTGTTTAATGAACGTTTGTAAGTAACTTCATTGGAGCTCCTACTTTCAATACTTATCGAAGTTTATTTATTTCTTCTACTATACTATTTTTAATTTATAATTTATAATTATGTAAATTTGTATTGAAAGTATGAGCTTCAGTGATGTTTCTTATAAATTTGTATTGAAAATATAAGTCGACATTATAAATAAAAAAATAGACACTTAATATTTTGATTGTAATTTTTTTTAAATAGACGTATAATTTTAATTAAAGCAAAATACGAAAGTTAATATTTAAAAAAAAAAAATACTCCAAAGTTAAAGACTTTAATTATGATGTTGGAATTATTTATGTAATTTTATACTGTTATTTTAATAACAAAATTAATTCTGTAATAAATGATGTTGTTACAGTTCAAATTTATAATTGAAAATTAAATTACAAATAAATTGTTTATTCAGTCTATAAATGGAAGGGAAATATCAATATTCATTTCCCAATCTTATATTCCTTCAACTTTTTTCAATTTCAAACTTTGTATCACTTAGTTATAATGATATTACGATCAAATTTCCTTCCACCATTATTTTAAAAGATTCTTACAGTCAAAGGAAAAAAAACGATTATCAACAATCCATCGGCAGTGAACTTCGGATTCTTGTATTTTGAAGATTCTTACAGTTAAAGAAAAACATCAATCTATTAGTACTACATGCGAATCCTGTTTATGAAGTTTACGATGGGTTCTTAAGCTTCATGATGCTTAGCTAGAAAGGGTTGTTGATGTATGTTTTGATCATATTTTAATGCAAGTGCAACAGAACTTAAACACTGTGACACCCGGCATGTTCGGCTTAAACATAATAGTAACATCTAAGTCTACCTTAGCGAGAAACGTTTATAAACAAACTTAACTGGGTTAGTTGAGTCGGGTCAATTAGGATTGTCCAGGGTCAATGATCTGGAGGATCATTGGGAGTCGTTTTGGGAATACATTAGTACCGGGTTCCGTCGTTGGTGACATTACATGAACTAATTAAGTATATGTGTAGATTACGGGTCGTGTGGTGGATTGTATGCTTACACTTGCTCAAATGATGTACGAATGATTATACGTGCCTAAACATGCTAAGTATAGACTATAGATGCTTGTTTATGTGTTAGGATGTGTTAGAATGCGTTAAACACGATAAACTGGAAAAAGGTTAACATGTGTTAAAAGTGCTGTTAACATGTGTTAAAAAGTGCTGATGACCTGAATGTGGAAATGGGAACTGAAAAGTGGGCGAACGTAGAACAAAGTGGGCGAATGTGGAAGAGTTCCACATTCGACCACTAAAAAGTGGGCGAATGTGGAAGAGTTCCACATTCGACCACTAAAAAGGGGCGAATGTGGAAAAGTTCCACATTCGACCCCATGAACTGGGCGAACGTGCAGCTGGTATAAATACCATCCTTAGCCATTTTTCACCATTTCACAAACCCTAAACGCCTCTAAACACTCTCTATCAGCTATTAACATTGGGGAAGGAGTTTTTGAGCTTGTTTTTCATAACCTAACTCTCTAAATCATTACAAGTGAAGATCTAAGGTGTGTTCTTCATTACAAATCCTTTTTAAACAATTTTGGCTTGTTTTAATCTAAACCCCAATGGGTCCAGATCTGATATCAACCTATTTTATGAATAAAAACCTTTCCTAACCAAAACCTATTCATGAACAATGAGTTTTTATGCAAATAAACATGTGTTAGTATGATATTATGCATTGTTTGATGATTACTTGTTGTATAGATGATATGACAACAACTTAGGGCTGTTATTAATGATGGGTTATGATTGAAATATGTTACCTTTGATTGTTGATGGTGTTTTAATGATTAAAGGGGGTTTTTAGTTAGATTTAGGGATGTTTTTGGGATGATTATGATAAGGTTATGATAGGGGTTTCTTGTTCATAATGATCCGAGTATGATAAACTGATTATTGATCGAATTCAGAAAGTTTCCTAATTGGGTAATATCTTCATGCATGGTGATGTGACATCTCCATAATTTACCATTTTAGGAAACTTGTAAAACGGATAGATTTTGGGGTAAAATTGGTAGGGTTTCGTAGGAATATACTAATGATGCTTGACTGCTGTAACTCGTGATGTTTCGTGATGTTTTCGGATGTTTTTCGACGCGTTTTTGGAAAAATCTAACATCAGGGGCGAAGGTGGATTCCAGGGGGGCGAAGGTGGAAGACAAAGGGGCGAATGTGCTACAAAGGGGCGAAGGTGGAAGGGAAAGGGGCGACGGTGGAATTTCAGGAACACCTTCGACCAAACAGAAACACCTTCGACCACTTACAAGCCACCTTCGACCACCCGGAACTACATTCGACCCTACGTTGACAAAAATGAGATTTTTGATGCAAACTAAGTGTTTTATGCTTGAACCTTGCGTGTAATCTATGTGTACTTGATTAGTTAGGATAATGGGTCACCAACGGGATGGCGGGTCGGTCTAGTGTGTCGGTTGAACATTTAAACACGTTTTAAAACATACTTGATTACGATCTGGACAATCGGGGGCTAGATAACCTTATGGCTATTAGTCGGAACACTTATGTGAACATTTTGATAGATCTCCGGTAGAGGGATTATCAAGGGCCAAACATCTTTACTTATAATTGAAGAACGCTATCTAAGGTGAGTTCACGGCCCCACTTTTACTGCTTTAACTTTGGGGGAGAAAACATGCGCTAAACAGTTTTGGTAACATATGTCATACTATGGTTTTAACTTTATATTGCTATACGATCTTTTGGAAAGTCCCGGGGGAAACCATGAATGTGCGGGTTTGCACAACGGGGGAAATGTGAATAGATCTATTGGGCGTTACCTGCCCCGCTCGTCGGCTTGGAGGGCCGGGCGGGTGCATATTGTCTCGAACAGGAACATTATTGTGCTGAACATTACGGGCTGCTAAACATGCTAAACATTGCTAAACGTGTCCAGTAATGGTTTCCAATCGTAGTAGTAATAAAATATACGCCTAGCTAGCGTACTTGGTAGTATTGATATAGTATGGACATGGTATCACTTGGTAACTCTTTTTGAACAAACCTGTGAACTCACCAGCATTATATGTTGACATCTTTTGGCATGTTTTTCTCAGGTCGCTAAGGTAGCAACAACTGGATCTAGGCGCACGAGTCGGCACGGGCGTCTAGGGTTTAGAGCATGGTCTTCATTAAACATTTGAACTATGTCTTTTGGGTTGTAAACATTTAAAGCTTCCGCTACAGTTTATGCTTTTATAATTATATCTTTTGGGTTTTGTGTTATGCATATAGTGTTGTTTATTGTGACCGTTGACTTGAATCCTGGTTTGTCATGCGCCTCGCGGTAAAACCCCGCAAGTGGAATTTGAGGGTGTGACAGATTGGTATCAGAGCCAATGGTTATAGTGAACTAGGACTGCATTTAGAGTCTAGTCTATAGCCGAGTCGCACACACTAGACGGTCACATACTTGTGTCGGTTTGGAACATGTACTAACTTGTCGGGGTGTCGTTACATTATCATCACACTTCTCTGTTACATCATCCGTTTTTATTTGGGTTCTTACCTACTCTTGTCTTCTTCTTCTGGATTGAAGGAGGAGGGGTTGATTGGTTGGTTCTTGCACACACATGCCTTCTTACACTTGCACCTATTGCCACATAGGCGACAATGTTCGTTGACTGGAGTCTAAATTAGGGGTACATCTGGAGGACCATGTAGAGCAGTTTATCATTTCGGGTGCACACGAAATATTAAACTGGGATGCATGAAAATCCCGATGGACTTCGAGTTTGGATGTATAGTCCTGAAATTGTCCCTAGGTTAACTCTTGAAAATTCTAGTGGTTGACACTGGAAGTGAATCTGAATCTCTCGATTTCTTGGTTTGTTAGATCATGTCTGGTGCTCGTGGTGGTGGACGTCGTGGTGGTGGTCGTGGCGGCGGTGGTCGTGCCGGAGGCGGTGGTCGTGGGAACATCAACATGACCCAAGCTGAGCTGAACAACTTGCTCCAGCAGCAAGTGAACATGGCTATGGCTAATTTCCAGGCCGGGATTAATGCCATGGGTGGTGAGTTGATTTCTGTCAACCTTGCCTCATTTTTGAGTTTCGTGTCCTTTCGTTTGTGTTTTACTCGTGTACCGTGTTTCAGGTGTTGGTGCCAATCCACCCCCACCTTAGTGCTCTTATAAGAAGTTTAGGGACTGTCAGCCCCATAACTTCGCTGGTACTGAAGGGGCAGTGGGACTGCTCCGATGGTTGGAGAAGGTTGAATCTGTGTTTGTCATGTGTAACTTTCCTGCTGGGGACCGAGTGAAGTATGCTACTGCGACATTTGAGGAGCCTGCATTGTCGTGGTGGAATGCTACTACTCAGAATATGGGACTGGGAGAGGCTATTGCTATGCCTTGGGCGGAGTTTGTGCAGCTTTTGAGAGGTGAATACTGTCCGAGGGAGGAGATACAGAAGTTGGAGCATGAGGTCTGGAGTTACAAGATGGTTGGGTCGGAGATTGAGGAGTATACTGTGAGGAGGAACGAGCTGGCGGTGTTGTGTCCTGACTTACACACACCCGAGTACAGGAGGATCGAGCACTATGTGTCTGGACTAGTGCCCGAGATTGCTGGGTTGGTGGCTGCTGGGAATCTTCCCACTATTGCTGAAGTTGTCCGATCAGCTCATCGGATGACTAACCTGAAGGTGGCGGAAGGCGTTTTGCCACCCAAGGGTACTACTGTGAAGACTACTGAGGGGAACAAGAGGAAGTGGGAGAGTGTGGGGAAGAGTGTGGTGCCAGCTCAGCCGGCAAAGAAGTTTGATACGTCTGGGTCTTCTTCTGGGGCGAAGACGGGTGGGTATGTCGGAAAGCATCCCAAGTGTAACAAATGTGGCTTTCACCATTCGGGGAACTGTGATCGAGCTCGTTGTCATCGGTGCCAAAAGTTGGGGCACCATGCTAAGGATTGCAAGGTGGCGCTCACCCCAACTCAGACTCCTGCGGCTACTCCTGCTCCTGCTGCTCAGGGGACTCAGGGGAGGCAGGGGTGTTACAACTGTGGTGACACGGGGCACTTCAAGCGTGATTGTCCCAAGCTGAAGCAGGGCGATGATGGGAGGGGCGGAAACGGTAGCGGTAACGGGAATGGCGGCGGAGGCAGGACTGCGCGTGCTTTCGTCATTGGGTCTGCGGAGGCTAGGCAGGATCCAGACACAGTTACCGGTACGTTCCTTCTCAACAATCGCTATGTTTCTGTTTTATTTGATTCTGGTGCCGATAAGAGCTTCGTATCTGTGGATGTTAGTCAATTGCTAGATATAGTACCCACACCTTTAGAGGCTAAGTACTTGATAGAATTGGCTAATGGTAAGAACATCGAGGCGACTCATATCCTTAGGGAGTGTCACTTGGAACTGTCGGGTCTGTCATTCCCCATTGACCTTATGCCTGTACCTTTGGGTAGTTTCGATGTCGTTGTGGGCATGGACTGGTTATCGTTGTATCGTGCAGAGATTGTTTGCTTTGACAAGGTTATTCGGATCCCTCTCCCCGATGGAGAAATTCTTTCGGTTCATGGCGAGAAAAGCGGTGCTCCGCTGAGTATCATTTCCAGCATGAAAGCCCGTAAGTATCTTCGAAAGGGCTGTTCGGCCATTCTGGCACTTGTTAACGTTTCTACTGACGGTGAGAAGAAGATCGAGGATATCCCGGTGGTTCGTGACTTTCCTGATGTGTTTCCTGATGATTTGCCTGGTCTTCCTCCCCATCGTCAGGTTGAGTTTGGTATTGATCTTGCTCCGGGCGCAGCTCCTATTGCCCGAGCTCCGTATCGTCTTGCACCTCCCGAGATGCAAGAGTTATCCAGCCAGTTACAGGAACTCTTGGAAAAGGGTTTCATTCGACCGAGCTCGTCCCCGTGGGGAGCTCCTATTTTGTTTGTGAAGAAGAAGGACGGGAGCCTTCGTATGTGTATTGACTACCGTGAGCTGAACAAAGTGACCATCAAGAATCGTTATCCTCTTCCTCGCATTGATGATCTCTTTGACCAGCTTCAGGGCTCTAGCTACTACTCGAAGATTGATTTGCGGTCCGGTTATCACCAATTGCGCGTCAGGGAAGCTGACATCCAGAAGACTGCTTTTCGCACTCGTTATGGCCATTTTGAGTTCTTGGTCATGCCTTTCGGTCTCACTAACGCACCGGCGGTGTTCATGGATTTGATGAACCGCGTTTGTAAACCGTACCTGGATAAGTTCGTCATCGTGTTCATTGATGACATTCTGATTTATTCCAAGAACAAGGCGGATCATGAGGAACATCTGCGGTTGGTCTTGGAACTTTTGAGACGGGAGCAATTGTATGCTAAGTTCTCAAAGTGTGATTTTTGGTTACGTGAAGTTCAATTCCTAGGGCATGTGGTGAATGAACTGGGAATTCATGTCGATCCGGCTAAGATCGAAGCTATTAAAGACTGGGAAGCACCAAAGACGCCATCTGAGGTGCGGCAATTCCTGGGTCTTGCAGGTTACTATCGGCGTTTTATCGAGGGATTTTCGAAGATCGCTCAACCCCTCACCGCTCTCACCCAGAAGGACCGAAAGTTCGACTGGGACGAACCACAGGAATCAGCATTTCAGATGCTGAAGCTTAAACTTTGTTCTGCACCTATCCTATCCCTTCCTGAGGGTACGGATGATTTCGTTGTGTACTGTGATGCTTCCATACGGGGTCTTGGTTGCGTGTTGATGCAGCGCGGGAAGGTTATTGCTTATGCTTCTCGTCAACTCAAAGTTCATGAGAAGAATTACACTACTCATGACTTAGAACTGGGTGCAGTGGTCTTTGCGTTGAAAATCTGGAGACATTACTTGTACGGTACCAAGTGTGAAGTTTACACCGATCACAAGAGTCTCCAGCATATTTTCGACCAGAAGGTGTTAAACATGCGGCAGCGTCGTTGGGTTGAACTCTTGAACGACTACGACTGTGCGATTAAGTACCATCCTGGCAAGGCAAACGTTGTGGCGGATGCCTTGAGCAGGAAAGAGTCGGCGAAGCCTCGGCGTGTCCGAGCCTTGCAGCTTACCATTCATTCCTCCTTACCTGACCGGATCCGTTCGGCTCAGGTGGATGCCTTGAAGGAGGAAAACCTTAAGGCCGAAACGATGCACAGTGCGGACAAACACCTTGAGCTTAGGTCTGATGGCCTACACTACTTCGCTGGGCGTGTTTGGGTTCCTTTACTCGGGGGATTACGGGAGCTTGTCTTGGACGAGGCTCACAAATCCCGGTATTCTATTCATCCAGGCTCCGATAAGATGTATCAGGATCTGAAGATACTTTATTGGTGGCCGAACATGAAGGCTGATATAGCCTCCTATGTGAGCAAATGCTTGACCTGTGCTAAGGTCAAGGTGGAGTATCAGAAGCCGTCTGGTCTCCTACAGCAACCTGAGATTCCAGAATGGAAGTGGGAGCGGATCACGATGGATTTCGTCACCAAACTACCGAGATCACCAAGTGGCTGCGACAAGATTTGGGTGATCGTCGACCGGTTGACGAAATCGGCACACTTCATACCTATTAAGGAAACGGATGGACTCGAGCGGTTGGCTCGGCTCTACCTTAAGGAGGTGGTTTCTCGGCACGGGGTGCCTGTTTCTATCATTTCTGATCGTGATTCCCGCTTTGCTTCGCGTTTCTGGAAGGCTCTTCATAAGGCCTTGGGTACTCAGCTGGATATGAGTACGGCTTATCATCCGCAAACTGACGGGCAGAGTGAGCGGACGATACAAACACTGGAGGACATGCTGCGGGCATGTGTCATCGATTTTGGCAAAAGTTGGGAGATTCACCTGCCGTTGGTGGAATTCTCCTACAACAACAGCTATCACTCTAGCATCAAGGCAGCTCCGTTCGAGGCTCTTTACGGACGGAAATGCCGATCACCACTTTGTTGGGCCGAGGTGGGCGAGAGCCAGCTCACTGGTCCGGAACTGGTGTACGAAACTTCGGAGAAAATCGTACAGATCCGTAACCGTTTGGCAGCTGCGCGGGATCGTCAGAAGAGCTATGCCGATCGCCGTCGCAAACCGCTAGAGTTCCAGGTTGGGGACAAGGTGCTTCTAAAAGTTTCACCATGGAAGGGCGTCATACGCTTTGGGAAGCGTGGCAAACTTAACCCTCGTTATGTCGGACCGTTCGCAATCCTGGATCGGATTGGGCCGGTGGCATATAGACTTGACTTACCGACGGAGCTCGGTAGTGTGCACAACGTCTTCCATGTGTCTAACTTGAAGAAGTGTTTGGCTGATGTATCTCTCATTGTACCACTGGAAGAGATCAAGGTGGATGATCGTCTTCGCATTGTGGAGGAACCTGTCGAGATTCTGGATTACAAGATTCGTAGCCTTCGGCGGAGTAAAATCCGCATCGTTAAAGTTTGTTGGAACTCGGACCGTGGACCGGAGTTCACGTGGGAACGAGAGGACCAGATGAAGGCTAAGTACCCTCATCTCTTTCCGAAGCGCGCGTTCGAGTCCAGGCATGTTACTGCTGAAGCAGAGTGAATCTCGGGGCGAGATTCCCTTTCAACGTGGGGATGATGTGACAACCGGTAACCTTTCTTTTCGTTTTCTTCCTTTTCGTCTTTTTCATTTTGGGCTTCGTGCAATTTTCGGGACGAAAATTCTTTCAACGTGGGGATGATGTGACACCCGGCATGTTCGGCTTAAACATAATAGTAACATCTAAGTCTACCTTAGCGAGAAACGTTTATAAACAAACTTAACTGGGTTAGTTGAGTCGGGTCAATTAGGATTGTCCAGGGTCAATGATCTGGAGGATCATTGGGAGTCGTTTTGGGAATACATTAGTACCGGGTTCCGTCGTTGGTGACATTACATGAACTAATTAAGTATATGTGTAGATTACGGGTCGTGTGGTGGATTGTATGCTTACACTTGCTCAAATGATGTACGAATGATTATACGTGCCTAAACATGCTAAGTATAGACTATAGATGCTTGTTTATGTGTTAGGATGTGTTAGAATGCGTTAAACACGATAAACTGGAAAAAGGTTAACATGTGTTAAAAGTGCTGTTAACATGTGTTAAAAAGTGCTGATGACCTGAATGTGGAAATGGGAACTGAAAAGTGGGCGAACGTAGAACAAAGTGGGCGAATGTGGAAGAGTTCCACATTCGACCACTAAAAAGTGGGCGAATGTGGAAGAGTTCCACATTCGACCACTAAAAAGGGGCGAATGTGGAAAAGTTCCACATTCGACCCCATGAACTGGGCGAACGTGCAGCTGGTATAAATACCATCCTTAGCCATTTTTCACCATTTCACAAACCCTAAACGCCTCTAAACACTCTCTATCAGCTATTAACATTGGGGAAGGAGTTTTTGAGCTTGTTTTTCATAACCTAACTCTCTAAATCATTACAAGTGAAGATCTAAGGTGTGTTCTTCATTACAAATCCTTTTTAAACAATTTTGGCTTGTTTTAATCTAAACCCCAATGGGTCCAGATCTGATATCAACCTATTTTATGAATAAAAACCTTTCCTAACCAAAACCTATTCATGAACAATGAGTTTTTATGCAAATAAACATGTGTTAGTATGATATTATGCATTGTTTGATGATTACTTGTTGTATAGATGATATGACAACAACTTAGGGCTGTTATTAATGATGGGTTATGATTGAAATATGTTACCTTTGATTGTTGATGGTGTTTTAATGATTAAAGGGGGTTTTTAGTTAGATTTAGGGATGTTTTTGGGATGATTATGATAAGGTTATGATAGGGGTTTCTTGTTCATAATGATCCGAGTATGATAAACTGATTATTGATCGAATTCAGAAAGTTTCCTAATTGGGTAATATCTTCATGCATGGTGATGTGACATCTCCATAATTTACCATTTTAGGAAACTTGTAAAACGGATAGATTTTGGGGTAAAATTGGTAGGGTTTCGTAGGAATATACTAATGATGCTTGACTGCTGTAACTCGTGATGTTTCGTGATGTTTTCGGATGTTTTTCGACGCGTTTTTGGAAAAATCTAACATCAGGGGCGAAGGTGGATTCCAGGGGGGCGAAGGTGGATTCCAGGGGGCGAAGGTGGAAGACAAAGGGGCGAATGTGCTACAAAGGGGCGAAGGTGGAAGGGAAAGGGGCGAAGGTGGAATTTCAGGAACACCTTCGACCAAACAGAAACACCTTCGACCACTTACAAGCCACCTTCGACCACCCGGAACTACATTCGACCCTACGTTGACAAAAATGAGATTTTTGATGCAAACTAAGTGTTTTATGCTTGAACCTTGCGTGTAATCTATGTGTACTTGATTAGTTAGGATAATGGGTCACCAACGGGATGGCGGGTCGGTCTAGTGTGTCGGTTGAACATTTAAACACGTTTTAAAACATACTTGATTACGATCTGGACAATCGGGGGCTAGATAACCTTATGGCTATTAGTCGGAACACTTATGTGAACATTTTGATAGATCTCCGGTAGAGGGATTATCAAGGGCCAAACATCTTTACTTATAATTGAAGAACGCTATCTAAGGTGAGTTCACGGCCCCACTTTTACTGCTTTAACTTTGGGGGAGAAAACATGCGCTAAACAGTTTTGGTAACATATGTCATACTATGGTTTTAACTTTATATTGCTATACGATCTTTTGGAAAGTCCCGGGGGAAACCATGAATGTGCGGGTTTGCACAACGGGGGAAATGTGAATAGATCTATTGGGCGTGACCTGCCCCGCTCGTCGGCTTGGAGGGCCGGGCGGGTGCATATTGTCTCGAACAGGAACATTATCGTGCTGAACATTACGGGCTGCTAAACATGCTAAACATTGCTAAACGTGTCCAGTAATGGTTTCCAATCGTAGTAGTAATAAAATATACGCCTAGCTAGCGTACTTGGTAGTATTGATATAGTATGGACATGGTATCACTTGGTAACTCTTTTTGAACAAACCTGTGAACTCACCAGCATTATATGTTGACATCTTTTGGCATGTTTTTCTCAGGTCGCTAAGGTAGCAACAACTGGATCTAGGCGCACGAGTCGGCACGGGCGTCTAGGGTTTAGAGCATGGTCTTCATTAAACATTTGAACTATGTCTTTTGGGTTGTAAACATTTAAAGCTTCCGCTACAGTTTATGCTTTTATAATTATATCTTTTGGGTTTTGTGTTATGCATATAGTGTTGTTTATTGTGACCGTTGACTTGAATCCTGGTTTGTCATGCGCCTCGCGGTAAAACCCCGCAAGTGGAATTTGAGGGTGTGACAAACACCGACGTTCATTTTGCTTGAGTTTTTGTTTTGAATTCTATGGCAAGAAGATCATTCTTTAGTGTTTTTTCTTAGAAGCATTCTTTTATGTTTATTGGGATTTTTTATTTAGTTTGTTAATTTGGATGTTGTAAATTTGTTAATTGAAATCAAAGCAGTTTTTTTAATAATATTTGTATTAAGAAGACCGTTCGTAGTAATAGCGGTTTTCTTTTTAACATTTGTTATCCTAACCCAGAGGTTATTGATCTGTCCATTTATGTTTCCATTGTTGTAACACCCTTAACTATTAAATATTTGTTTAGTTTTATTAACTGGTTTCGTGACACAACAGATGTTACTAAATAGGTTTTTCTTACATCTAAAAATATAGGAATTCATATAATATTAAAATATAAGTCCACAGTTTAAATAAAAAAATGAGACAATTAATATTTAAAAAAATTAAAAACGACATAAGTTAAGGAGTTTAATTATCAGTATAAATTTAAAATACAGAAACATTTTCAAATTGATAAACATAAGATTTTCTTTATCAATTTGAAAATGTTTCTGTATTTTAAATTTATACTGATATTTTAATAACAACTTTAATTGTTTGACAAAATGTTCTTACGGTGAGTTTTTTGACGGTTTTTTTCCTTCTACAGATTTTACACAATCTGTTCGTAAAAGTACTGAGAGATTTTTTTTTGTGACAACAATTGTTTTTAATGTCAACAAATTTTATAAAAGACCCCAAAATAATGATTACGATTTTGAAGTTTCTTTATTAACATTATTATTTTATTATTATTGTTTTGTTATAAAATATAATTTCATTTTTTAAGTTATAACATAAGTAAAAGAGTTCACATCATTTATATTCAAATGAGTATAAATTAAATACATTTTGTTGTTTAATAAAAATAATAAGAAATAATGATAATATGTAAATTTGTGGTATTATTTTTTAGTTGTTTAACAATAGTAAAATAAAGTACATCTATCATTAATGACTATCGTATTTTGCAAGTTTCCATCTACTTGCTTTATCTGAATAGTTGTCCTGGTAAAGTTATAAATTCTCGAACCTTTGTAATTGTGAATTTGAAAAGACTAATATTGTTTAAATGTATAGTAGTAAATTCTTTATAACATTATTTTATTATTTTAATTTTTTTGCTTGAAAAGACTAATATTTTTTTTACTCTATAAAAGGCGAGGAAAACGTCATTTCAGTTTGTAAGTTTATTTGTCTTCTTTTGTAAGGGTCGACAAATGCAGCAATATGCATGTTATTTCGTTTAAATTTCTTACCAACAGCGCTTTTAAAAATTCTGTTAATCAAACAAAATGTATTACCCATAAACCTTTGCTAATCAAGTTGGAATTTGTGTTCTCGGGAGATTTTTACAATCCTTACAATCAAAAGAAAATATTTATAGTAGTAAATTATTTACTACATTATTTTGTTATTTTATTTTTTGTGATTGTAATGATTTTGTAGCTTTTGGTTGTATTTTGTATTTTTAATGTTTGTGTGACTCGCATATTTCGAGTCAAATTAAGGAATTCCAACAATCCGTTTGTAAGAAAGTTGGAATTCATGTTTTTCGTTGATTCATACAATCAAAGGAAAACAACAATCCATTATTATTAGTTATTTTGCTTATTATGTTTATGGTTTATGATTGAAAAGTATTTTAATGTTAAACTGGATATTTATTATATTTAAAACTGGATATTTTGCTTATTTGCTTCATAATTTCTTAACATATATCAAGATTTTTAATTATCAAATTTAATCATGTAATAAAAGATGTTGTTACAGTGAAAATACTGAAAGACTTTTGTGTGACAACAACTGTTGAAAATTAATACATCTGTTTGAAGGATGTTATAAAAAGCCTCTACATCTGAACCCACTCTACTAAACACAAATTCGCTTGAAATAGATGTTATAAAAATGCCCAAAAATAATGATTACGATTTTGAATTTACTTTATTAACATTATATTATTATTATTGATGTTGCAATTGTCTTTCATTATATAAAAAATAAATAAAAAGTCCCAAAAGTAACTTACAACTTTTGTCACACCCTCAAATTCCACGTGCGGGGTTTTACCGCGAGGCGCGTGACAAACCAGGATCTATGTCAACGGTCACAATAAACGACACTATATGATACGTAAAATGACATAAACAAACCATCAAGTTTTCATAAATCCATCGCTGCAAAAGCGTAACTTTATTACAACCCAAAATGTAAAAGTACGTAAGTCTGAAAAAGATAAGAAAATGCATATGAATCCTAGACGCCGTGTGACTCCGTGCGCCTATGATAAGCTGCTACCTCAACGACCTGAGACAAACATGCTAAAAACGTCAGCAAATAATGCCGGTGAGTTCACAGGTTTTATAATAAATGTTTATGTAATGAAAGCCATCATGTTATCACTATGTTAGAAATGATAGCACTAGCTAGACGCATGAGTAATACTACTACGACCGGAAACCATTACAGACAACGATATATGATTTTGCCCGAAACGATTATGCACTACCATTCCTGGTAGCGTTATGACCGAGACAATATGCACCCGCCTGGCTCCCAGCCGACGGGTGGGGTCTGTCAGTCCCAATAGATCTATCCACATTTCCCCCGTTATGCTATCCAGCAAATTCATGGTTTCCCCGGGACTTTACGTATCGTATATTATGTAATTGAATTAACACTAGTATAACATGATAATTTATGAAATAAGTATGAGCATGTCTCTCCCCCGAAATGTAAAACGTAAAGTGGGGCCGTGAAACTCACCTGATGCTGCTCCTTGCACTAAGACAAGTAAACCTGCTCAATAGACGGCACCAAATACCGGTGACCTATCATGTCGAGCGTATAAGGTGTTAGACTAACAACCCGTAGGTTGATTAGTCCCTATCAGTCCAGACCATAACCGTGTACATATGAAATGATGTTTAAACGTTTAACCGACCACACCAGACAAGGCTCGACATCCCATTGGTGACCCGACATCTCACATGTTAGCCGAAAGCAAGATATCATGCAACATATGCAATTAAACACTTAATGCGCGCAAGAGTTCACCTAATCTAACATAACAGTTAATTAACGCATAACAAAGTCCGAACACGTGTTACCAAGTCATTAGACATGTCCCGGGGTTCGTAACATGTTCCTAGGTGTCAATCCGTGTTTCGGGATGTTAAAATATACATAAAGCAGCATTACACGCGATTAGGAACCAAACTAGCATTTAGGATTGTAATCACTAGTAGAAGTGGCATTTAGGATTGTAATCACTAGTTGTTTAGGCGAATAGGATTGTAATTGCAGAAACTTCAGGCGATTAGGTTCCTATTCTCATGAAGCATCATGCGAGTAGGAGCCTACTCGCCTCTGCACATCTGTAGTGCATTTTCGCGCGTCGAACACTCCAAATCAGATCCGAAACATGTAAAAACACCCAATACCTAACCCAAAACATTAACCCAACTATTTCAAGCAAAAACCCCTAATTTATCATCACCCTAGCCATCCCGAATGCACACGGTTTCCCAAAATAGCATATCTTGCATGTAAGCATCACATCAACATGTAAAACTTACCCTAAATAGCAAATACTCAGCTTTCATCACATAACGGCGTTATCCGACATTACCCTACTGTTCTAGCATCATCCTAGAGCAAACCCTATCCTCAAACAATCAACCAAACACAACATATCATCATCAATCCACCATAATCGCCCAAACGGGTCAAAACGCCTAATATCAATATCACACATCTATGAACCTTCAAATCCCTAGATTATTATCAAATTAGCTTATCTAGATTAGAAACATATCAATAACACAAGAACAATCATGTTTAGACGATAAAGATCCTATCTTGCATGACTACATCACATAAAACAAGTATAGATGTGTGGGTTTGTTTTGAAACCGATTTTAATAAGTTTTCAAAGACACAAACGTTTATAAATCAGGTCTGGACCATTAGGGATCAAAACAATACTATTATAAAGGTTTGGGATGAAGAACACACCTTGAAATGGTGAGATTATGGGTTGTAAGACTTGAAAATATGATTTCTTGCTCAAAAACGAGTTGGAGAGGTTGGATAAGGTGTGGGGTGGCTTTGGGGTGTATTAGGGTTTCACAAATAATGTTTTGAAACATAAGGGTGGTATTTATAGGGGTTTTTAGTCGTGACCTGCAGTATAGGCGAGTACGCAGATGTTATTGGCGAGTAGGATCCTATTCGCTAGTAACAACTAGCATTTAGGCCTTACTCGCTAGTAATACTAGCATTTAGGCCCTATTCACTAGTAACAACTAGCATTTAGCCCTACTCACTAGTAACAACTAGCATTTAGCCCCTAATCACTAGTAGCAACTAGCATTTAGCCCCTAATCACCCCAAGGGGCTTCCTACTCGCCTATAGCCTAAGTATCCGAGCTTTTGGCGCGTTAAACCCTATTTTAACATATATAAACACGTTTTCACATACCGACAAGTCACATAATGATTACCAACATATAATGCACGATAAATAACACGTTCCCACCCGATCACCAATTCCCGGGACCCGAGACTTGCGTGTGTGCGTTAAACCCGGCGATTCCACGAATCACCGATCCTTGTACACATGGTTATGGACCGACACCCAATGGTCCCTCGGACCATTGTAACGACTCCCGATGATTCCCGAATCATCGATACGACTCGACCGACCTGGTCAAGTATGATATTAAGTAGTTGTTTTCAATGTTTTCGTTGAGGTAGACTCGTATGTATGCAAAGTGTGAAACGCATGTATGTAGAGTACGAAACGTATGTATGTAAAGTATGAAAAGTATTAACCTGAATATGTCGGGTGTCACATCATCCCCCAGTTGAAAGAATTTTCGTCCCGAAAATTTCCCGAAGTCAAAGAGAACGAAACGATAAAAAGAAAAATTTCCCCAAAAATTTTCCGGTCGTCACATCATCCCCTTGTTGAAAGGAATCTCGCCCCGAGATTCACTCTTCGACAGTGATGGGTGTCGACCTAACCCAAGTAACGTTTCCCAGAATGTAAATGAAAGGATAACAACGAACGAAGAATGATAGCAACGGTTACTCTATGCCGGGGAACCGCCCTCCCCAAAGTGAATACAAAACAATGAATCCTCCTAATCGAAGGCCTACCAGAGACTACTGTGATCGGTATAAATGATACACCGGTACCGTCCAAGTAGCATCTCTAAAGGACCCACATCAGACTGATGAATGCAAAACGATGATCAAATACCAACTAAATGCACACAATGAATACGAATTGCCAAGCAATGTGAATGAAAATGAATACAAGTATAACGAGAATCAAGAAAAGAATACTCACCAGTAACAGTATCAGGATCCTCCTGGTTCTCCCTAGCACCGATAACATAAGCACGAGCCGGAGCAGTTCGACCGCCACCCTCGCCTTGTTTCACCTTGGGACAGTCCCGCCTGAAGTGCCCAGTGTCACCACTGTGATAGCATCCCTGATTTCCCATGGGTGCAGCAGTGGTAGTAGTAGTAGTAGGGGCAATCACCTGTTGCTGAGTCTGAAGATTCATCCTGCAGCTCTGGGCTTGATGCCCGTTCCTCTTACATCGGGTACAATAACTACAATCCCCAAGATGATGGTACCCACAACGATCACACCTAGGCAGCCTCCCGGTGTACCCACTCTGCCTCTGCTCAGAAGATGCACCCGTAGCCTCAAATTTCCTCGGCTGCTGCTGCTGAGGCTGAACTGTACCCTTTCCCGCGCTCTCCCATTTCCTCTTGTTGCCATCAGAGGTCTTCACCACAGTACCCTTAGGAGGCAAAACACCCTCCTGAACCTTCTGCTTAGTCAGCCTATGAGCCAACCGAATGGTATCCCGAAGTGTAGTAGCATCATTCGCGGTCACCAACCCGCGGACCTCAGGCACCAACCCATTGATGTAGAACTCAATAGCCTTATATTCAGGCGTCACAGAATCCGGGCACAAAAGTGCCAACTCATGGTAGCGAGTGGTATACTCCTCTATCTCAGATCCCACCATCTGATGATTCCACAGCTCATGCTCCAAACTCTTGATCTCATCCCTGGGGCAATACTCCCTCTTCAAACGAAACACAAACTCGGTCCATGGCAACGCATGGGCCTCCAGTAAACCAATAGTCTGCACCGTCGAATTCCACCAAGTCAAGGCACATCCCTCGAATGTCCCTGAAGCATACTTCACACGATACTCCTCTGGGCAGTTACACATGGAGAAATCAGACTCGACCTTCTCTAACCAACGAAGTAGTCCCACAGCTCCCTCAGTCCCACTGAAGTTATGGGGCTTGCAGTCCTGGAACATCTTATAAGTACAGTGGACTGGAGGAGGTGGAGGTGGAGGTGGAGGTGGTTGAGAATGAAAAGCACCCCCTGTTACAACAAGCAACATGGTCAGAAAACGAACATCACACGACAAAAGATAAGGAATGAGGGTAGGGGTAATTAAATTACCACCATGGCCCTGCTGGGCGGCCTGCTGCGCAGCAATAGCAGCTGCCACGTGCTCCTGGATCAGATTATTCAGCTCCGCTTGGGTCATGCTGATGTTACCACAACCCCCATTGCGTCCACCGCCATTCCGGCCACCAACGCGACCACCACGACGTCCTGCCATCTTCTGTCAAGGTCAAAGACAAGACATCAGATTCCAGAAAAGATAACAAGGAATCATGAAGAAATCATAAGCAATAAGGTCAACCAGAGAACTGGATTCCATCATGGTTATTAGATCAAACACAGAGTCCACCAGGATTTCCATGCATTTCAACTTATTATTTCGTGTGCACCCGAAATGATAAGTCGCTCTACATGGTCCCCGAGGCGTGCTCCTAGCCTGACTTTCAGACCACAAGGCACCCACATTCAAGAATAGATAAGAACTCCTAGGTGATACAACACCCAAGATGTAGAACAACAAGTACAAGTGTGAGATGATGTGTGCGAGCAAGTGTGTCCATTGGAGTATAGAAAGGGGAGATGTCCGAATCTTGGACAAATCTCCGAAGGGTGCCGAAGCCACTCCAATGTACGCCACCGCCGTGCAAGGATAGTAAGCCTCTTCGTCTTCAGTACGAAGATGAAAGATAGAATAAGAAATAAGCAAAATAGATAGATGATGTAAGCATAAATGATAACAACGAATGTAATACTAACACCCCGGCAATTCCCATATGTCATGACTTATATGAATGTGACCGTCTAGTGTGTGCGACTCGGCTATAGACTTGACTCAACATGCAGTCCTAGTTCACTATAACCATTGGCTCTGATACCAATCTGTCACACCCTCAAATTCCACGTGCGGGGTTTTACCGCGAGGCGCGTGACAAACCAGGATCTATGTCAACGGTCACAATAAACGACACTATATGATACGTAAAATGACATAAACAAACCATCAAGTTTTCATAAATCCATCGCTGCAAAAGCGTAACTTTATTACAACCCAAAATGTAAAAGTACGTAAGTCTGAAAAAGATAAGAAAATGCATATGAATCCTAGACGCCGTGTGACTCCGTGCGCCTATGATAAGCTGCTACCTCAACGACCTGAGACAAACATGCTAAAAACGTCAGCAAATAATGCCGGTGAGTTCACAGGTTTTATAATAAATGTTTAAGTAATGAAAGCCATCATGTTATCACTATGTTAGAAATGATAGCGCTAGCTAGACGCATGAGTAATACTACTACGACCGGAAACCATTACAGACAACGATATATGATTTTGCCCGAAACGATTATGCACTACCATTCCTGGTAGCGTTATGACCGAGACAATATGCACCCGCCTGGCTCCCAGCCGACGGGTGGGGTCTGTCAGTCCCAATAGATCTATCCACATTTCCCCCGTTATGCTATCCAGCAAATTCATGGTTTCCCCGGGACTTTACGTATCGTATATTATGTAAATGAATTAACACTAGTATAACATGATAATTTATGAAATAAGTATGAGCATGTCTCTCCCCCGAAATGTAAAACGTAAAGTGGGGCCGTGAAACTCACCTGATGCTGCTCCTTGCACTAAGACAAGTAAACCTGCTCAATAGACGGCACCAAATACCGGTGACCTATCATGTCGAGCGTATAAGGTGTTAGACTAACAACCCGTAGGTTGATTAGTCCCTAGCAGTCCAGACCATAACCGTGTACATATGAAATGATGTTTAAACGTTTAACCGACCACACCAGACAAGGCCCGACATCCCATTGGTGACCCGACATCTCACATGTTAGCCGAAAGCAAGATATCATGCAACATATGCAATTAAACACTTAATGCGCGCAAGAGTTCACCTAATCTAACATAACAGTTAATTAACGCATAACAAAGTCCGAACACGTGTTACCAAGTCATTAGACATGTCCTGGGGTTCGTAACATGTTCCTAGGTGTCAATCCGTGTTTTGGGATGTTAAAATATACATAAAGCAGCATTACACGCGATTAGGAACCAAACTAGCATTTAGGATTGTAATCACTAGTAGAAGTGGCATTTAGGATTGTAATCACTAGTAGAAGTGGCATTTAGGATTGTAATCACTAGTTGTTTAGGCGAATAGGATTGTAATTGCAGAAACTTCAGGCGATTAGGTTCCTATTCTCATGAAGCATCATGCGAGTAGGAGCCTACTCGCCTCTGCACATCTGTAGTGCATTTTCGCGCGTCGAACACTCCAAATCAGATCCGAAACATGTAAAAACACCCAATACCTAACCCAAAACATTAACCCAACTATTTCAAGCAAAAACCCCTAATTTATCATCACCCTAGCCATCCCGAATGCACGCGGTTTCCCAAAATAGCATATCTTGCATGTAAGCATCACATCAACATGTAAAGCTTACCCTAAATAGCAAATACTCAGCTTTCATCACATAACGGCGTTATCCGACATTACCCTACTGTTCTATCATCATCCTAGAGCAAACCCTATCCTCAAACAATCAACCAAACACAACATATCATCATCAATCCACCATAATCGCCCAAACGGGTCAAAACGCCTAATATCAATATCACACATCTATGAACCTTCAAATCCCTAGATTATTATCAAATTAGCTTATCTAGATTAGAAACATATCAATAACACAAGAACAATCATGTTTAGACGATAAAGATCCTATCTTGCATGACTACATCACATAAAACAAGTATAGATGTGTGGGTTTGTTTTGAAACCGATTTTAATAAGTTTTCAAAGACACAAACGTTTATAAATCAGGTCTGGACCTTTAGGGATCAAAACAATACTATTATAAAGGTTTGGGATGAAGAACACACCTTGAAATGGTGAGATTATGGGTTGTAAGACTTGAAAATATGATTTCTTGCTCAAAAACGAGTTGGAGAGGTTGGATAAGGTGTGGGGTGGCTTTGGGGTGTATTAGGGTTTCACAAATAATGTTTTGAAACATAAGGGTGGTATTTATAGGCGTTTTTAGTCGTGACCTGCAGTATAGGCGAGTACGCAGATGTTATTGGCGAGTAGGATCCTATTCGCTAGTAACAACTAGCATTTAGGCCTTACTCGCTAGTAATACTAGCATTTAGGCCCTATTCACTAGTAACAACTAGCATTTAGCCCTACTCACTAGTAACAACTAGAATTTAGCCCCTAATCACTAGTAGCAACTAGCATTTAGCCCCTAATCACCCCAAGGGGCTTCCTACTCGCCTATAGCCTAAGTATCCGAGCTTTTGGCGCGTTAAACCCTATTTTAACATATATAAACACGTTTTCACATACCGACAAGTCACATAATGATTACCAACATATAATGCACGATAAATAACACGTTCCCACCCGATCACCAATTCCCGGGACCCGAGACTTGCGTGTGTGCGTTAAACCCGGCGATTCCACGAATCACCGATCCTTGTACACATGGTTATGGACCGACACCCAATGGTCCCTCGGACCATTGTAACGACTCCCGATGATTCCCGAATCATCGATACGACTCGACCGACCTGGTCAAGTATGATATTAAGTAGTTGTTTTCAATGTTTTCGTTGAGGTAGACTCGTATGTATGCAAAGTGTGAAACGCATGTATGTAGAGTACGAAACGTATGTATGTAAAGTATGAAAAGTATTAACCTGAATATGTCGGGTGTCACAACTTTAGATTTGCTTGAAATCCAACTGATAAACTTGAAAAACAACTTTACGAATACATACTATATTCACCATATAAATGTAGAGGAATTCGCAATATTCATTTACCATCTTTAAATATTCGTTTAACTATTCTCACATACATGACTCCATCTCATATTCATAATGATATTACTTTCAAATGTCTTTCCACAAATTTTCGAAAGATGCTTACAATCAAAGGAAAATAGATTACCAACAATCCGTTGGTAAGAAAGTTGGAATTGATGTTTTTCGATGATTCATACAATCAAACTGAAACATCAATCCATTATTATTATATATGTATTCAACATCAGGTCCCTTTTTTCAATCTTTAGAGCTTTTAGAGTTGGATGGCATTTAAATACGAGCTGTGTTTGTGTACTGGTTTTCATTGTTTTGTTTGTGGTTTTGTTCCAATGATGCTGGCAAGAAAGATCATTTTCTAGGATTTGGTTCTTAGAAGGCTTTTTTTATGTTTTCTTGTATTTTTATGTAGCTTGTAAGCTCAAATATTTAACTCACATTATCGAATTGTAATAATATAGTTGAATCGTATAACAGCCGTTTGACATAAACTTTGTTAAAGAGAAGAAAAAAATATTGAACAAACTGTTGAAAACCACCAATTAATTATTGAAATGTATTTGGTATTATTATTGCTCTAAATACAAATTTGAGTATAATAAAACTGATTAGTTATATCAATAGTATAGTATTAAAATCAATAGATGATTTGTCTTTAATAAACAAAAATTAGAAATGTAAATTTGGATTGTTAAGTCAACAACTGTTTGAACCAAACCGTTGGTAAATGCTGAAAGACTTTTGTGTGACAACAGCTGTTGAAAAGTCAATGCATTTGTTTGAAGGATGTTATAAAAAGCCTCTACATCTGAACCTACTTTACTAAAGACAAATTTCCTTTCAACAGATGTTATAAAAATGCTCAAAAGTAATGATTACGATTTTAAGCTTACTTTATATTTGTCACACCCTCAAATTTTCACTTGCGGAGTTTTACCGCGAGGCGTATAAGAAACCAGGATCCAAGTCAACGGTCACAATAAACAACACTATATGAAATATGTATGCTCAAAGCATAGTTCTCATAATCATAAAACCGTAGCAGAAGCATTTAACCAGTTACAAAACCATGTACTAACGTGTTCCAATATTTATTTCAAAACATGAAACTAAGCCTAGACGCCAATGCAGACCCGTGCGCCTAGTCCAATAGTTGCTACCTTAGCGACCTGAGAAAAACATGCCAAAACGACGTCAACATATATAATGCTGGTGAGTTCACAGGTTTGTTCAATATGTTACCAAATGTTACCACATGTTACCAAAACGTTACCATGTCCATACTATATAAATGTTACCAAGTACGCTAGCTAGGCGTATGTTTTGTTACTACTACGATTGGAAAACCATTACTAGACTGTTTCCAGTGTTCAGCCCGAATGTTCAGCAAATGTTTAGCAAGTTAGAGACAATATGCACCCGCCCGGCCCTCCAAGCCGTCGAGTGGGGCCTGTCAAACCCAATAGATCTGTTCACATTTCCCTTGTTGTGCAACCCCGCACATTCATGGTTTCCCCCGGGACTTTCAAAGATCATATAGCAACGCAAAGTTAAATCATAGTTTGACATATGTTACCAAAATAAGTTTAGCACATGTTTTCTCCCCCAAAAGTAAAAGCAGTAAAAGTGGGGCCGTGAACTCACCTTAGGTTGTGTTCTTCAAGTTTAACAAGAAAAGCCAAGTCCTTGATAATCCCAACTACCGGAGATCTATCAAAATGTTCATATAAGTGTCCTAACTAATAACCACATGGTTATCTAGTCCCCGATTATCCAGATTGTGATATGCCATGTCACCACAGTTATAACACCCCTGCTTCCCTGGAGTTCCCTGAGCAGCAGGAGCAGGAGCAGCACTAGGAGCCTGAGCCGAGGGGAGTGACGCCCTGCAATCCTTAGCAAGGTGCCCTAACTGATGGCACCGATGAGAGCGAGCCCGATCACAACTCCGAGAATGATGATAACCACACTTGTTACACTTGGGATGCTTCCCAATATACCCACCTGACTTCTACCCCAAAGAAGACCCTGATGAATCAAACTTCTTCGCCGGCTGAGACGGTGCTGGCACAACACTCTTCCCCACATTATCCCATTTCCTCTAGTTCCCCTCAGAGCCTTTCACAGTAGTACCCTTTAGAGGCAAAACGCCTTCTGCCACCTTCAGGTTAGTCATCCGATGAGCCGATCGAACAACTTCAGCAAGTGTGGGAAGATTCCCGGCAGCCACCAACCCTGCTATCTTCGGCACCAACCCAGAAATGTAGTGCTCGATCCTCCTGTACTCAGGTGCGTGCAAATCAGGACACAACACCGCCAACTCATTACACCTCACAATGTACTCCTCTATCTCCGACCCAACCATCTTGTAGTTCCAGACCTCATGTTCCAACTTCTGCACTTCCTCTCGAGGACAGTACTCACTCTTCATACGCTACACGAAATCCGCCCAAAGCATGGCATGAGCTTCCCCCAAACCCATGTTCTGAGAAGTAGCATTCCACCATGACAATGCAGGACCCTCAAATGTCGTAGTAGCATACTTAACCCGGTCCTCAGCAGGACAGTTACACATCAGAAACACAGACTCAACCTTTTCCAACCATCGGAGCTGTCCCACCGCTCCCTCAGTTCCAGCAAAGTTATGGGGCTGACAGTCCCTAAACTTCTTATAAGAACACTGAGGTGGAGGTGGATTAATAGCAGCATCTGAGACGCGATACACGAATAATAAACAAAAGAAAAGACATGATACCCAAAAATGAAGCAGAGTCGATAGAAGTCGACTCACCACCCATGGCATTAAGCCCAGCCTGGAAAGTAGCCATGGCCATGTTCACTTGTTGTTGCAACAAGTTGTCCAGTTCAGCTCGGGTCATGTTGATGTTACCACGGCCACCACTGCCGCCACGACGACGTCCACCACCACGAGCGCCAGACATGATTTGACAAATCAGAAATAGAGAGATTTAAATTCACTGCTAGTGTCAACCACTAGTAGTTACAAAAGTTAAACCTAGGTCCAATCCAGGACTATCCATCCAAATTCCGGGTCCACTAGGATTTTCATGCATTTCAGATTATGATTTCGTGTGCACCCAAAATGATAAACTGCTCTACATGGTCCTCCAAGTGTTCCCCCAGTTTGAACTCAAATCACCGAATACTAGAACCTAGTAACATGCTATTACAAGCATATGTGTACAAGAACACGTGTAAGCAAGTGCGTCTATTGGAGCATGGAGGGGAGATGTCTGAATCCTGGACAGATCTCAAGATTACGCAAAACCACTCCAATATACAACACTGTTGTGCAAGATTCAAATAGTCAGTTCCTTCTTCTTCAATTCCCGAAGAAGAAGATAAGAGTAAGCAAAGTCAAAGTAAGAATGGATGATGTAACACAGAAGTGCGATGATGATGTAAAGACACCCTGACAAAGTTAGTACGTATCCCAAAACTGAATCAAGTATGTGACTGTCTAGTGTGTGTGACTCGGCTATAGACCAGACTCTACATCCAGTCCTCGTTCACTATAACCATTGGCTCTGATACCAATCTGTCACACCCTCAAATTTCCACTTGCGGAGCTTTACCGCGAGACGTATGACAAACCAGGATCCAGGTCAACGGTCACAATAAACAACACTATATGAAATATGTAAGCTCAAAGCATAGTTCTCATAATCATAAAACCGTAGCGGAAGCATTTAACAAGTTACAAAACCATGTACTAACGTGTTCCAATATTTATTTCAAAACATGAAACTAAGCCTAGACGCCAATGCAGACCCGTGCGCCTAGTCCAACAGTTGCTACCTTAGCGACCTGAGAAAAACATGCCAAAACGACGTCAACATATATAATGCTGGTGAGTTCACAGGTTTGTTCAATATGTTACCAAATGTTACCACATTTTACCAAAACGTTAACATGTCCATACTATATAAATGTTACCAAGTACGCTAGCTAGGCGTATGTTATGTTACTACTACGATTAGAAAACCATTACTAGACTGTTACCAGTGTTCAATTCGAATGTTCAGCAAATGTTTAGCAAGTTAGAGACAATATGCACCCGCCCGGCCCTCCAAGCCGTCGAGTGGGACCCGTCAAACCCAATAGATCTATTCACATTTCCCTCGTTGTGCAACCCCGAACATTCATGGTTTCCCCCGGGACTTTCAAAGATCGTATAGCAACGCAAAGTTAAATCATAGTATGACATATGTTACCAAAATAAGTTTAGCGCATGTTTTCTCCCCCAAAAGTAAAAGCAGTAAAAGTGGGGCCGTGAACTCACCTTAGGTTGTGTTTTTCAAGTTTAACAAGAAAATCCAAGTCCTTGATAATCCCAACTACCGAAGATCTATCAAAATGTTCGTATAAGTGTCCCGACTAATAACCACATGGTTATCTAGTCCCCGATTGTCCAGATCGTGATCAAGTATGTTTTAAAACGTGTTTTAAATGTTCAACCGACACACTAGACCGACCCGACATCTCGTTGGTGACTCATTACCCTAACTAATCAAGTACACATAGATTACACACAAGGTTCAAGCATAAAATACTTAGTTTGCTTCAAAAATCTCATTTTTGATTCCATAGGGTCGAACCAGGAGATTTTGTTCCACCTTCGCCCCTTTTAAGCCACGTTCGACCCTTTGGAAGCAACCTTCGACCCATTCAAAGCCACATTCGCCCCTTTGAAACAGATTCAACCAATATTGTCCAGGTTCGACCCTGGGATTCCACTTTCGACCCCACGATTGGTCGAGGGTGCCCAGGTTCGACCCTGGCAGAATGTTTTTCCCAAAAACGCTTCAAAAACATCCGAAACATCACCAAACACAGCAGTTGAATACGAATAACATATCCCCACAAAACCCCACCAATTTTGCCCCAAAACCTGTTCATTTTAGCCCTTTCCCAAAATGGCAAAAATTATGTAAACATCACATCATGCATGAAATCTCTACCCAATTTTGAAACTTTTTGAAATTAATCCATAACCATCTTAATAATGCTCAGTTTGTCATGTGTTTGAAAACCTCAAAAAGTTCTATTGATCATACTAGCATGCATCGCCCTAGATTTATTAAAATCCCCAATTTAGACATGATGTCACCATTCATCTATTTGTAACCTTAAACAATCCTAAACTAACATCAATTACAGTCCTAGATCATGTTTCTAGCATTAATACAGCAGCAAATCATTAAACATCACATAATATCACATAACACATAATTAACATATGTTTATTGATATGAAAACTTATGTTTAATGATAGGGTTTAGGTTTAGAAAGATGTTTAAATGGTTTTTAATTGTGAAAATACCCTTAGAACAGATCTGGACCTTTAGGGTTAGATGAAAACGAATTAAAATGCTTTAAAAAGGGTTTAGGATTAAGAACACACCTTGGATTCTTGATTAGATGTTGTTTGTAGGTTAGATTATGAAAAACCAGGGCAAAAACTCCTTCCTCAGTGATTAAAATCGTTTGAGAGTGTTTAGAGACGGTTAGGGTTTGTGAAATGCTGAAAAATGACAAAGTTTAGTATTTATACTAGTCCCCATTCGCTCCTTTCACATGGGCGAATGTACCCACATTCGCCCCTTTCTCAGGGTCGAATGTACCTTAACTGGTCGAATGAAATTCTATTGTTTTCACATCCCAGGTTCGCCCCTTCACTAAGGGTCGAACCAAGATCATTTCCCAGGTTTGCCCCCACGCTATGGGTCGAACCTGGACCTATGTTTTCTAGTCTTTCCAGTTTGTCGTGTTTATCGCATTTTAATGCATCCTAACACATGATCATGCAATTTTAACACATGTTATGCACATATAGGCACATATAATCATGTTCACACCTTGTAGTACATATTATCTTGTTATGTTACATGTGTGTTAATAATCTACTTGTCCTACTTGATTCAGATCATGTAATTTCACCAACAACGGGACCTAGTACTAGTGTATTCCCAAAATAACTCCCAATGATCCTCCAGATCATTGGACCCTGGACAATCCTATAGTGACCCGACTCAACTAACCCAGTTAAGTCCATTTATAATGTTTTTCGCTAAGGTAGACTTAAATTTTACTAAAATGTTTAAGCCGAACATGCCGGGTGTCACATCATCCCCACGTTGAAAGAATTTTCATCCCGAAAATTGCACGAAGCCCTAAAATGAAAGAGACGAAAGGAAGGAAACGAAAAGAAAATTTACGGGTTGTCACATCATCCCCACGTTGATGGGAATCTCGCCCCGAGATTCATTCAGCTTCAGCAGTAACACGCATAGACTCGAACGCACGCTTCGGAAAAAGATGAGAATACTTAGATTTCATCTGATCCTCCCGTTCCCATGTGAACTCCGGTCCACGATCCGAGTTCCAACGAACTTTAACAATGCGAATTTTACTCCGGCGAAGGCTATGAATCTTATAGTCGAGGATCTCAATAGGTTCTTCCACGATGCGAAGACGATCATCAACCTTGATCTCTTCGAGTGGCACAATAAGAGATTCATCAGCCAAACACTTCTTCAAGTTAGACACATGGAAGACGTTGTGAACACTACCGACCTCCGCCGGTAAGTCAAGTTTGTATGCCACCGGTCCAATCCGTTCCAGGATTGCAAACGGTCCGACATAACGAGGGTTAAGCTTGCCACACTTTCCAAAGCGTATGACGCCCTTCCATGGTGACACTTTCAGAAGTACCCTGTCCCCAACCTGGAACTCCAATGGTTTGCGACGGCGATCGGCATAACTCTTTTGACGATCCCGTGCGGCTGCCAAACGGTTACGAATTTGTACGATTTTCTCCGAAGTTTCGTACACCAGTTCCGGACCAGTGAGCTGACTCTCGCCCACCTCAGCCCAACACAGAGGAGATCGACATTTCTGTCCGTAAAGAGCTTCGAACGGAGTTGCCTTGATACTAGAGTGGTAGCTGTTGTTGTAAGAGAACTCCACCAACGGTAGGTGAATCTCCCAACTTTTGCCAAAATCGATAACACATGCCCGAAGCATGTCCTCCAAGCTTTGAATCGTCCGCTCACTCTGACCGTCAGTTTGCGGATGATAAGCCGTACTCATATCCAACTGGGTACCCAAAGCCTTGTGCAGAGCCTTCTAGAAACGCGAAGCAAAACGAGAGTCATGATCAGAAATGATAGAAACAGGCACCCCGTTCCGAGAAACTACCTTCTTAAGGTAGAGTCGAGCCAACCGCTCGAGTCCATCCGTTTCCGTAATAGGTAGGAAATGAGCCGATTTTGTCAACCTGTCGACAATCACCCAAATCATATCGCAACCACTTGGTGACTTCGGTAGTTTGGTGACAAAATCCATCGTGATTCGTTCCCACTTCCATTCTGGAATCTCAGGTTGTTGTAGGAGACCAGACAGCTTCTGGTACTCCACCTTGACTTTAGCACAAGTCAAGCATTTGCTCACGTAGGAGGCTATATCAACCTTCATGTTCGGCCACCGATAGAGTATCTTCAAATCCTGATACATCTTGTCGGAGCCTGGGTGAACAGAATACCGGGATTTGTGAGCTTCATCCAAGACAAGCTCCCGTAATCCCCCGAACAAAGGAACCCAAACACGCTCTGCGAAGTAGTGTAGGCCATCGGACCTAAGTCAGCACTGTGCATAGTTTCAGCTTTAAGGTTTTCCTCCTTCAAAGCTTCCAGTTGTGCAGAATGAATTTGGTCAGGCAAAGAGGAATGAATGGTGAGCTGTAAAGCTCGAACACAACGAGGTTTCGCAGATTCCTTCCTGCTCAAGGCGTCCGCCACAACGTTCGCCTTACCAGGATGATACTTAATAGCACAGTCATAATCGTTCAGGAGTTCAACCCAGCGGCGCTCCCGCATGTTTAACACCTTCTGGTTGAAAATATGCTAGAGACTCTTGTGATAGGTGTATATGGTGCATTTGGTACCGTACAAGTAATGTCTCCAGATTTTCAACGCAAAAACCACTGCACCCAATTCCATATCATGGGTAGTATAGTTCTTCTCGTGAACCTTAAGTTGGCAAGAAGCATAAGCAATGACCTTCTCGCGTTGCATCAACACACAACCGAGACCACAAATAGAAGCGTCACAATACACAACAAAGTCATCCGTACTCTCAGGTAGGGATAGGATAGACGCTGAACAAAGTTTAAGCTTCAGCGTCTGAAATGCTGATTCCTGCAGTTCACCCCAGTCAAATGTTCGGTCTTTCTGGGTAAGGGAGGTGAGGGGTTGGGCGATCTTTGAAAATCCCTCAATGAAACGACGATAGTAACCCGCAAGACCTAAGAATTGCCACACCTCAGATGGCGTCTTTGGTGCTTCCCAGTCTTTAATAGCTTCGATCTTAGCCAGATCGACATGAATTCCTAGTTCATTAACCACATGCCCTAGGAATTGAACTTCACGCAACCAAAAATCACACTTTGAGAACTTAGCATACAACTGCTCCGTCTCAAAAGCTCCAAGACTAACCGTTGGTGCTCCTCATGGTCCGTCTTGTTCTTAGAATAAATCAGAATGTCGTCAATAAATACGATGACGAATTTATCGAGATAAGGCTTACAAACGCGATTCATCAAATCCATGAACACTGTTGGTGCGTTGGTGAGACGAAAAGGCATGACCAAGAACTCAAAATGGCCATAACGAGACGAAAAGCAGTCTTCGAAACTTCAGCTTCCCGGACGCGCAACTGATGATACCCAGATCGCAAATCAATCTTTGAATAATAACTGGAACCCTGGAGCTGGTCGAAGAGATCATCAATACAAGGGAGAGGATAATGATTCTTGATGGTCACTTTGTTCAGCTCACGATAATCGATACACATGCGAAGACTTCCGTCCTTCTTCTTCACGAACAAGATAGGAGCTCCCAACGGGGAAGAACTCGGTCAGATGAAACCCTTTTCCAAGAGTTCCTGTAACTGGCTGGACAACTCTAGCATCTCGTGAGGTGCAAGACGGTACGGGGCTCGGGCAATGGGAGCTGCACCAGGTGCAAGGTCAATACCAAACTCAACCTGACGATGGGTAGGAAGACCAGGTAAATCATCGGGACATATATCAGGGAAGTCACGAACCATAGGGATATCCTAAATCTTCTTCTCATCATCAGTCAAAACAGAAACAAGTGCCAGAATGGCCAAATAACCCTTCCGAAGATACCTAAGGGCTTTCATACTAGAAATGATACTCAGCGGAGCACCGCTCTTTTCACCATGAACCGAAAGAGTCTCTCCATCAGGGAGAGGGATCCGAATGACCTTATCAAAACAAACGATCTCCGCACGATATAACGATAACCAATCCATGCCCACAACGACATCAAAACTACCCAAGGGTATCGGCATAAGGTCAATGGGGAATGACAAACCCGACAGTTCCAAGTGACATTCCCTAAGAATATGCGTCGCTTCAATGTTCTTACCATCAGCCAATTCTATCAAGTACTTAACCTCTAAAGGTGTGGGTACTATATCTAGCAATCGACTAATGTCCACAGATATGAAACTCATATCGGCACCAGAATCAAACAAAACAGAAACATAGTGATCATTGAGAAGGAACGTACCGGTAACTGTGTCAGGATCCTGTTTGGCCTCTGCAGAGCCAATGACGAAAGCACCCGCATTCTTGCCGCCGCCTCCGTTGTTCCCGTTACCGTTTCCGCCCCTCCCATTATCACCCTGCTTCCCTGGAGTTCCCTGAGCAGCAGGAGCAGGAGCAGCAGTAGGAGCCTGAGCCGAGGGGAGTGACACCCTGCAATCCTTAGCAAGGTGCCCTAACTGATGACACCGATGACAGCGAGCCCGATCACAACTCCCAGAATGATGATACCCACACTTGTTACACTTAGGATGCTTCCCAATATACCCACCCGACTTCTGCCCCGAAGACGACCCAGATGAATCAAACTTCTTCGCCGGCTGAGACGGTGCTGGCACAGCACTCTTCCCCACATTATCCCATTTCCTCTTGTTCCCCTCAGAGCCTTTCACAGTAGTACCTTTTGGAGGCAAAACGCCACCTGCCACCTTCAGGTTAGTCATCCGATGAGCCGATCGAACAACTTCAGCAACTGTGGGAAGATTCCCGGCAGCCACCAACCCTGTTATCTCTGGCACCAACCCAGAAATGTCGTGCTCGATCCTCCTGTACTCAGGTGCGTGCAAATCAGGACACAACACCGCCAACTCGTTACGCCTCACAGTGTACTCCTCTATCTCCGACCCAACCATCTTGTAGTTCGAGACATCATATTCCAACTTCTGCACTTCCTCTCCAGAACAGTACTCACTCTTCAAATGCTGCACAAAATCCGCCCAAATCATGGCATGAGCTTCTCTAAACCCATGTTCTGAGCAGTAGCATTCCACCACGACAATGCAGGATCCTTGAATGTCGCAGTAGCATACTTAACCCGGTCCTCAACAGGACAGGTCCACATCAGAAACACAGACTCAACCTTCTCCAACCATCGGAGTAGTCCCACCGCTCCCTCAGTTCTAGCAAAGTTATGGGGCTGATAGTCCCTAAACATCATATAAGAACACTGAGGTGGAGGTGGATTAATAGCAGCATCTGAGACGCGATACACGACCACCACGACGACGTCCACCACCACGAGCGCCAGACATGATCTGACAAATCAGAAATCGAGATATTTAAAATCACTGCTAGTGCCAACCACTAGTAGTTACAAAAGTTAAACCTAGGTCCAATCCATGACTATCCATCCAAACTCAGGATCCACTAGGATTTTCATGCATTTCAGTTTATGATTTCGTGTGCACCCGAAATGATAAACTGCTCTACATGGTCCTCCAAGTGTTCCCCAAGTGTGAACTCAAATCACCGAATACTGGCACCTAGTAACATGCTATTACAAGAATATGTGTACAAGAACACGTGTAAGCAAGTGCGTCTATTGGAGCATGGAGGGGAGATGTCCGAATCCTGGACAGATCTCAAGAGTACGCTAAACCACTCCAATACACGACACTGCTGTGCAAGATTCAACTATTCAGTTCCTTCTTCTTCAATTCCCGAAGAAGAAGATAAGAGTAAGCAATGTCCAAGTAAGAACGGATGATGTAACACAGAAGCGCGATGATGATGTAAAGACACCTTGACAAAGTTAGTACGTATCCCAAAACCGACTCAAGTATATGACTGTCTAGTGTGTGTGACTCGGCTATAGAGCAGACTCTACATGCAGTCCTAGTTCACTATAACCATTGGCTCTTATACCAGTCTGTCACACCCTCAAATTTCCACTTGCGGAGTTTTACCGCAAGGCGTATGACAAACCAGGATCCAAGTCAACGGTCACAATAAACAACACTATAAGAAATAGGTAAACTCAAAGCATAGTTCTCATAATCATAAAACCGTAGCGGAAGCATTTAACCAGTTACAAAACCATGTACTAACGTGTTCAAATATTTATTTCTAAACATGAAACTAAGCCTAGACGCCAATGCAGACCCGTGCGCCTAGTCCAACAGTTGCTACCTTTGCGACCTAAGAAAAACATGCCAAAACGACGTCAACATATATAATGCTGGTGAGTTCACAAGTTTGTTCAATATGTTACCAAATGTTACCACATCTTACCAAAACGTTACCATATCCATACAATATAAATGTTACCAAGTACGCTAGCTAGGCTTATGCTTTGTTACTACTACGATTGGAAAACCATTACTAGACTGTTACTAGTGTTCAGCCCGAATGTTCAACAAATGTTTAGCAAGTTAGAGACAATATGCACCCTCCCGGCCCTCCAAGCCCTCGAGTGGGGCCTGTCAAACCCAATAGATCTATTCACATTTCCCTCGTTGTGCAACCTCGAACATTCATGGTTTCCCTCGGGACTTTCGAAGATCGTATAGCAACGCAAAGTTAAATCATAGTATGACATATGTTACCAAAATAAGTTTAGCGCATGTTTTCTCCCCTAGAAGTAAAAGCAGTAAAAGGGGGCCCGCGAACTCACCTTAGGTTGTGTTCTTCAAGTTTAACAAGAAAAGCCAAGTCCTTTATAATCCCAACTACCGGAGATCTATCAAAATGTTCATATAAGTGTCCCGACTAGTAACCACATGGTTATCTAGTCCCCGATTGTCCAGATCGTGATCAAGTATGTTTTAAAACGTGTTTTAAATGTTCAACTGACACACTAGACTGACCCGACATCCCGTTGGTGACTCATTACCCTAAGTAATCATGTACACATCGATTACACACAAGGTTCAAGCATAAAATACTTACTTTGCATCAAAAATCTCATTTTTGATTCCATAGGGTCGTACCAGGAGATTTTGTTCCACCTTCGCCCCTTTTAAGCCACGTTCGACCCTTTGGAAGCCACCTTCGACCCATTCGAAGCCACATTCGCCCCTTTGAAACTGATTCGACCAATATTGTCCAGGTTCAACCCTGGCATTCCACTTTCGACCCCACGATTGGTCGAAGGTGCCCAGGTTCGACCCTGTCACAATGTTTTTCCCAAAAACGCTTCAAAAACATCCAAAACATCACCAAACATCACCAAACACAGTAGTTGAAGACGAATAATATATCTCCACAAAACCCCACCAATTTTGCCCCAAAACCTGTTCATTTTAGCCCTTTCCCAAAATGGCAAAAATTATGAAAACATCACATCATGCATGAAATCTCTACCCAATTTTGAAACTTTTTGAAATTAATCCATAACCATCTTAATAGTGCTCAGTTTGTCATGTGTTTGAAAACCTCAAAAAGTTCTATTGATCATACTAGCATGCATCGCCCTAGATTTATTAAAATCCCCAATTTAGACATGATATCACCATTCATTTATTTGTAACCTTAAACAATCCTAAACTAACATCAATAACAGTCCTAGATCATGTTTCTAGCATTAATACAGCAGCAAATCATTAAACATCACATAATATCACATAACACATAATTAACATATGTTTATTGATATGAAAACTTATGTTTAATGATAGGGTTTAGGTTTAGAAAGATGTTTAAATGTTTTTTAACGGTGAAAACACCCTTAGAACAGATCTGGACCTTTAGGGTTAGATGAAAACGAAATAAAATGCTTTAAAAAGGGTTTAGGATTAAGAACACACCTTGGATTCTTGATTAGATGTTGTTTGTAGGTTAGATTATGAAAAACCAGGGCAAAAACTCCTTCCTCAGTGATTAAAATCGTTTGAGAGTGTTTAGAGACGGTTAGGGTTTGTGAAATGGTGAAAATGACAAAGTTTAGTATTTATACTAGTCCACATTTGCCCCTTTCACATGGGCGAATGTACCCACATTCACCCCTTTCTCAGGGTCGAATGTACCTTAACTGGTCGAATGAAATTCTATTGTTTTCACATCCCAGGTTTGCCCCTTCACTAAGGGTCGAACCAAGATCATTTCCCAGGTTCGCCCCCACGCTATGGGTCGAACCTGGACCTATGTTTTCTAGTCTTTCCAGTTTGTCGTGTTTAACGCATTTTAACGCATCCTAACACATGATCATGCAATTTTAACACATGTTACGCACATATAGGCACATATAATCATGTTCACACCTTGTAGCACATATTATCTTGTTATGTTACACGTGTGTTAATAATCTACTTGTCCTACTTGATTCAGTTCATGTAATTTCACCAACAACGGGACCCGGTACTAGTGTATTCCCAAAATGACTCCCAATGATCCTCCAGATCATTGGACCCTGGACAATCCTATAGTGACCTGACTCAACTAACCTAGTTAAGTCCATTTATAATGTTTCTCGCTAAGGTAGACTTATGTTTTACTAAAATGTTTAAGCCGAACATGCTGGGTGTCACAATATTTACTTGAAATCCAACTGATAAAGTTGAAAAACAACTTTAGGAATTTTTTGTCCATTCAACCGATAAAAAGTGGAGGTATTCGCAATATTCATTTTCTATGTTTATATATTCGTTCAACTATTTTCACTTAAAACTCTCCGTCCCATATGCATAATGATATTACCTTCAAATGTGTTTCTACAAATCTTCTGAAAGATTTTTACCCGCTTATGATAAAGAAAAAAATAACAATCTTTTATGTCCAATTTAGATAAAAACAGAAGTTAAACAATTATTATAATCTATAAAAGGTAAAAGACCATATGTTAATATCAAATTTAATTGTTTTTATATACTTAATATGAATACTATTGTAATGTTAACTTTTATTATATGTATAACTTTTAAGCAATAATTTACAATGCTTTGGCGGGTTTGCTTCATCATTTATTAGAAATATCAAGATTTTTTTAATGAAGTTGTAAAGTTTTCTGAAATTTAACTTTGTATTAATACTTTAATAATGAGTTAATCGTGTAATAAAAGATGTTGTTACAGTCAGCCTTTTGATGGTTTTTTTTCCTTCTGCAGATAACACAATTTGTTGGCAAAAATACTGAAAAACTTTCTTGTAACAACAACTCTTTTTACTGTCAACAGATGTTATAAAAAGGCCCAAAAATAATTATTGCGATTTTGAAGTTACTTTATTAACATTATTATTTTATTATTATTGTTGTTGCAATTGTCTTTCATTATATAAAAAAAAAAAAAAAAAAGTCCCAAAACTAACTTCTAACTTTAGATTTATTTAAAATCCAACCGATAAAGTTGAAAACCAACTTTACGAATAGTTAGTATATTCACCCTATAAAAGGGGATAAATTCCCAATATTCATTTTCCATCTTTAAACATCGTTTAACTATTCTCACATACATCTCTCCATAATGGTATTACTTTCAAATGTCTATCCACAAAATTTCGAAAGATTCTTACAATCAAAGGAAAATAGATTACCAACAATTCGTTTGTAACAAAGTTAGAATTGATGTTTTTCGGTTATTCATACAATCAAAGGAAAACATCAATTCATTATTTCTATATATATATATATATATATATATATATATCCTGCACCAATTCCTTATTTTCAATCTTTAGGGCTTTTAGAACTGGATGACATTTAAATACGAGCTGTTGTTGTTTTTTGATTTTGGAATGTTTTAAAGACGATGAAGAACTGTAGATTCTTGAAGTAATTAAAGGGCCACAAAATTGATTGAGCATCACATTTGGAAGACGAACCTAAAATATAATTATGTTATTGCTACAAAAGTATCAAGTTAACGATGGATGGGCTCATCATTTCCTTTGGAAAATTTAAGGGCAAATGAAAAGTTAAATGAAGATCTACAAAAAATATGTAGATCTTACAGAAACTTTGTGAAAGAGAAGGAGAAAAGATTGAACGAACTATTGAAAACTACAGATTAATTATTAAAATGTATTTGATATTATTATTGCTCTAAATATATTGAATTTTTTATATTTTATGCTGTCATTATATAATGATATATATTTATTGTATGAAAAATAGAAATTTGAATATAATAACACTGATTAGTTATATCAATAGTCTATTGTTAAAATCAACAGATGATTTAGTTTTTAATAAACAAACATTAAAAATGTAAATATTATGTCATTGTTAGTTTCAACTGTTTAAGGCAAACAACTGGTTGAAGAAACTTTTGAAGTAACATTTGTTTTTATCAACAATATTTTAAACACAGTTTTTAAAAAAATCTCCTTAATTGATGCACTGCCTTTTTGAATGAAACATACGTTACGAAATACAGTTTTTGTTTTAATAGTAGATTGACTCTTAAATTTGGTTTTTACCAAATAGAGCATAACAATTGGTCTGTTTATATTTTTTTATATCTTGATTAGTAATTGTTTTAAAGAAAGTAACAGATGTTAGTAAACAAGTTTACTTTACAGCAAACGATTGCTTCATAATGTTGGTATTAGTAAACAGACGTTAAAGTTATTGTTTTAAAGATACAGACAGATTGTAATAATCAGATGTTGTCAAACAACATACGATGGGATTCTTAATGTTGTGTTTACTAAACAGTGTTTAACATTTAAAACATACATAATAAAAACCATATCTACTATATAATCTACTTAATTAAAATTTCGAAAATACTTTGTTTTTCAAGATCTCGCTTGAAAGATCCTCTTTCAACTTCATCAACACTTCATGAATGTTGTTGTCGATTTGTTGTTGTTGAGTTAAGTAATCTTCTATCTTGTCTCTCAATCCAGTTGCTGGTTCATGCAACACCATATCTAACAGACCAATGTTTGTCCATGATTGTTCCTTAACCGTTTCTTCCATCATGTCTACTTCATTCCTAATATCTTCGTCTTTTCTCTTTTCTATTAGTGGCCAAGCGCTGGTATTGACTTAACGTCTGATGTATCCGCAAAATGATAGTATGACCTGTTTGCCATTTTGGTAGATGAAGTTTAGAATATGTACTGTGTGGAATTTATAGTAAGGTTCACACGCCTAGCTAGCGTCTTTAAATCATAGTGGTAACATGATGGTGTTTTCAAAACTCATGAAACATTTTACTTAAAACCTGTGAACTCACCGACATTATGTGCTGAAGTTTTTAGCATGTTTTCTCAGGTCACTAAGGTAGCAGCAATCGGATTAGGCGAACTGAGTCGCACTTGCATCTAGGATCATATTTTGGGATGTCAAGTTTTAAACTCTTGTTTTTCTTTTGTCTGGATTTTGTAAACTTAAATTGCTTCCACTATGTTTCAACTCGTGGTTTTAAATTATTGCATGGTGTGTCTTACGTAACTTCTTACGTAACTTCTTACATATGGTGTGTCACGCGCCTCGCGGTAAAACTCTGCATGTGGTAATTTGAGGGTGTGACAGATTGGTATCAGAGCCAATGGTTATAGTGAACTAGGACTGCATGTAGGGTCTAGTCTATAGCCAAGTCTCACACACACTAGACAGTCACATATGTTTGAGTCTTAGCATACGGGTAACATATGTCGAGGTGTCAGTGTCCTCATCTCTTATACCACATCATTTGTTTAATTCTGGGTCTAGTATTCGGTGACTTGAACTTCAAGCTTGCAGTGCAACTCGAGGATCATGTAGAACAGTTTATCATGTCGGTTGCACATGAGATCATAAACTGGAATGCATGAAAATCCTAGTGGACTTTGTGTTTGGACGGATGGACCCGAATTGGACCTAGATCAACTTCTTGTGACCCCTAGAGGGTTACAATGTGGGCGAGCCTAAATCCTTTGTTCTTGTTTTGGAAGAAGATGTCGGGAACTCATGGCGGGCACAAAGGTGGTCATGCTGGAGGCCGTGGTGGCGGCGGTCGTGGTAACATTAGCATGATCCAAGAGAAACAAAACAGCCTGTTGCAGCAGCAGGTGAATGTGGCCTTGGCTGCATTCCAGGCTGCGCATAATGTTTTTGGTGGTGGTGCTTTCAACCCACCCCCACCCAGTGCTCGTACAAGAATTTCATGGACTGTAAGCCCTACAACTTTAGTGGGATTGAAGGGGCAGTGGGACTGCTCTGATGGTTGGAGAAGATTGAGTCTGTGTTCGCTATGTGCAACTGTCCTGATGTTGATCGTATTAAGTATGTTACTGCTACTTTGGAGGGACATGCCCTGACTTGGTGGAACTCTACCACTGCGACTCTTGGCCTGGGTGAGGCCAATGCCATGCCATGGACTGAGTTTATTCAGATGCTGCAAGCTGAGTATTGCCTGAGGGATGAGATTATGAGGTTAGAGCATGAGTTCTGGAATCTGAAGATGGTTGGGTCTGAGATCGAGGAGTATACTGCGAGACATAATGAGTGGGTTGTGATGTGCCTCGGTTTGGCCACACCTGAGTACAGGAGGATTAAGCAATACATCGCTGGATTAGTGCTAGAGATTGCTGGGCATATTGCTACCGTTGATCATACTACAATGCTGGCTAATGTTCGGGCAGCTCACAAGCTGACCATCATGAAGGTTGCTGAGGGTGTCTTTCCTCCCAGGGGTGTTGCTATGAAACCCCTAGGGACAACAAACAGAAATGGGAGAGTCCTGGAAAGAACTCTGGGTCGTCTCAACAACAGGTGAAGAAACATGATGTTTTGGGGTCGTCGTCTAAGCAGAAGTCTGGGGGTTATACTGGGAAGCTTTCGGAATGCAATCAGTGTGGGTTTCATCACTATGCTAGTTGTGAAAGGTTCTGTTGCAATCGTTGTAAGAAAGTAGGTCATGTTGCCAAGAACTGCAGAGTCAATCTTTAGCCAGCCCAGACTCAAGCGGTTGTCCCAGCTCCTGCTCCTCAGGGGAAGCGAGGGTGTTATAATTATGGCGAAGCAGGGCATTTCAAACAGGATTGCCCAAAGCTGACTCAGGGTGGAGCTGGGGCAACTAGAGGTGGTAGAGACAACGAGGGTGGCGGTCGGACTGCTCGTGCTTACGTCATCTGTTCGAGGGCGAACCAGGAGGATCCTGATACTGTTACCGGTACGTTTTCTTATTTGCTGCTATGTTTTGGTTTTATTTTGGTTCTCGTACTGTTAAGAGCTTCACATTTGTTAAGCTTAATCTGTTACTACACTTTGTTCCTACGCCTTGGAGGGGTAAGTCCTTGGTTATTGTGTGTCGTGTTGCATCTACTTCGGGTTTGGGGTGTGTAAATTCTATGTGAGGAGGTAATCTGGAGACATTGCTTAAACGATACCTGATACTTCGTTTATACCGAGCACAATAGTCTTCAGCATATCTCCGGTCAGGATGGGTTGGCTATGTGGCAGTCTATAGCAGTTACCTTGTATTCATCATGAGGAATTAGTTCCTTGGCTTGGGGTACTTGTTCTTATCATCTCTAGTTGTGATCCTTGTATCTTTTCGTGTTTTTGGGGAGCGTTACTTTAGGCATTGGGTGCTTAGCTGCATGCGTGTTTGAGTCATCTCTTATGTTGTCTGGATTCATTACGGTTCACGTTGTGGACCGGGGTTCTTATGGATCAGGGTTCTTGTGTACTTAGGTTGACACTCGTTACTGTTGAACTTGAGTGAATCTCGGGACGAGATTCCTTTCAACAGGGGGATGATTTGACAGCCGGAAATTTTTTCTTTCTTTTCATCGCTTCCTTTTCGGTTTCGGACAACTTTAGGGACGAAAATTCTTTCAACGGGGGGATGATGTGACACCCGACAAACTCCGGTTAATAGCCTTCGTCAAACTAGTAAGTCTACCTTAGCGAGTCATGTATACATTACACTTAACCGAGTCAGTGGAGTCATTTTGATGGTCCTGGGAATGATCAGGAGTCGTTACAATGACCCATGGGATCATTGGGAGTTGGTCCATAATCTAGTGTACAAGGATTGGTGATTTGGAGAATCGCCGGGTTAATGCACACACGCAAGTCTCAAGTCTCGGGAATTGGTGAACGAATGTGAACGTGTTAGTTATCGTGCTTTATGTGTTTATAATCATTATGTGACTTTTCGGTATGTGGATACGTGCTTATACGTGTTAAAATAGTGTTTAACGCGCCACCCTTGACTTGTAAAACATCATTTGTGCAACCCTAGTCGTCCCATAACCTCTCTCAACCTATAAACAATCTCTGGAACACGTTTTTGCCTAATAATCCACCATTCCAAGCTTTACACCTCATCATCTTGCAAACCTAAGGTGTGTTATCCATCCAAAACCTTTGTTATGTCATTTTATTGATCCCTAAAGTCCAGACCTGGTTTTGGGGTGGTTGTGTCTTTGAAAACCTTTGAAACAAGTTGTTAAACAAGTCTAATCTATCGTTATGTGTTCTATGTGGTGTATTCATGCAAGAAATGATTATTATGTTTAGAAACATGAGGATTATTAGGTGTTTAATGTATTTTCGATTTGAATGAGTTGTTATCATACTTGTCTTTGAGTTTGGAGGTTCGTAGTTGAGTATTGATGCTATTATGCGTTTTGACCCGTTTGAATGATTTAGGAAGATTTAGGATGTTATAATGTGTTTTGTTGATTTCATAAGGTTAGGGTTTGATCTAGGATGATGCTACAACAGTAGCATGATGTTGGACAACACCGTTATGAGATGAAATCTGGATATTTGCCGTTTAGGGTAAGTTTTGTATGTGTTGATGTGATGTTTACATAATAATATGCTATATAGGGATATGCTCTCGATTTGGGTTGATAGAATGATAATAAATTAGGGGTTTTTGCTTGGGATAGGTTGATAAATTATTTCGGTTTGATATTGGGTGTTTCTACATGTTTCGGATCTGATTTAGAGGGTTAAACGCACGCAAAAGCGGCTTAAGTCTGCAGGGGGCGAGTAGGAAGCCTACTCGCCAGTTGGAACTAGTGATTACACCCTTACTCGCTAGTTGGAACTAGTGACTACACCCCTATTCGCCTGTTTGACCATCCTAATTGCTAGTTGACTTTCCTAATTGCATGTTTGATTCCTAATCGTGTGTTTTGCTGTTGTAAGTGTATTTTGACATCCCGAAACATGGTTCGACACCTAGGAACATGATAGGAACCCCGTGACATGTCTAATAACCTGATAACACGTGTTCGGACTCGTTTATGCATTAATTGAACTGTATGCTAGACTTGGTGAACTTTTATGCGTATTAAGTGCATAGTTGTGTATGAATACTTGATCTCTTGTTCTTGGCTAACACACGGGATGTCAGATCACCAATGGGATGTCGGGCCATGTCTGGTACGGTCTGGTCTTCAGTCAAATACATTTCAAACGTATAATGGTTATGGTCTGGACACTTGGGGATTAGTTGACCTGCGGGTCAATAGTTCGGGTACTTATATACATTTAATGAAAGGTTGCCGGTACTAGGAGCTGTCATTTGCATCATCTATGATTTATTGAGAAGAACGCAACCCAAGGTGAGTTTCACAGCCCCTCTTTTTGTGTTTACATTTTTGGGGGAGAAACATGATACGTGTTCGTATTTTACTTATCATGTTATACTAGGGTTATCTTTTGTTACTATGAGATTCGTTGAGTCCCAGTTAACGTGGCCAACAATGTGATAGCTCGTTTAGCCTGGTATACAACAGTTCGTTAGCCATTAACATGGTAGTTTGTTAGCCGTAGATACGGTAGTTCGTTAGCCGTGGATGCGGTAGTTCGTTAGCCGTGGTTGCGGTAGTTCGTTGGGTGGTTCGTGCGATGTATCGTCATAGTAAGGTTCACACGCCTAGCTAGCGTCTATATATCATAGTGGTAACATGATGGTGTTTTCAAAACTCATGAAACATTTTACTTAAAACCTGTGAACTCACAGGTATTATGTGCTGACGTTTTTAGCATGTTTTCTCAGGTCACTAAGGTAGTAGCAATCGGATTAGGCGCACGGAGTCGCACTTGTGTCTAGGATCATATTTTGGGATGTCAAGTTTTAAAATCTTGTTTTTCTTTTGTCTGGATTTTGTAAACTTAAATTGCTTCCTCTATGTTTCAACTCATGGTTTTAAATTATTGCATGGTTTGTCTTACGTAACTTCTTACATATAGTTGTCATTTATTGTGACCGTTGAACTGGACTTGGCGTGTCACGCGCCTCGCAGTAAAACTCCGCATGTGGTAATTTGAGGGTGTGACAATTTTGTTGCTCATTGTGTCATATTTCATGATCTATTGTGTTTTTTGTATCCTTCTCACCTTTCTCATTTTTTGTAGTCTTTGTAGAATAACTCAACCCTATCATTTAATACAAATTTGGTTGTTTTTTATCCAGGTTCACATCATAGGTTTAGCATAGTTTGAGAAACTGACAAAGTTGTATAGAGACTTCACTGGAGCAAGATGTGCACACGTAGAATTAGAAGTAGGTTTTATGCGTTATCGAGTGTTGATTCTTTAAAAAAATCCCAAAAAAATGACCTATACCTTTTACGATACACACATTTTGTCACTTCATATTAGAGTTATATATCCCGGGAAGCACACGGTGGATAATCTAGTTATTTTAATAAACAAAAGTTGAGTAAACCTGAAGGATTTAAAAGTGTGATTAAGATGAGAGGATTGAAGTGTAATTAGTGTTTGACGGCACTGATCAATTAATTATAACATGGGGAGTCATTCGGCAAGCAAGTGAAAGACGACACCGATTTAGTTAGAAGTAATTTCTCCACATTTCTTAGTGTAATATGTTGGAAATATTAGAAGTGAATGTGAGTTGATTGTGTCCCACATTGGTGGGGAGATGAAAATTGGAGGTGTTTATAAAGTGAAGCTTGAGTGGAAGAATTAAAATGTTAAGTTACATTATACTCTGGTGCCTACCCGCGCATAGGGGGGGTGCAAAAATGGGTTCTGGCTCGAAAAAAATTCTTGAACCAACGCGACGCCCGCACGACATGCGGACACGAATGCAGCTCGAAAAACCCGGGTCCGTGTGAAACTGGTTTTTGCTATCTGTTTTAATTTTTCCGTAATGTAACTGACTCTTCCAGAAGAACTCTTGGTTTTCAGCTTCCAACTGTTTCAATTCCTAATCATTAGCTGTGGTAAATGGCGTAATCAAAGTGATTAACTGGAATATTAATCACGAATTTGAAGTGCCATCAGTTACACCATCAGTTTCATCTCTGGTCTTGAAAGTATATAAAGACTTGTTGGGATGATACAGAGAGACATACAACAGCAACACAGAACAAAACACACATACTCACATACACTGATTCACAACAGAACCATGTTTTCAGAAGCAGTCCACTTCCGGTTTCTTTTCAGGCAAGTAGGATAGTCCGCAGTGCACCATCACTATCGATCCGATGTACCCTAGGAACAGACGACGAATCTTTTTAAGGGAATTGTATCAAACACAAGCCCGGTTTTTCTACTAATCTGTTTGCGTCTTTCTTCCTGTTTGTTTATTTGCAGAACTTGTTTCTTCGTTTTCATAGTAAGTTTCCAACAAACTTAAACAGATTCTTGTTCTAACAATGTTGGTTTCTTTTCAGAAATGGAAAACTCGCAGCCCATGACTACTGCTCCTCTTCTTAACTCCACTGTCGCTGGAGTTTGTGCAGTGTTTACTCCTGCTATTGTTGTTACCACTGGTTTAGTGGCACCGTTGCTGAATGCGGTAGCGAGCCATGCTGAAAAACCAGAGAAGTTCGCTGGTGTGAACTTCAAACGTTGGCAACAAAATATGCTCTTTTATTTGACAACCTTGAACCTTGCGAGGTTTTTGACACAATCCGTTCCTCATGTTGCTGAAGAGGAAATGGACACTCAAACTGTGAGTGCGATTCAAGCTTAGAATCATTCGGCTTTTTTGTGCCGAAACTATGTCCTTAATGGAATGGTGGATTCGCTTTACAATGTGTATTGCAAAGCCACAACGGCCAAAGAGTTATGGGAATCTTTGGAACGCAAGTATAAAATTGAAGATGCGGGCACAAAGAAATTTGTGGTGGCTAAGTTCTTGGATGTTTGTATGGTGGACTCAAAAACTGTCATGAGTCAAGTCCAAGAGTTACAAGTTATTCTTCATGATATACATGCGGAAGGAATGATGCTTAGCAAGACATTCCAAGTTACGGCTATTATTGAAAAATTGACACCAAGTTGGATTGATTTCAAGAATTATTTGAAGCATAAGCGCAAGGAAATGACTATTGAAAACTTGGTTGTGCGTCTTCGTATTGAAAAAGACAACAAGATTGCTCAAAAGAGGAATGTCATTCCTGAAACCGCTAAAGCAAATGTGGTTGAACATGGTCAATCATCAAAGGGTAACAAAAGCAAAAAAAAAAAAGCAACAAATGGGTTGGGTTTAAGAAAACCAACGGGAAGTGCTCCCACCTTGGAACTAAAGGTGGGGTTGGGAAGAAGAAGTTCAATGGAACGTGCTATAATTGTGACAAACCGGGGCATAAAGAAAGTGAATGCAAGCTTCCCAAGAAGGGAAATGCCCAACAAGCAAACATGATTGATAAGCTTGTTGCTATGATCTCGGATTTGTTAATAATGGTGACCGAAGCAAATCTGGTTGGTACTGATGCCAAGGATTGGTGGGTTGATACCGGGGCAACCCGGCATGTGTGCTCTGACAAGAGCTTGTTCGACACCTTCAAGGAGGTTACTGGTGAAAAGCTCTTTATGGGAAATTCTGCAACTGCTGATGTCAAAGGGGAAGGAAATGTGATTTTAAAGATGACGTCGGGAAAGGAACTTACTTTGTCAAATGTGTTGTATGTTCCTGAGATTCGTAAGAATCTCGAGTCTGGTTGGCAGTTGAACAAGTTTGGTTTTAAAATGGTGTTTGAGTCTGATAAGGTCGTGTTGACCAAAAATGGTATGTATGTTGGTAAGGGCTATGCCCTTAATGGTATGTTCAAGTTGAATGTAACCGTCTTGAATGGAATGAATAACGCTAGTTATACTTACTTGCTTGAGTCTTCTAATGTGTGGCATGGTAGACTAGGTCATGTGAATTTTAATTCTATTCGTCACTTGATTAAATTGAATAGCATACCAAAAATTGATATTGACTCAAACTATAAATGTGAAACTTGTGTCAAAGCAAAACAAACACAATCGTCATTCAAAAAGGTTGAACGAATCACCAGTCCCCTTGATTTGATCCACACAGATTTGTGTGATTTGAAAGCTAATCCTACTAGAGGTGGGAACAAGTATTTCATAACATTTATTGATGATAGCACATTATTTTGCTATGTGTACTTACTTAAGAGTAAGCACGAGGCCATTGACAAATTTGTTGTGTTCAAAGCCGAAGTTGAAAATCAACTTAACAGAAAGATAAAAAAGGTGAGGAGTGATAGAGGTGGTGAATATGTTTCACCTTTTGCTGATCTTTGTGCAAAAAGTGGAATCATATATGAACTCACACCTCCTTATTCACCACAATCAAATGGCATAGCAGAACGTAAAAATCGAACATTGAAAGAAATGATGAATGCCATGTTGATAAGCTTGGGGGTGAGCGAGGACATGTGGGGGGGGGGAAGCGCTGAGACCAGCAAATTTCATTCTAAATTTAATTCCCCGAAAGAAGAAGGATGTAACACCATATGAATTATTGACGGGAGTCAAACCATCATATAATCACTTGCGAGTGTGGGGGTGCCTAGCTAAGGTGGTAGTGACACCACCAAAGCGTCTTGTGATAGGACCCAAAACTGTAGATTGTGTGCTCATTGGATACACTCGTTTGGGTCATCCACTTCGTTTTCTTGTACATGAATCAAAGAATCCTGGAGTATCTAACGACACTATATTGGAATCTAAGGATGCTTCTTGGTTTGAGCACATATTCCCTTGCTTGGATAGGCCAAAGTTGGGTTCACCAAACCCATTTGATGATAGTGTTCTATATGATGAACCGGGCCCATCAAACCCAACTAGGGAAGGTGTTTCAAGAGAAGAGGTTGCAAATGATGAACATCAAATCGATGAAAGTGAAATCCGAAGAAGTAAAAGACAAAGGACTGAAAAATCCTTTGGTCCAGATTTCCTCACCTATGTGGTCGAGGAGGAACTGCAAACTTACCAACAAGCGGTAAATTCCTCGGATGGACCTCAGTGGAAGGAGGCCATAAAATGTGAAATAGAGTCTATTTTACAAAACCACACCTGGGAATTAGTGGATCTTCCTGCGGGGATGCAAACCACTAGGATATCGATGGATCTTCAAGAAAAAGATGAAGCGAGATGGCACCATTGATAAATACAAGGCAAGATTGGTGATCAAATGATATAAACAGCGAGAAGGCTTGGATTATTTTGACACATATTCGCCTGTTACGCGAATAACATCCATCAGGATGGTTCTTGCCATTGCAGTCATTAGAAATTTGGAAGTTCACTAAATGGATGTGAAAACGGCTTTCTTAAATGGAAATCTAGAGGAAGAGATTTACAAGGAACAGCCCGAGGGCTTCATAGCCAAGGGACAAGAAAAGAAAGTATGCACTTGTAAAATCTTTATATGGTTTGAAGCAAGCTCCAAAACAATGGCATCAAAAGTTTGATCATGTCATGCTTGATTCTGGGTTCAAAATCAACGAATGTGACAAGTGTGTGTATGTGAAAGACACACCAGATGGATATGTCATCTTATGTTTGTATGTGGATGACATGCTCATTGCTGGTAGTAATGAGAAAATGATATAATCTACAAAGGACGTCCTGAGAGCAAGGTTTGACATGAAAGATAAGGGATTAGCGGATGTGATTTTAGGAATACACATCACACGAACCCAGAATGGACTTGTGATCAGTCAGTCTCACTATGTGGACAAAATTCTTGAGAAGTTTAATACAAATGACTCTAATGTGGCTAGAACTCCCATTGACACGAGTCAACATCTAGCTAAAAATTGAGGTGAGCCTGTTAACCAATTAGAGTACTCAAGAATTATTGGCAGCTTGATGTATCTGATGAGTTGTACCAGACCAGACTTAGCATATGCTGTAAGCAAGCTAAGTAGATACACGTGTAACCCAAGTTCAACTCATTGGGGTTGCATTACACGGGTGCTTCGGTACTTGAGATACACACGAGATTACGGGCTGCATTATAATAGATATCCAGCAGTTATTGAAGGTTACTGCGATGCAAATTGGATATCTGATACGAATGATTCTAGAGTAACAAGTGGGTATGTATTCACACTTGGGGGTGCAACGATATCGTGGAAATCATCTAAGCAAACTGTTATTGCTAGATCCACGGTGGAATCAGAATTCATTGCTTTAGATAAAGCAGGTGAAGAGGCAGAATGGCTACGTCAATTTGTTGAGGATATACCAACGTGGATGAAGCTGGCATCGGCCATATGTATACATTGTGAGAGCCAATCGACAATTGGCAGAGCTCGTAGCACAATGTATAACGGTAAGAACAGGCATATAAGACGTAGACATAATACGGTACGACAACTAATCTCTACAGGAGTTACCACTGTCGACTACGTGAAGTCAAAGGATAACATCGCGCATCCGCCAACAAAAGGCTTAAGCAGAGAGTTAATTCAGAAGTCGTCAATGGGAATGGGGCTAAAGGGGCTAAAGCCCATTAAAGGCTAGGTTTATGCGAAGGAAACCTATGTCAGTTGACTAGAGATCCCAAGATCTGAGTTCAATAGGACAACCTAGTTGTATGAACTGGCGAAGGTCATTGTGGGGGAGAGTTGGTGGAAACCCCACGTTTTGAAAAAGGGAGCTTACCATAAATTTAATAAGCTTCCTAGTCCATTCCTAAAAGTGACAAGGTTGAGGCTAAGCTTAAAGCTTCAAATGATCTGACTAAGGTAACCAGTCCCAGTATGTCACCTATGTGAGAGAGAAGTGGGGTCGCTTCGAAGGGTATTGTTGGGGCACAATACTTAATAGCTCTCGCAGAACTAGGAATGTGGCCATTACCATAACGGACACAACTATGAGGACTTGACGTTGTCAGGGAGAGTTTTGTGTGAAGCATATTGTTGTCTACACAAACGGCAGACGAGTTCAAAGACATCGCGTTCTACTCAAAGCCAGTAGGCTAAGTGCGTTTCATAAGCGAAGGTTCATAGGGTCACACCTACCTATCGTATGCAAAACTCAACTGTTGAAATTTAATCTAAATGAGATTGTTTATGAGAATAACTCCAATTCATGTGGGGGATTGTTGGAAATTTTAGAAGTGAATGTGATTTGATTGTGTCCCACAATGGTGGGGAGATGAAAATCGGAGGTGTTTATAAAGTGAAGCTTGAGTGGAAGAATTAAAATGTTAAGTTACATAATACTCTAGCGCGTACCCGCGCGCAGGGGGGTGAAAAAATCGGTTCTGGCTCGAAAAAAATTTTTGAACCAACGCGAAGCCCGCATGACCTGCGGACACGAATCCAGCTCGAAAAAACCCGGGTCCGCGCGACACTGGTTTTTGCTATGTGTTTTATTTTTTGCGTAATGTAACTGACTCTTCCAGGAGAACTCTTGGTCTTCAGCTTCCAACTGTTTCAATTCCTAGTCATTAGCTGTGGTAAATGGCGTAATCAAAGTGATTAACTGGAATATTAATCACGAATTTGAAGTGCCATCAGTTACACCATCAGTTTCATCTCTGGTCTTGAAAGTACATAAAGACTTGCTGGGATGATACTGAGAGACACACAACAGCAACACAGAACAAAACACACATACTCACATACACTGATTCACAACAGAATCACATTTTCAAAAGCATTCCACTTACGGTTTCTTTTCAGGCAAGTGGGATAGTCCGCAGTGCACCATCACTGTCGAACCAGTGTACCCTGGGAACAGACGACGAATCTGTTTAAGGGAATTGTATCTAACATAAGCCCGGTTTTTCTACTAATCTGTTTGCGTCTTTCTTCATGTTTGTTTTGTCACACCCTCAAATTTCCACTACGGGGTTTATACCGCGAGGCGCGTGACATATCAGGATCCCATAGCCATAAGTCATAAGAACGACTCTAAATGCCCAAACCATTTAGTTCGTTATTGAAAATCAAGTTTAGCGTTTACCAAAAAGTTTAGTTAAGTTGCGGAAGCGTAAATCAAACATAATCGTTTAAGTTCATGCGCAAAACAATGCCCCCAAAATAAAACCATTTAATGTAAAGCAAAGTATAAGTTAAATAATGTTCACAACCCATGACACAATGATGCATGTCCTATCGTGCTCCGAACCTAGAGACCTGCAAAAGCATGCTAGCGTGTGTCAACATAAAGTTGGTGAGTTCACAAAGTAAGGTAAGTAAAAGTGTAGGTTTCCCAAACCAAGTAATAGTAGTTAGGTTTCCCAACCCAAATGTAGTAATCAACAACCAAAACCAAGAACCAAGTACCACTAGTTCAGCGTATGCCAAGGGTAGCTAACCCATTCATGAAAACTAAACAAGGTTATACCGAATTGCTATTCAAACGTTGCACTCGCCCTATGAGCTGGTTTTTGCCTCCCATCATTGCCTATCAACAATGATAAAATCTAAGGTCGTAGTTCACGCCCGGCTCCCAGCACGGTGTGAGGTTTGTCAAACCTAATAGCGCTATCAACTAGTATCCCGCTTGCCACCCGACAACTCATTCGGTAAATAGTGGACTTCCGTAATAGAGTGTAGTTTAGTTCATCAAGGACACAGAGTGTGAAACTAGCAAGGTCCGATTCCTCCGAGGAATTAACCCATCCAAAAAGCCGAGATAAAAATAGTAGTCCCAAACTTGGACTAGTACAGTAAGTAAGTTGTCTCCCTGAGACGCATGCATTTGAGAAAAAGAGTAGTGAAACTCGCCTTAGTATGCAAGAAAGTAAATCCAAAATCCAAATTACAAAGTAGGGTGTGCTACCGACTCCCTAATACATGTATCACTAAGTGAGCATATGTGTAATACCATTACACCATATAACCCGTTTGTCCAAGACGTTTAATTGTTCAAAACCGTGTAAGTGACACCTGTAACACCTTAAGGTGTTACGGGTCTCTTAAACGGGTCGGATCGTACCCGACCACCCGATTATTTAATAAAATATTTAAGTTCGAATCTCGCGACCAACCGTTTTAACCGATTATATAGATAATAATTATTGGTTTTTTATTATCTTGACTAAACGCTCCTTATCTGTTATTTAATCGTTGCCAAATGTTCCTTGTCTTGTTGTTATACCCGTTACCAAACACCCGAGTCCCAGTTATTATCCCTGTAGCCAAACACCCCTTGTTTTATTATTTCTTTTAATAAACCTTGCTTGTCCTCTTCCTCTGTATCAAACACGAATACACACATATGTATGTGTAAAAGAGAGCAGCCACACCACCTCCATCTCCGGCCACCTTCATCGGTGACCGGAACCACCGCCACCACTGTCTTCTTTCCCTGCTCCGGTGAATTCTTAACCAACCCGTTCCTTTGTTTCTGTTCCGAATCGAACCCGGTAACCTCTGATCAACCAAACCCAACCCAATATAACCCAATAAACCACCCTGTTCATCTCTCTGTGTCTGTTAACGAAGCCGGACAGTCACCGATAAAGGTGACTGTCACCAATAACCATCCATCGAACCACCACAACCTCCTCTTTATTCCCTTTACGAATCCCGATAATAACCCACCTCGTCACTGTTACAAACAACCACCTTGTTCCTGTTATGAACCACCGAACCCGCCATGTTCTGCCTTTGTTCCAGATTAACTGAAGCTGGACAGTCACCGGATATGGTGACTGTCATCAGATCTGTAACCCCTGTCTGCTCGGGAATCATAACCGGGTATGGTATCGTATTCTATATCTCAATCGAGTTCCTGTTTCCATCCGATAACCTACTGTTACCGGATCTTGATACCACCGGTTGACTATATTCAGTCAAACCCAGGTCCCGTTTTGATACTCGGTCACTTTCTGATCTGAACCCCGAAGAACCCTCTTTCTGTTTGAATCCGTACTTGATAAACCACCCACGAATCCCTTTCGGTTGCCTCATAATCCATACATATGTTGATGTGGGTATGTTCGTGTATTATAATCAGGCGGATTGGGCCTTCGGTTGATTTCCGTTGTACTCCGGTTTGTGTTATGTTCTCTGTTGAACCTCCGGTTAGTTTCTGGTCAGTCTCCAGTAAGGTCCGGTTGACCTCCGATCTCATACCAACGAGTATCCGGGAGATCCATCTTAATCTGATATGATTCAGATTTCAAACCCGAAAGGTATAATCTTTAACAGTTATTATATATATGTTGGTATTAGTCGTTGATACCCGATTATAATACTGTTTCCATGATTATTGCGAGGTACCGTTAATCAAATCAGAGAGTTAAACCGGTACCGAGTCGACTCAGTGACTCGGTCAACACCCGGAATAGAACCCGGTCCAATAGCTAGACGAGGATTATTAGAATTATACGAATATATATAATACGAATAACGTACGGACTTGATAATAATAATAAGAGAATAATAATCATATATAAAATATATACGTTTATATATATACGATTCGATATATAAAACGATATACTAGACTCGGGTTAATGATAATATGTTCAGCCGAACCAGCATCCGGGTAAGTACGTGTCTAGAGTTCTGTAGGTTCGTGTGCCAAGCTGTAATGGCCAGCTTTATTAGCTACGAGTGCCAAGCTGTAATGGCCAGCTAGATTTTTGGATGTCCGTGTCATGTCAATAATAAACCCCGGGTTTAGGACTATCTAATATATACCGAATTCTATATATATATATAAATTGTATATATGATATATATCCTAAATAATACAATCTAACAAGTCCCACGCGTAAAACGTATCAATATATATATGACATATAATTGTAATAAGAGAGACTATAGAAGATTATACGCAAACCTGTGAGTATCGTGAACTCCCCACTTTTACTGTTTTATTAAACGTTTTAGGGGAAATACATGTCATTTATTAGAAAACCTAGAATGCTTTACATAATAGATTTTATAAAGGAAATATAATAGAAAAGGGGATAAGAGAAACGACTAGGACAGTACTGACCGGTATATCGCCATTTCCTTTCTTGTCCAACTAGAGGACAAGAACCATTCTTACCTGAGTAGAAAGTAGGAATAATTATACTTACCACAAACAGAGTGGTATCATCGATAGGAATGGCAACTAATAGAATATAATAGATTGACATATAATCGATATAATTTAATCGAGTTGGTATAATAGAATATATTTTCCCCTCCAGAATTAGAATAGTAAAGCATGTTATAAAAGAACATTATAAAAGAATTATAAATAAATGAACTGGCCATTCACTTTATAAAATACACGACCTCACCAACTTTATGTTGACAGAAACTATTTTTGGCATGTGTTCAGGTAACCCAACAGATATGATGATGTGGATCCTGGAAAAGTCAAGACTGTCATTATCCTGAAGTCCGTTGCGTAGCTCCGATAACCCAACCCGACGACCCGGTACCGACTGCCAGGGTCGTTACAGGTTGGTATCAGAGCGGCGCTTAAGGACAGTATTGAAATTTTTACTAATCCAGCATCTACCAGAAATGTCTTTTAAAAGAAATCTTGATTAGAAATATGTATAAGGTAAAAGAATATTAGAGGATAAAATTTTGGGTACCTAAATGCCAAACCATTATAAAGTTAGTGAGCACCATAACAGTATACTAGAAATCAGAACGAATCCACTACAAGGTATTACTAGAATGACTATGTGGGGTAAATTGACAATTCTGTACACAATTGTGAATTTACATACACATTTAATTTCTGGGAAATCTTACAGGATATTAAGGCTATAAGAATTGAGAAACAATACAGAACAGAAACCAGATATATATTAAAAGAAATCAGAAAATAAATCGAGATATAAATAAGAAATGACGAAGGTTATAAAAGTATATATATATATATATATATATATATCTAAATAGATATTAAATATTACAAAAATCATTCGTTGTATATTCCAGAAATTCCGTATGAATTAATGGAAATATTCCAAGTCTTAATGACTATTCCTATCGAAATTCCGATCGTTAACCTTACGATTATTCCAAATATATATAAATAGAATACAAATATTACGCTCCAATTTGAACATTCCTATGATCGTGTTTCCAAAAATATTATTTTAAATTCCGAAATTTCGATAAATAAGTTATGCTAGAGACATACGAGTATTATGTTTCTAAAGAATTCCCTCCAGACTTTTTAAATCAAAAATCGGAAATATTCCCACGGTAATAACGATTGTTTTTAAATTCCTTCAGAATATTTCAGTAATTTACTGGATTTATTCCTAGATATTTCCGTTCGATAAATCAAGTTACAGTTTTCCTAAGCCCGTTTAGTTTTCTTCGCGTGGGATTAATATGTTCAAAGGGCGACTTGAACCCATTTCAGTCCATTCTAAGCTATGTTTCCTAAATATCTCGATATATAAGATCTTTTCAAGAATATTTATTCTAATAGATAATCTATTCTAAGAAAGGATCTCAGGATATTAATCCAACCATATTGGCAACCCTTAGAAGTTTTCTCAAATCAATCTATATTGGCGATTCTATTCATTAACCAGTATCGCTGTTATAATCCTCCCTAGAAACTATATTTCGATACGTGAAATCCTATAGTACCACTGGAGCATCATTTTACCAGAATACATTTCACTCCATATTCAGTGCCATTTCGTAAAAGATCTTTAATCGAATTTCTATCCGTATATATGTCAAGAGTATTTTCGGTACAATTCTATATCTATATTCGATCTTATAACTTCCTTGATATTTTATCTCGATATGAACAATAAGTATTTACCACGTTCTATAAATCTCTCTTTGGATATATATAGAGAAACCTCAGCCAGATGATATCTTCGGTCTTTTCTTCCGAGAATTAAGATAATATTTTGAACAGAAATATTAATATTTCGAAATTCTCGTGACAAAAATAATTTGGAATCTCTCTAAAGAAACCGAATTCTACTCGCTCGATTATGCGACAATATAAGTGTCGTCTTAATCCTATGACTTGAGCAAGTCAGGGATATTAAAAATATTGGATGGTTATATTGGACATCTTTTGATGCAATCTAATTCTTGAATGATTGACAGTCTGTTTCGTTAGACTCAGATCAACAAGTTTTATTCCAGAATATATAATTTCGAATCTAAGAGAAAATAAAGAACAGAATATCAGAATAATATGTGAAGGACACATACCAATTGTGATGATGCAAATCATGATTAATATCAGCCCTCAACCTGGTAGAGTGCACAAGTTACTTTGTAGCATTGAGTTGCTGACCTGTACACCTCTGTGCCTCATACCTTGTAAATTACAGATGACGAAAGCATAATCACGCGTTACAATGAGTCTTTGTGCATTTACTTCTTGATACGGGAGTATGTCGTGTGCGTGGGAACCACAGATAATTGAGTTTATTCTATAAATAATAGTATCAGTCTAAAGCACTGCATAATAGTCTGCATGTGAGCTTATATGGACAACAAAATCAGCAGTTTCCAGATCACAGATTGTCGTTAATGATAATATAAATCAAAAAGATCAACGATGTGATCAGATTTCTCAATAACTGATATGATCCTCTTACCGGAAATCACAAAACATTTATTGCTTTATCTTTACATTTCTGCATTTTACATTTCTAGTCAAAAATACAAAACTCAAAAAGATTTTAGGTGTGTTTTAACAAAAACTTTCAGAAAATCCAAAAGTTTTTACATTTCTATATTCTTTTTGATAACCGATGGAGGTTGATGGTGATTTTCTGAAACTTGATGGACCATTTGAGTTTTGTCATGTTTAAATGGGAAATAATGAATGTTGGATGCTTAAAAGTTGAGAAAAATATTGAACGGGACTCGATTTTGAGATTTGGTAAAAAGTTCAAAAATTCCAAATTCCATTCGCCCCTTCAATGGGTCGAATGTGGAATTTTGCTTTTACATTCGAACCTTCCAAACGGTCGAATGTGAGTGTTCTTATGTCTGATTGCACATTTAAACCATTTTTCTTCCTTTGAACCTTTAAATAGGGTCGAAAGTTGAAAAATTTTCACATTCGCCCAACTAAAAGGGTCGAATGTGGAGCCTATATATACCTATCTGCACCTTCGACTCTCCATTTCAAAAAAAAATCAAATTCTGTGATTACCACCCCTTGTTGCTCGTTCGTTTAAAATCTAATCATTGTATTCCTTGTATTATACTGATTACCACCCCTTGTTGCTCGTTTGTTTAAAATCTAATCATTGTATTCCTCGTATTCTGCTGATCATTCATCACAGAATCAGTGATTAAAGGGCCGAACCCTTTAATGAATCAAACCATGATTTCTGGACTTTAATTGTGATAATTGTTGACAAGGATTCAATGTTTAAGTGTTTTAGGGGGAAAGGATATCAAAATCCAGGGTTAATTCACAACAGATTAGTGAATTGATTGATGAAAACCTTCAAACCCTAGATTTTAGGGAAAAACACTTAAAAATTGAATAATTATAACAATTGGTTGTTGGAAAAGGTTAATCGGTCATGTTAGAAGCCTTACAAATCAAAATGGCATGTTAAATCATACAAAATCAAAATCTGTTAATTTTGAAGATGAACAGCCATATTCGACCATTTCAAAAGGGTCGAATGTGACTGTTTGGTCGAATGTAGCTTGTTCAAATGGTCGAAAGTGGACAAAAACGGTCGAATGTACATTTTTAAATTGATTTTTCACATTCGAACCTTATTTCCACATTCGAACCTCTTATTTACTACATTCGAACCCACGACTGGTCGAATGTGGAATTCTAAAATTTCAAATTTTGTTTATTTTGTTCGTTTTTAATGTGTTTTCGTGTTTTGTATTGCAGATTAATCATGTCTGGACAACAAAGTTCTGATATTCCCGCAGGTTCATCGGAGAAGGCAGTCGGGAAAAAGCCAGAAGAAGAACTACCATTTGAAGAGGCACATAACTGTTGTGCTTATCTTGGTGACTTAAAGAAGCATATCGAATTCACCGGTATTGTTGATTTTCTGAAGAGAAGTCGAGTTGTTGATGCCATTGCTACTCCTGCCATTATTTACAGAGATCATCAAAAGGAGTTCTGGACGAATGCAAGAATGGACTACTAGAATAATGAAACTGCTATTGTGAGTAAGATTCAGGGGTAGCTGGTGATTATATCTAAAGATGACATCAGAAAAGCTTTGAAGTTAAGAGACAGTCCGACAGATCCAAGAGTTTTATCATGGATTGAACAGAGAAAGTGTTTCTTGAGGATGAAGTACAACGGACCGATTACTGATGGATCTTTACATAAAGGTAACCTGTGCCCACAGTTCAAATACCTTGCTCATGTCATGTTACATGTCTTCGGATCTGTGAGTGGAGGATACGACGTGATGAGGAAGAGTATTAGCTCTTTAATGGTTGCCCTGATTCTGAATAAACCATTCAACGTATCTGGAATGATACTTGAACGCATGCTTGAACCATTAAGAGGATTGAAGAGTAAGAAGTTCTTATTGTATCCAAGATTCCTGCAAATGATTTTCGATCAGAAGTACAAGAAGTTGAGGAAAGATCCTACTCAGATTGTAGTGCAGGATCACATGAGTTTGAACACATTAGTGAGAATGAAGGGATACAAATGTGTACCTATGAATGAGAGACCACCGTTGAAGAACGTGTTTGGTCACCTGATCAATCCAGGGTATGAAGATCCAGGTTTTGATAAAGCCAGGAATGCTAACAGTGATTCTGATGAAGATAATCCTTTATGCCCTGTTGATCCTGAAGCTAAGAGGAAAAGGCAAGTTGTTAATGTTGGTGCGAAGAGTGGTAAAGGGAAAGGTAAAGAAAAAGAGGTTGATGCTGAACCACCTAAGAAAACATCTAGGAGGAAGAAAAGTGTTGCTAAGAAAGGTATACACTTGGTTGATGAAGAGTCGTTGGATTCTGAAGAGACTCGGGAAGAGGAGAGATGGGATTCTGCAGATGAGACTGTCAAGACCACCACGCCCAAGGCCACTGTGGCTGGTGAATCTGAGAGTCTGAATCAAACTTTGGGATCTGATGATTTTGATGGATCGCCACAGGCTGGAACTAAACAGAAGAACCCAACATACAAAAAGAAAGCCAAAGCTGTTTAGATAGAGAAGCTGATGAAAAGGAGAGCTAAAGATATTGAGAGTTTAATTACAGGAAAGAAAGTTCCTGTAATGTCTAGCTCTAAATCTCCCGTGACATCTCCAGCAGCCAAGAAACAGAAAACATTTGCTGCTGAGCAAAACATTCCAAATAACGATTTTAATGCTGCGTTGGATAGAGTCTTGAATAAATTTAAGAAAAAGACTCCAGTTGCTGAGGCTTCAACTCCAAAGGTTACTGTATCAGGAGATGTGATGGATGCAATGAACCAGAAGCTGACTGAAATGATGAAAATCATTAACCAGCAACAAACTGAGATTGAGCAGTTAAGAAAGAATGATAGGAAGATGTTGGATGTAGGTGAATCTTCACAGGAGAGCCATGAAGAATTAGCAGCTAAAATCAAGTTACTCCAGGAAGAAAATCAGAAGTTGTTATTACATGAGAAGAGAAATACTCGAAGATATATCACTATGAGGCTTGAAAACAAGAAGTTGAAAGCAAACAACAAGAGCATGAAGAATATCATAGACGATTTATATTCGAGAGCTCCTCAATTGAAAGAAGGAGAAGAGGATAAAGAAAGAGAGGAAGAACTTGTTGATTTCGAATCATCTGAGTCTGATGAAGAAGATGATGAAGAACTGGATCAGGATGCCGGTGATGCTCCTAAGAAGAAGGATGATGATGATAAAGATGATTCAGGTGATAATTCTGGTGATGGTAATAGCTCTGCTGCTTCTGCTGCTTCTGCTGCTGATGATGATGATGATGATGATGATGATGATGATGATGATGATAACACTGATCAATATAAGTGTGAAAAGAGAGGATCAGGAAAAGATGCAGGAGAGTCTAGTTCGAAAGCTCCTGGTGGTAATACTGACGAGGATGATATTTTCTGGAACGAGAAGATCAGATCTTTATCTGAGCAAGACAAGAAGTTATATCGCCAGATGTTGACTGATAGAGTCTGGACAATTGAGATGACAGGTAGATGTCCAGAAATATTTAAGTCAGATGATATGAGGTTTGAACTTGAGTACAATTATCCTGATCTGGAAGATGGAGAAGTTTCTGCAGCTGTGTCTAAAGAGATACTAGAAGGTCTGTCTAAATAGGTTAGTAAATCTCTTGAAGAGCTGATGAGTGAGAATCAAATACCGAATATTCCTGAGAAAGAAGTAGGAAATCACTCTGATGATAGAGATGTTCCAGTATTTGAAGAAGTTGAAATTGAGGATATTACAAGTGAGGAATATCCAGAATACTTCAAAAATGATAAAGATTCTGGATTTCCTGAATTCTCTAAAGAGCTGTTGAGCCAAGCTGAGAAACTTGCTCGTGAGTAAAGCAAGAAGTTCGTTGATGAAGTGTTCAAGAACTCAGATTGTCAGAAGCCAACTGTTGAACAATCTGATGATCTGAAAGACTTGCTGAGGAAGCTTAAAGAAAAAGAAGCTAACTGTCCTAAGACTGAAGTTCAAGGTAGTTTCTACAAATTCCATAACGAACTGTTCAAAGGTAAAGCTCTCGGATGGAAATATTTAAGACAGCTGAGGTGTGTCGCTGTGAAGTGGGAAAAAGGAATTTCGTACTTCAACAGATTCCACGATATAAAGACACTACCTTATTGGGCTGTACGCGATATCTGCAGACACACGATGTCAGGAGCTACAGTAAACAACAATCTTGTTGGTTACTTTGCAGATCGCATGGCGAGGGTAAGTAGAACTAAATGGAAGGTGTTCACCCCACAGTATCCTAAAAGGATAGTTCACAAGAAGGAGAAAGATCAGATAACGGGGTTGAACAAGGTTACTTTGAAATATAAACCACCGACTGTTCTGAAACATATACCTTTAATGCCTATTCCACAACATTTCTCTAAAGACTTTATGTGGTGGTACTATGACTGGAAGACGGCAGAGGCTATTATCATAATAAAGGACGGGAAGAATGACTTCAAGAAGATACATATCTTTGACCCGATGTGGTTGATAAATTGCTCCCATGAGGATATTATCATGCTATACTACAATCTGATTTACTGTGAAGAGAAAGATAGTGAGCAGGCTGCTAAATACCAACGTGTGGTATTTTTATGTTTTGCATGGGATGTCAACATGGGTTGTGATTGTGAGCGTTGGATTTTATCTAAAACAGGATTACACGATCATACAAGTCACAAATCTAGGTGCGGAAACCCTAGATCTGAACAAATTGATAAGATACAAATCACGACACAATCAAGATCATTTTCAATATCATTTTCATAGATTAACTTTCAATCAATAAGCATTTACAACTGTTTATGTTAATCTAGAATCACACAGATAATCTTTCAAAAACACTCCTAAACCTGATCTGAACCTGGACACAAATGACAACTCTCTTTTCATCACAAATACACAAAATCTATTTATAAGCTCTGCAGGTTCGCCCCTTTTCATGGTGCGAATGTGGACAGATTCCACATTCGCCCAGTGTGACTGGTCGAATGTGGAAACTTTCCACATTCGCCCCTTTTCACTCTACATTCGCCCATTTTGTCCAATGTATTTCCACCTTCGCCCCCTTTGTCCACATTCAGGTCATCAGCACTTTTAACACATGTAATCAGCACTTTTTAACACATGTTAAAGTCTTGGTCGTTTTCTGATTATCTGAACCTTCGACATTCTGTACCGAATCACTAGCTAGGGACATTCATGAATAATGCACTAACAATCTCCCCCTTGGACCTAGCTAGTGATGTACCAAAGCAGAAAGTTATCAATTCTTCAAATCTTGATTGAAAACTTTCCAATTTCATGCATGTTTGAGTCGAAGTTCCTATCTATCTCTCCAGTAAGCTTTGAAATCTCAGACAGACTCAAGAAATCTTGGCTTTGTCATTTGTTCATTCAGAGATGAAAATAGACGATAATCTTGATTTCTTTAATCTTCATCATTTCTTTAACTTCTTACTAACTTCTGTTGTTCTGGTAATCTTGATGTTCAGGTTTGGGTCTTGTTCGGTTACACAATTTGTCGATGAATCTTGAGTAGTACACCTGTTGTATTTGATTCTGCAGAAAAATTTACTAAAAACTGCACAAACTACAACCGGCGTTAAACACGACAAAAATCTCGGAAGTACTCTTCACATTCCTTTTGACCCTCAATAGTTCTCCCCCTGAACTATACAACATTTTCAATATGTACCAGAAACTTGAAAATTTGAAATCTTTTTCAACTTTTTAATTATCTGAGCATTCTCATTCAGTATCCCAACATCGGTTATCGAAAATAAAGTTGAAACAAAACTTTTTGATTTTTCAAAGTTTAAGCTAAAACACACCAAAAATCTTTTTGAATTTTCCAATGTAATTGCATAAAAGTAAATTCAACATATTTTTGTGAATTTTCCGGTTAAGAGGATCATATCAGTATTGAAACAGTCAGACATAACTCTTTTTGATCAATTTTCTGTTTTTGTCATTGAGCATCCTACAACCATTACCAGTATGTTTGTCCACTTAAACTCAAAATCATCATTCATTGCTCAGCACTTTAGATACATTATGGTAATATTAGATACTGAAAAATCTATGGTCCCCGCATTCGCGACACATTCCCGTATCAAGAATTGCGCAAAGTTTCATTGTAACGCGTGATTATACTGTAGTTATCTGTTAGTTACAAGGTATGAGGCACAGCGGTGACAGGTCAGCAAATTAATGCTTCAAAGCGACTTATGCACTCAACCAGGGTGAGGACTAATATCAATCATGATTTGCATCAATGATAGGATACGATGTATTAGATAACCTTTGATTATCTTCACACATATTAAGTTCCTCATTCGGTAACTTAAGGTTTTGTCATTAAAGATCTTTTAATAAGATACCCTGACTGATCTAGGTCCGTAAATCAATACGACAAAAGATCAGTTAGGCTATCCCCAGATAACTTTCAATATAACGACACGAAACCTCCGATTTTGGCAATCTATCAAACGAAATTTCGGTACTAAGACCATATGCCAACGATACGTTGATCCACATGATTATCAGTTATTGATTTTAAATTTATATCACCATGCTGAACTTTAAGCTTTGATTTCAAGCCTACCAATATATAATTGTAGTGGCTACTCAATGTTTATCAAATTATTTTTATTTTTAGAGTAGTCTGACAGTCCACTGATGTACTATCATCTCCTCTTTTTCTCCAGGAAAAACTCGTTTTTGATTTTCTAATTTTTATTTTGATTTTTCTGAAATTTTTCTCCCCCTAAAAATCTAAAAATAAGCATATTTTTGGATTTTTTTAAACTTTTTGAAGAAAAACAAAATAAAATGATATCCAATGCGGTTTACTCATTGAGTTTCAAAAATCATTTTCCACTCAGATTACTAGACTCATTAAGATTTTTCAATTAGCAAACCATGTTGTCGTATCTGTTATTGAAATTCAACACCTGAGAGCAATTGCAAGAGATTGCACTTTTTCCGGCTTCACAGGTTGGAGTCAAACTACAAACACTCTCCTCTCTGTAGAAATCATGTTTTCCTTCTTCAATAACCCTTTCTTGACCTTCACCTCTCCAATAAATAGTATGTATACAGATGCTCCACTATCAACTTATCAAAGAATAGCTAATAGGTCTGTCTGGAACAATCTGCACACTTATTAAACAATTAGCATGAGAGAGGCACCCATCCCTTCACAATGATGGGTCGTCCAAGGTCATCAATTCTCGGAACATCAATCCATTCTCCTTTTGAAAAATCAATTGGTTTTTCAATGGATTGATTTGAAGTAGAAATTGCTATTGACTTAGAAAGTGATTTGGGTTTCCAAACACGTTCAGAGTTTATTTTAGATTTTGTTGAAATCGTTTTGATTTTTGACTTTTCAGGATTCATGTTTGACACCTGCTTCTGAACTTTGTTTGGAATCTTCTCAGACTTAACTGATGAAGACCCAGGTTTAGAGTTATTCTTAGACTTAGTCTTAGAACTCCCCCTTACCTTAGCAACCCTATCACAATCTCCATTTTTATTCAAGGCAATTTTGTTACGATTGTCATACACAACCTGTTTCCCCTTTTGCTTCTTGATTGGTTTTGGGGATACAGGCTTTCTGACATTGCCTGAATTTCTAGCAAATTTCACTTCTGTCTTTTTCTGTTTAACATACGGACAGTAAGCAACTAAATGCCCACACTCTCCGCAGTTATAACAAGACCTATACTTTTCAAAATCACATGCATACCCGTCATCCCAATACCAATAGGGACAATGAGCAGCAATATGTCCAACTTCACCACATTCAAAACAGTTTCTCCATTCAACATAACCATGATAATACTGTGGTGAGTTGTTTCCCCAATAACCATCAAATCGAGATTTATATGAATAATCATAATAGTCATATGATCTAGATGAAAAATTTCTTGAATTCTTTTGATGAGAATTTTTCATCTGATCATTTCCTTTCGATTTGTATGGTTTTGATCCTTTTATTTTAGGACCATTCTTATTTTCAACATTTTTCTTTTGAACCTCTTTATTCTCATGTTGGTTAGAACTGAGTTCAAAATGAAGATGATCAAATTGATTTCTAAATTGATTTAACAAATCAAGATTATCAACAAAAATACATTTAAGTAGAGATTGTTCGATATTCTCGATTAGAAAATCTTTGTTTAAAATCAATTTGTCATGTCCTTCCATCATGTAGGATCCTTCAACTCCTTCAGGAAAACTGAATATGGGTTTTTCTTCAGATTCAGATTCTGAAGTTGTTTCAACATTTTCAGTTTTCTGTTCACACAGTTGTTTCACTTCAGAATCAGAATTAACAACGCAAGGTGTTGTGATTTCCAACTCTGATGTGGAAGTATTCTTTGAAACACTTTTATTCATTTCTAACATTTCTTTCTTTAAAGATTCAATTTTATTTAACAAATCTTTTTCATTCTTTTCAAAAACTTTAATTTGGTTTTTACAATTTTCTAGTTCATTAGCTAGTTTCTGTTTGTCCTCAATAAGTGTCATCAATTCACAATTCAACTTGACACATTTAAAACAACTAGCACTTACCTCATCATCTGATTTATTACCATTATCAGATTTTGCATCACCATTTGAACTATCACTCTGTTCTGATGTACTTTGTTCTGAACTCGTATCAGAACTCAAATCACTCTTTGACACTTCACTGGAGTCATCATGTCTCATTTGTTTGACTAAACATACACCATTCCAAAGAACACCTTCTCTGTTAACACACTTGTTAACATGTCCCATTTCATCAGTTGGTTTCGGTGTCATTGGAAATCTCCAACTGTAGTCAGCTTGAGAATTTTGTCTCTGTAATTTTTGTTGCTTTCTTTCAGCTTCTACTAAGGCTTTGATCTCCTCATCCGTTCTACATACGGCCATGTAATTAATCATTTTTAGGCACTAAATTCTACGTTCGCCCCTGGTAATTCTACGTTCGCCCCTTTTGATTCCACGTTCGCCCAAAAGTATCAGCCGAATGTAAAATAATCACCAGAATGTAGAATATCAAAATTCAAAATCCACGTTCGCCCAAAAATTTCCAGGTTCGCCCAAAAAGGTTCCAGATTCGCCCAAAAATTCCAGGTTCGCCCAGTTCAGTTCCAGATTCGCCCAGATCAGTTCCAGGTTCGCCCAGTTTTAACACATGAAGATTCCAGGTTCGCCCATTATATCAGATCTCACTTTTGAAAAACGGTTATTGTTTGAAAAACGGTTATTCTGATCTCAGATTTTCAAAAGTTCATGGATTTGAATGATCTCAATCAGGTTATGTTTCGGAATTGATTTGGAACAACTTTAAGTCTTGGAAAACTTGAATTCGACCACAAATTCACCTTTAAATCGATCAAAAACTATGTTTTTAAGAGTTTTTGTAAAAACAGATGATAATTTGTCTAAAACATGTCCAAATCAACTCTGATCTTATCAAACTTGTTGTTGTATGATCCTCTAAGCTCTGATACCACTTTGTGAGCGTTGGATTTTATCTAAAACAGGATTACACGATCATACAAGTCACAAATCTAGGTGCGGAAACCCTAGATCTGAACAAATTGATAAGATACAAATCACGACACAATCAAGATCATTTTCAATATCATTTTCATAGATTAACTTTCAATCAATAAGCATTTACAACTGTTTATGTTAATCTAGAATCACACAGATAATCTCTCAAAAACACTCCTAAACCTGATCTGAACCTGGACACAAATGACAACTCTCTTTTCATCACAAATACACAAAATCTATTTATAAGCTCTGCAGGTTCGCCCCTTTTCATGGTGCGAATGTGGACAGATTCCACATTCGCCCAGTGTGACTGGTCGAATGTGGAAACTTTCCACATTCGCCCCTTTTCACTCTACATTCGCCCATTTTGTCCAATGTATTTCCACCTTCGCCCCCTTTGTCCACATTCAGGTCATCAGCACTTTTAACACATGTAATCAGCACTTTTTAACACATGTTAAAGTCTTGGTCGTTTTCTGATTATCTGAACCTTCGACATTCTGTACCAAATCACTAGCTAGGGACATTCATGAATAATGCACTAACAGTGATTATGATAAAAAGATGGGGAAGTTTGCTCAAGTTTAGAAAACTGAAAAGAAGAAACCGAAGCAAACTCATAAACCAGTTATGACAAAAGAGCAAAAGAAGTTGCTGCACATTAAGCTGATGAACAAGAGATTGGATGAAGAGCGAAGGCTGAAGCAATTCAAGCAATAGTCGAGGGGGAGTTTGTAGATACACGAAGTGCGACTAATGCTATTGAATTGCGAATTCTATTATGTTTTGACAATTACGGACGGACGAAAGTGAAACAGTTTGGTCGAATGAAGATAAGAAGGTCGAAGGGAGAGCTCAAGAGGTCGAAGGAAGTTTGTGTTTATGTATTGTGTTGATTCACCCTATTTGTTTGGTCGAACCTGCACATTCGCCCATTCATTTGGTCGAATGTGCATGTCTATATAAAGGCTGAATCATTTTGTAATGTTAACTTTTGGTCATTTTTGTTTCCCTCTTTGAGTGTGTTCTCTCCCTAGGGTTTTGTTAAGTCTGTATTGAGTCTTTATCATTATAAACAAGGTTTTGTAAAGATTATCAATGATGTTTATGAATGAAAAAAGAAATGTTTGAAGTGATTTGTGTGTTTTGCTGATTATATTATCATTTCGTAATCAATTCAGGGATTCCGCACCTAAATTGATAGACTTGTTTGATCATAGTCTTTGTTTGACAATCCAATCCTTCACATACAAAATTTCTGGGCGTCATCATTACCAACAGGGGTTTCAAACCCAACCCAGAAAAGGTTCAAGCCATCCAGCGCATGCCTTCACCAAACTCAATCAAAGACGTACAGACGCTCATGGGCCGCTTAGTAGGCCTCAACCGCTTCCTATCAAATTACGCATCTAAGTCTTTCCCTTTTGTTCACACACTTAGGAATGTACTAAAAAAGACACAATTTCGCTGGACGCCAGAGCCGGAAGCGGCCTTTCATGAAATGAAAAAATGTATGACCTACTTACCAACTCTGATGGCGCCTCTACCAGAAGAACCGCTAATATTATACATATCCGCATCAGAAAGTGCGATAGGCGCAGTACTTTCGGTAGACCGTAAAAAGGTCCAAACCCCAATTTGCTACATCAGCCGCACTCTCGTAGACGCTGAAACCAGGTACTCAACAATGGAAAAACTTGTCCTAGCACTAGTACATGCCTCTAGAAGATTCTGGCGATACTTTCAAGGACACCCAATCCACGTCCTTAGTGACTACAGGATCAATATCGTCATCGCTAAACCAGAATTATCAGGCCATTTGGCCAATTGGGCTATTGAACTTGGCGCACACACCATTATCTACAAACTAAGGCCAGCAATCAAAGGTCAGGTCCTCGCAGACTTTTAAAGTAGAAGAATGCATAAATGAACAAGACCCAACGCCCATCCCAGATGCTCAAACAACCTGGTCACTTTACACTAACGGAGCATCCAACAAGCAGGGCGCAGGCGCAGGACTGCGACTGGTCAGCACTGACAATACCGAACTTACGTATGTTGTATGTCTAGAGTTCCAAAGCACCAATAATGAAGCAGAATACGAGGCTTTCCTCGCCGGACTACGCCTAGCCGACAAGATGGGCGCAAAACATCTCAACGCCCATGTTGACTCAATGCTAATCGTGGGTCACATCAACGGCGTCTATGACGCTAAAGACTCATTCAAGGCCCAATACGTAGACCAATCAAAGCTCCTCATCAAGCGCTTCACCACCTTTACGCTCGTCCATATCAACCGAAGCAGAAACAAAGAGCCTGACGCCCTAAGCAAGATGGCCTCCACTGCTTGGCCTCACGTGGCCAAAGAGGTACGTATCAAAACCCTTAGTCAGCCATCAGTACCTATTAGACAGGTCAACGTCACGCAGACAGGTGTTGAATCATGGATAACACCAATCCACTCATACCTAGCGACCGGCGCCTTGCCGACACACAAGGCATAAGCTAGAAAAATCCAACACAAAGCACAACATTATCAACTCATGAATAGAATCCTATACCGACGCTCCTATCTGGGCCCCTCCTAAGGTGCGTGGACGCCACAAATGCTTCCTTCAATATTAAGGAAATCCATGAGGGAATGTGTGGCATCCATGCAGGTCCAAGGATGGTCGTGGCCAAAATCATGAACGTTGGATATTGCTGGCTCGAGATGCACCAAGACGCAGTTACCATCCTCCGCAAGTGTTTCAACTGTCAACAACATTCGCCCAACACACTGCGCCCAAAGAATGACCTCGTCCCAGTTACCGCCGCTTGGCTATTCCAAAAATGGGCCATCGACTTGGTTGGTCCATTCCCAATGGTCGTTGACTATTTCACTAAATGGGTAGATACAAAGCCGCTCGCTACAATTAACGCCGAACATGTCAGAAAATTCATCTGGGAATTCATCATCTGTCGCTTCGAGCTACCCATAGAAATTGTCACTGACAACGGCACCCAGTTCGCCAACAGCAAAATAAAGGCATGGTTAACGCAGATGGGTGTCAACCAGATCTTTACCTCTGTAGCACACCCAAAAGGAAACGGACAGGTTGAACGCATAAACATATCACTCATCGAAGGGATCAAGACCCGCATAGGCTCCAAACGAACAGGCTGGGTGGACGAACTACCACGCGTCTTATGGGCACATCGCACACTAACAAAGACAACCACTGGAGAAACACCGTTCAGCCTAACCTATGGCTCCGAGGGCGCCATCCCCGCCGAAATTGTAACACCCCAACCGATGGCGGAAACATCGGGATGTCACGTATTGATGATTGTTTAGTAGCTCATGGTAAATAATAAATTTCAATAAATGATTTAAATAAATTACATACAATTGTTCTAAGAATTTTGTACATCAAAATGAAAAATACTAGCTACGCATCTTCAAGCAATAACTCTAATCTTCAAGCAAGCTATAACCTGAAACATGTTAAGTTTGAAAATATTTTGGGTCAACAAAAGTTGGTGAGAATTACATAGGTTTTGATAATCGAATAAAACTTGTACAATTCAAGTGTCATGGCAAGTCTAGTCCATATGTGAAAACATACTAGAAGTAAATCGAGTGCATAATCAACCCTTGTGACTGTTATATTGTGGTCCATCCCATACGCTCATGGTTCACTCGATTATGTTATGCGATAACAATCACCCACGCTACCTTTGTAGGAGGCACGTATCCGGGTGGGATTGTCAGTCCAATAGATCTATCAATGTATACCGTCGGCTGATCAATGTTAATGATTATGCTAGAATTGTGCTTACCCTAGTCATGTTCAAGACATAATGCAACATAGAAAAACACATAGACACTTTGATGATTGAATTGCATATAGAATGTTGTAACATGTTTCACCCCAAAAATGGTGATAAATAGAAAAGGGGCTATGTAAAACTCACCTTAGCAAAATGTTATGTCTCGTGAAAAAAAATAGAATAATGTGTTGTGAATGTATGCGAGGCGCATCCCAAAGACTCAACAACGTAGCTAGTCCAAATTGAAGAAAACGAAAAAGAAAGAATATCAAGCTTCCAATTCACCAATTACAAGAGCTTATAATCAAAGCTTCAATTGTAGAAGTAATAGACTATAGAAGAAAGGTATGAGGGAAAGTTTAATCGGATTGAAACAATCGATTTAGAGGTGCAAAGTACAATGGGTCATAGGTGGGTTTTTATACTAGTTTTGGAGTCAATTAGCCATTAAAATTGGTCAACACCATAAAGTAAGGTTTTATGATGAATTGACTATTTGACTAAGACTTTGACTGTTTGACTAAGACTTTGACTAATCAATTTAAGGAATGTGTTAAGTTTATTTTCTTCTGAAATACTACACAAGATGATAGTTGGCTCAGTTGGTTGTCACTGTGTGTTGGTTGGCTGTGGACGTGGGTTTGAGTCCCGGTCCACACAAATCTTTTTTTGGCAATTATTTCCCTAAAACTATATTATTCTAAATTCATAATATGATTATATAAGCCCGAAAGTGACTCGAAATATTTTTAAAACCTACAAAAGTGTCGAGATACAAATAATTATTAGTTTAAGGTATTTAAAACATATATTGTTTAAAACAATACATTCTTTTTATCAAAAAAAATTAGGGGAAATTCGCGACGTTACAGAAATAGCCTTCCCATCGCCAAGAGTCCTAAACGTGGCACAAACAGACAATGACAAAGAACTGCGCCTAAATCTAGACCTCCTGGATGAAAGACGCGAAATGGTCGCCATATGAGACGCCAACTACAAAAAACAGCTCGAACGCTACTACAACTCCAAAGTTAAGTCATGTACCTTTGACATTGGGGACTATGTCTTAAGAGATAACAACGCATCACACTCAGAGCGTCCAGGGAAACTAGCGCCTAAATAGGAAGGTCCTTATAAGGTTCAACAAATATTAGGGAAAGGTGCGTACACGCTAGAAAGCCTCGATGGTACGCCCATACCAAGATCATGGAATGTGGCGCAACTGCGCCCCTGTTACTTGTAAAACTCCCTATGTTTTTATACTACTACAGTTGTTCAAACAAATTGTAATACTTCGCGCAAAACTAGTAACGCGCTAAGACATTATAACAAGAAGTTTAAACTCTTCATGTCAGACGCAACAATTCCTCCCAACATGAAGTTAATTTACTCTTCATGTCAGACGCAACATTGCCTTCTAAACATGAAGTTATTCAACTCTTCACGTCAGACGCAACATTGCCTCCCAACATGAAGTTAATTTACTCTTCATGTCGGATGAAACATTACCTTCTAAACATAAAGTTAATCTAACTCTCCATCTTAGACGCCTAACTACCTATCAGCTTCAAGACAATCAAAGGGCATACACAAAGATAGTTCAAAAAGAAACTTCATTCATTAATAACAAATGGTACTTACAGAGTTTCAAAAAAGAAATACTACAAAACCTATTGGGAGGCTCATGCGCCGTCGCCGAGCTACCCAACCCCGCCAGCCTTGTAGCCTTCACCACGGCCTTATCAGCAGCCTCCTTCGCCACTCACTCTCGCCCGATCCGTTCGGATTCACGCATCCAGTACTTGAACCGACCGATGGGATCTGGGTCCACAAGGCATTTCTGGACGGTCCCCATAACTGGAAACTTCATCTGATCAAGCTTCTCTAGCCGATCAATGATCTCCGTCTTTGTGTCAACATCTTGGAACGATTCATCTTCAACCGGAGCACCGTCTTTCACTGCAAGAAAGCCCTCTAACCAGCCAGCGCGCAAGCCAGTAACGCGCGCTACGTCTACGATCTCCGTAACCTGCTCCCCCATCTTGGGTTCGTTCTAAATGCGGCTGAAGATCTACAAACAAAATACACATACATAAGGCAAAGCAATGCAAAAGAAGGAAAAAAACACTAGTGTGAAAGTAACTTACCCCAGCAACACCGTCTGACATCATCCAGATCGTGTTCTCGTCAGGCGCCTTCTTCGCTTCCAGAAGAGCGGCCTTCTCTGCCGCCCAATCTTCCTTCTCCTTCTCAAGGACGCCAACCTCCCTCTCCAATTCAGAGATATGAGTGGCCGCCCTAACCACATCCTTGTCCTTCCTTTTCAGATCAGCTAGGACGTTGGCATACTAAGAGGTCTTCTCTTCCAACTCCTTTTCCTTTGATGCCTCAACCTTCTTCTGATTGGCGAGGTCCAACTCGACTTTCTACACCGCCAGGCGGCGGCGCTCGAGCTCCTTATTTACATTAGCGGAAGACTCCACCCAAGCCTTTTGCTTTTCCGCGGCATCAACATCCTTCTGCCGGACCTCTCCCTCCAGCTTTCTGATATGCTCGACGAGACGTAGCCGAGCAGTCTCGAACACACCCTTTCACGGGCCAGATGCTCAGCCTCGTGCGCCACCGTATGTAACACCCCAACCGATGGCGGAAACATCGGGATGTCACGTATTGATGATTGTTCAGTAGCTCATGGTGAATAATAAATTTCATTAAATGATTTAAATAAATTACATACAATTGTTTTAAGAATTAGTACATCTCAAAATGAAAAATACTAGCTACACATCTTCAAGCATTAACTCAATTCTTCAAGCAAGCTATAACCTGAAACATGTTAAGTTTGAAAATATTTTGGGTCAACAAAAGTTGGTGAGAATTACATAGGTTTTGATAATTGAATAAAACTTGTACAATTCAAGTGTCATGGCAAGTCTAGTCCATATGTGAAAACATACTATCAGGTAAATCTAGTGCATAATCAAACCTTGTGACTAGAATATTGTGGTCCATCCCATACGCTCATGGTTCACTCGATTATGTTATGAATTCGATAACAATCACCTACGCTACCTATGTAGGAGGTACACGTATCCGGGTGGGATTGTCAGTCCAATAGATGTATCATTGTATACCGTCGGCTGATCAATGTTAATGATTATGCTAGAATATTGTGCTTACCCTAGTCATGTTTAAGACATAATGCAACATAGAATAACACATAGACACTTTATGATTGAATTGTAGATAGAATGTTGTAACATGTTTCACCCCAAAAAAATAGTGAAATAGAAAAGGGGTTATGTAAAACTCACCTTAGTGTTAAAATGGAGACCCTTGTTATATAAGTAAATGTGGCTCGTGTGTATCCAAATATCACCCTATTTCAAGGTAATAAATAAGTGTTGGGGAAAACTTAATAAGTCTAAGTTTTCTATTCTAAGATGTGCTAGGGTTCCTAATTTGTGGATTAATAATTGATTTATGATTAAATCTGAATAATTTAAATAAATAAAGAACTAATTATTAAAAATGTTTTCTGATCAATATTATCTAAAAGTAGTTGAATTATAATGTAATTAATGTAAAAATATTTTTTATAAAATTATTTTCTTAGTTAATGAATATTTATATATTAATAATTATTTGACAAAATATAGACTTAACATTTAAAAGTATTAAAAATTAAAAATTCCGAATCAAAAATTTATAATTCTGATCTAAATGATTAATAATAATTTATGTGAAATTTTGATGCAAAAATAATGAAAAACGAATTTATTATGATTTAATTATGATTAAAATAGCAAAAATCGATTAAAAATATCAAATAAACGATTTTTCAGAAATAAAAATCATTTCTGGAATATTTATTGTTTTATAAGTTTAGGATAATTTTTGTAGAATTTTATAAAATCGTTTTGATATTTTTATAAAACTTTATAATTATAATAGAATAAACTTGTAATATTTATTATATATCATAAATAAAAGATTTTTGAAAAAATAAAAATGGTATGATAAACTTTTCTATTAGAATGTCATAAAATAATTTTTGTAGGATTTAATAAACATTTTTAGTATTTTAAAACCATTTTTAAAAATAATAGTGAATATATATAAGTATAAAGGGTAAAAAAAAAAAGGATTGCATGTGCCATGGCTCGAACCCGGGCCTCTGGCCGGTTCAAGTTTAAACACACGCGTGTTTACCAACTGATCTGCTGATCAGTTGGGGTTTATTCTCGTTCTGTTTTTAATATAAGCTGTTATACGACGGTATCATCTTCCCCTTAGAACCCTAGCTTTTCTAATCCCATCAATTCGGCTGTGATAGCCGAATTGATTATGGGGGTTTCGAAGGTAATGGGCCGATTAACACATAAATAAATTGAATTGATTCATACCAGTTTACAAGGTGTTTATCTCGCAAGTCAACAAAAAGTCAAAATAAAGCTTGAATGCCTGAATAATAGCGAAGAACAATAGGAATTGAAAGTGAGGATCTGTTTTTCGGCACTTTCAGCTTGTCAAGGAGGGTTCAATTTATAGTTTCATCACATCGATTGGTAAAATGGAAGTTTGACTCATCAATCAGTCATACGCGTCTGATTTGTGGTCGATTTGGAATGTTTTCAATGTAATTGAGCGCGTTAAATGATAGGGAATTGATTTTCGGTCATAATCATGCCTGAATTGTTTCCATAACAGGGTGAAAACGCGTTGATTTTGAATTCAAACAAAAAGTCAACTAGGTGTTTGACTTTTGGCTTGTGGCCACGATAATTAGGAAAGATATATATATTAAATGCTTTGAATGTAGACACAAGTAAGAAGTTGGCTTAGTGGTTCGTGTGTGAGGGTGGTAGTCAACTGACTCGGGTTCGATTCCCGGTTTCAACACATATTCACCTTTTTTTTTAACAGGAGGCGGCCCAGGTCTAGTGGGTTATCTGATTGGGCCAGCTGTTTATTGGGCCAGGGACAATGGGCTGGGTGATGATGTTGAGGTTAAGGGCTTATGGTTTATTGGGTAGAGTTTGGTTAAACAATGGGTTTATTATATGAGTGTTGTTTAAGTAAAGGTTTTTGTTTTTTTTATAATTCTGAAATATCATGTGTGTATATATATATATATATATATACATACTCATTATTATTATTATTATTATTATTAATGTTTTGAAATAGATGAGATTTAGATATGGTTATTTTTAAGTAAAGTGGTGATTTTACTAGTTTAATATTTGAGGAAAAATACGTGATGTTACAGTCTCCCCCACTTTTGGAAACTTCGTCCCGAAGTTAATAAAACACAGGTTTGAGGGTAATTGAGTAAAAATTAAGGCAGCTGTAGTTCAGGTGAAGGCACGACATGAATTAATAGATAATAGAATAATCTGTTTCAAATAATTTGGATAAGAGTTTTGATATGTGTGAGTTTTAAGGGTTAGACTAGGTTGGTCTGACGTAGCAAGGGGAACAAGAATCTAGCAAAAACACTAACTTTAAGTTTTAGGAGAACATAAAAGAACTGCATGAGTTGATTGACTAACAAGGTTAAATGGGCCATTAATTAACTAGGGTTTATAATTGGGTACGTACCGAAAACCTTAATAGAATTTCACACTACCTTAACGTACCTGTAAATTCATGATTACATTCTGGACCGCAATCACCAATTTACCTTACATTAGGGTTTTGTGTCCTTCTATGACTCTACCGATTGTTGAGCACCTTCGATAGCCTCCACCAGTCGTTGAGTAGGTTGTAGGGCCTCTCCCGACTGTTGAAAAGGCATGATGACCTCTACCAATCGTTGAGTAGGTTATTTGGTACTCAACTAACTGTTGAACAAGTACTTCATCCTCTATCAGTGTAGCATTTATTGCAAATTGATAGTATGTTTATGTAAGCAAGTTTATAAGTATAACGAGTACAGTATGTGAGTTGTAGTTGTATAGATTTAGATATTGATATAGCAATTAGTTCACATTCAAACAAGCATCATCCAAGTGTTATGATCATACTAGATAAACGACTCTCATGTAAAAGACAAAAATTTCAATACTTGAATCAAAAGCGTCAATACATCGAATTTTTAAAAGCAAAATAACATTCAAACGGTGGAGCTTGTTGTTAAGTAGCTGGAGGGTCCCTAACAGGATTATTCTGAGCAGCAAGGGCATTTGCAGTAGGAATTCGACAAACATTCGCAAGATGTCCATACCTTTGACAATTAGTACACTGACGACAGGGCACTTGGGTTGGGTGGTGATACTGATAGGTGTCACACTTAGGTTGGTTCCCGATATACTGTTTCTTGTTAGGTGGAGGAGTGGTATCTATTGCGAAATTCCTGGCCTTGCGCCTTCCATTGGTTGAGGACTCAGTTTTAATTTCAACTGCAGGTTGGGGAGTATCCTTCGCAACAGTTTTCTTTTCCCCTTTCCGAGTCAGGGTTCCTGCTTTCACATGGTTATCTATTAGGGTGGCCGCCAAACGCTTTGCTTCCTCGAGAGTAGCAGGGTTCCTTCCCCACACCGTGTCCTGTATCTGCAGAGGTAAGCCACCAATGTATTTTTCGATCGCAATAGGCAAGGGGGTGACCTTATGTGGTAGCAGTAGACTAAGTTCGTGGAAACGAGTGTTGTAGGCAAGATTTTCTTCACTGTCTTGGACAAGATCATGAAACTCATCTTCCAACTTCTTGATTTCATTACGAGGGCAGAACTCCGCCTTCATAATGTCTTTGGCTTGTTCCCAAGTTAAGGCCAGTGCGACTTCAGCTCCACGGGTACGCTTTTCCTCATTCCACCACGTGAGTGCTCGTTTTTGAAGAACACTCATTGCATAACGAACCTTAAGGTTATCGGGACACTCACTATTTATGAAAGTATTCTCGATACCCTCGAACCATTGAAGGAGACCAGTAGCTCCTTCATCCCCACTAAACTTAGGAGGATTGAAGGTATTAAAGTGTTTGAGGGTGCAGACTAGGTGACCATTCCCGTTTCCATTTCCGTTCCCATTGTGATTCCCATTGCCATTTCCATTTCCATTGCCGTTTCCATTCATTTGGATGACTTGAGCCAGCAAATTAGGAACCAGAGTTGCTATTTGTTGCGCCATTTGTTGGGAAATGATCGCAGCCAGTTGGGCATCACTTCCATTGTTGTGGTTAGTGCCGTGGTTGTGGTTGTGGTTGTGGTTGTGGTTGTGGTTGTGGTTGCTGCTCCCTTCATCATGATTGTCACCACTGTTAAGGTGAGTGCTGCGACGTGGAGGCATGATCTGTAAGAGACACAATGAAGGTTCAATGAGACATGAAATGAATGAGGTAATATAAAGGAATGTAATCATTTATTCATTGATTATAACGAATAAACGAAAACGTTGACTTATCAAAGATTCTAGATTCTAATAACATAGTGAAGACATGCTTTAGCCTATAAGTGAACACTCATCCCGAGATTCCCAGGTAGGCATCCGGGTCCCTCGTCTGATTGGGATTTATGCGCAATGCCAGCCTAGACAGAATACTCAGAATACAGGCGTTCACCCTTCCAGATTGCACGTGTTCGTTATTAAAATCTAGAACTTCGTCGAGATCTCAAGGTGGTTCAGGCTAAACCTAAGGATTTTATCCTATTAGTCTAAGAGTAGATCTAGTGATGAAGAGCAATCTTCTTGTAGGGATTAAAGTAGGGATAAGAAGTAGGAGGGAGATAGAGAATAGAATAAAGTAAGATTGCAAGTAAAAGGAGCAAGTACTAGTTAAAATCCTATGGTTATAGACTAGATTATTTTTCTAATAACCTAATTCCCTATAACCATGGCTCTGATACCAATCTGTAACACCCCAACCGATGGCGGAAACATCGGGATGTCACGTATTGATGATTGTTCAGTAGCTCATGGTGAATAATAAATTTCATTAAATGATTTAAATAAATTACATACAATTGTTCTAAGAATTAGTACATCTCAAAATGAAAAATACTAGTTACACATCTTCAGGCATTAACTCAATTCTTCAAGCAAGCTATAACCTGAAACATGTTAAGTTTGAAAATATTTTGGGTCAACAAAAGTTGGTGAGAATTACATAGGTTTTGATAATTGAATAAAACTTGTACAATTCAAGTGTCATGGCAAGTCTAGTCCATATGTGAAAACATACTATCAGGTAAATCTAGTCCATAATCAAACCTTGTGACTAGAATATTGTGGTCCATCCCATACGCTCATGGTTCACTCGATTATGTTATGAATTCGATAACAATCACCCACGCTACCTATGTAGAAGGTACACGTATCCGGGTGGGATTGTCAGTCCAATAGATCTATCATTGTATACCGTCGGCTAATCAATGTTAATGATTATGCTAGAATATTGTGCTTCCCCTAGTCAAGTTTAAGACATGATGCAACATAGAATAACACATAGATACTTTATGATTGAATTGTAGATAGAATGTTGTAACATGTTTCACCCTAAAAAAATAGTGAAATAGAAAAGGGGCTATGTAAAACTCACTTTAGTTTAAAATGGAGACCCTTGTTATATAAGTAAATGTGGCTCGTGTGTATCCAAATATCACCCTATTTCAAGGTAATAAATAAGTGTTGTGGAAAACTTAATAAGTCTAAGTTTTCTAGTCTAAAATGTGCTAGGGTTCCTAATTTAGGGATTAATAATTGATTTATGATTAAATCTGAATAATTTAAATAAATAAAGAACTAATTAGTAAAAATGTTTTCTGATCAATATTATCTAAAAGTAGATGAATTATAATGTAATAAATGTAAAAATAATTTTTATAAAATTATTTTCTAAGTTAATGAATATTTATATATTAATAATTATTTGACAAAATATAGACTTAATATTTAAAAATATTAAAAATTAAAAATTCCGAATCAAAAATTTATATTTCTGATCTTAATGATTAATAATAATTTATGTGAAATTTTGATGCAAAAATAATGAAAAACGAATTTATTATGATTTAATTATGATTAAAATAGCAAAAATCGATTAAAAATATCAAATAAATGATTTTTCAGAAATAAAAATCATTTCTGGAATATTTATTGTTTTATAAGTTTAGGATAATTTTTGTAGAATTTTATAAAATCGTTTTGATATTTTTATAAAATTTTATAATTATAATAGAATAAACTTGTAATATTTATTATATATCATAAATGAAAGTTTTTTGAAAAACTAAAAATGGTATGATAAACTTTTCGATTAGAATGTCATAAAATAATTTTTGTAGGATTTAATAAACATTTTTAGTATTTTAAAACCATTTTTAAAAATAATAGTGAATATATATAAGTATAAAGGGTAAAAAAAGGATTGCATGTGCCATGGCTCGAACCCGGGCCTCTGGCCGGTTCAGGCTTAAACACACGTGTGTTTACCAACTGATCTGCTGATCAGTTGGTGTTTATTCTCGTTCTGTTTTTAATATAAGTTGTTATACGACGGTATCATCTTCCCCTTAGAACCCTAGCTTTTCTAATCCCATCAATTCGGCTATGATAGCCGAATTGATTATGGGGTTTTGAAGGTACTGGGCCGATTAACACATAAATAAATTGAATTGATTCATACCAGTTTACAAGGTGTTGATCTCGCAAGTCAACAAAAAGTCAAAATAATGCTTGAATGCGTGAATAATAGCGAAGAACAATAGGAATTGAAAGTGAGGATGTGTTTTTTGGAACTTTCAGCTTGTCAAGGAGGGTTCAATTTATAGTTTCATCACCTCGATTGGTAAAATGGAAGTTTGACTCATCAATGAGTCATACGCGTCTGATTGGTGGTCGATTTGGAATGTTTTCAATGTAATTGAGCGCGTTAAATGATAGGGAATTGATTTTCGGTCATAATCATGCCTGAATTGTTTCCATAACATGGTGAAAACGCGTTGATTTTGAATTCAAACAAAAAGTCAACTGGGTGTTTGACTTTTGGCTTGTGGCCACGATAATTAGGAAAGAGATATATATATTAAATGCTTTGAATGTAGACACAAGTAAGAAGTTGGCTTAGTGGTTTGTGTGTGAGGGTGGTAGTCAACTGACTCGGGTTCGATTCCCGGTTTCAACACATATTCACCTTTTTTGTTTAATAGGAGGCGGCCCAGGTCTAGTGGGTTATCTGATTGGGCCAGCTATTTATTGGGCCAGGGACAATGGGCTGGGTGATGATGTTGAGGTTAAGGGCTTATGGTTTATTGGGTAGAGTTTGGTTAAACAATGGGTTTATTATATGAGTGTTGTTTAAGTAAAGGTTTTTGTTTTTTTTTAATTCTGAAATATCATGTGTATATATATATATATACATACTCATTATTATTATTATTATTATTATTATTATTATTATTATAAATGTTTTGAAATAGATGAGATTTAGATATGGTTATTTTTAAGTAAAGTGGTGATTTTACTAGTTTAATATTTGAGGAAAAATACGTGATGTTACACCGTAGTCTGCTCATCCATAAACTCATCCTCCACCCGACAGATGCCGTATAGATACCTAACGCATGGGTCGGGTTTGAGCATAGTTTTGAAAGCAAGGTGCCTCGGTCCTGACTACGTTGGTAATGGCGCTCCACCGGCAGCAGCGCAAAATAAACAAATTCCTCAGCCACAAAGGGACTGAAGAACCGACAACTCTCAGTGATACGCCATTTTGGGGCGTACACCGGAGCATCAAGCCTAAAGGTGGAGCCACTAGAAGATGCCCCACCCCTTTCAACTTTCTTCACATGTGGCCCTTCAACGCCACCACCACCTCCTAGACTCAGTGGATCTTCCAACCACTCCAAATCCAAAGACACCGGCTCCATCTACAACCCTCCACCCTGAGCACCCAGCGTTTGGGCTTGCTCCTTCTTCACCGCCACCAAGGCATCATGCTGCTTCAACAGCTCCTGATGACGGAGTTCCTCCAACTCCTTTTCCTTGGTAGCAAGGGCTGCCAGACGAGCCTCCTCGTCAGCCTTCTTCTTCTTCTGCGCAGCCTCCAAGGCCCGCGTGTCCTCCTCCTTCTTCTTCAAAGTGGCCTCAACGGCCCACTCCTTCTCAGCATTGACATGCGCAACCTCCTTCTCCTGCACAGCCTTTTCCTCTAACAGGCGAGCCTCAGCCTTGGCTCGCTCCTCCTCCTGCACCTTCTACCTCCTTTCCTCCTACAACTGTTTAATAGCAGGCGGAACGGAGGCTACAAAAAAAAACACAAGTCAGAATCATCAGACTTCAAAAAAAAAAAAAAAAGACGAGAGAGGGAGAAAGAAAAAAAAGGAACAACCAAAAAGTGAAGAAAACACTTACTGTTGATCTTCCTCAAAGCCTTCTTCCCCAACGGTTCGTGGACAGGCGGGGGATCAAAATCCAACTCCATGACGTTGCCACCCTCAGAGACAACATCCTCTTGGATGGGGGTGATAACGTCACTACTCGTCGCCACTTTCTTCGGCGACGGCTCGATGGGTGCATCCTGATGCGACAGACCAAGATTTTTACGCTTGTGACTCGCACCTGCGCAACACACAATTCCTTCACAACACAAACAAAACAGGGCATGCAATCAAACATATAATCTAAATTATCCTTACCTTGGCCAGTCGCCCCTTCAACAGTTTCAACACCACCGCTGCTCGAATCCCCACCTTGGGTCGCAGTCGCCAGAGTGCTAGAATCACCACCTACAGGGCGACACGCACGGTGGATTAAATTAGATGATGACCTACTAGATTCATCATCAGATAAAAAAACATAGTCAACCCATGCCGCAGTACGCGCAAACACAGGGTCAGGGATAGGGTTAAGAAGAAACCCAACTGCTAAGGGGTTTTCAAGCGCACTTTCAATTTGCGCAGGGATCAGGAAATTTCCCCGCATCTTCTCCACCCCGGAAACCTCACCCTTGGGGACCTGCACGAACGTAGTGCGGGACACACGCGCCTCAAAAAAGTCAAACAACCTCTCACCTGCGAAAGAAGAACACACATATTAAAGATCGACATCACAACAAACGCCAAGGGAAAAACAAAAATCAAAAACCAAAGTAATTAGCTTCCACCAACTACATACCTCCATCGCCATAGGGAAGCACATCATACCCTTACCTAAGTCCCAGATGGCTAACACCCAGCATCCTCAGCATCCCCTCATCACACTTCTCCAAGTCTTCGAGACGGGTCTGATGCGCACACAACAGCTTAAACCACTCTTCTTCTTGAAAATCCTTCATCACCTTGAAGGAAGGAGGCTTCTGGACAGCCCTCAGATTCATCCACTCCATCGCCACTGGAATGGCCTCCTTCCTTAGGTAGAAGAAGCACCGCTTCCAGTCACGAAGGCTCTTCGGCGAGCTCTTCGGGGTCACCACAGCCACTGATTTGGAACGCTCGGTGAAGGAGATCCATCCACTTTCCTTCACCTCCAGTTTATAGAACATGTTGAAATGTATGAACTGGGGCTCCATTCTTAAGGATCTACAAGTAGCTTCAAAATGCATCACCCTCATCACCCCAAAAGGGCTCATCTGAGATATGTGCATACCGTATTGTTGATGCACAGATTTCAAGAACCTCGACACAGGCAGCCGGAAGAGACTCTTCGTGAAGAAGGCCTCATACAGACATATTTTGCCTGCGGGACAATCCATCAGAGTCTTGCCCTTCTCCGGGAGCTCCGGCTCCCATTCCCAGAGAATGTTGTACTTCTGCAAAAGAATACGGTATTTATCCTTGGAAAAGCCTATCTGAGCCTCCACCATCGCCAGCTCAACCTTCTTATCATCGGAAGACATGTTTTAAGAGAAGGAGAAAAGAAAAAATATGAAATTTTTTGAAAGTTTTTTCACCGGAATTCGAGAGAATTTCACCGGAGAAGAAAGAACATAAGGAAAAGTGTGAAAGAAGTCGAGGATAGAACTCCTATTTATACCCATCGCATTAATTACGATGGGGAAGGGGTAATCATCACAGACGAAAACTTCAGACGGAGGTCCAATCGCCACACGACACCGTCAGAAGGCCCACGTGATAAACGGCTCACGCGCCGCACGTGTCACACTCGCCTGACTGTTACAATACCTAACAACTGTCGAATGCCTCTAATGATGGACACGTGTCTACCCACTAACCCTCCAGCTGTAGTACCTGTCAGACATGTTCTTCTAGACGAGTGTACGAACCGTCAGACACGTCTCTTCATATCCAAATATTCCCGCCATTATTCACATATAATTCAAAAAGACAAATTCAATGCGCAATAAATACACTTCTGAAGGCGCAGGATCAGACAAGAAATACCTTTTCCACGTAACACCTGGATGCGCTACAAGGCCCGACGCATCCTCATGCCTCACGCCTGCGTCCGGAGGAAAAACTTCAGGTTTTCTATTATTCACATCTTATGGATGTGCTACATGGCCCGACGCATCCTCATGCCTCACACCTGCGTCCGGAGGAAAAACTTCAGGTTTTCTTTTATTCACATCTTATGGATGCGCTACAAGGCCCGACGCATCCTCATGCTTCACGCCTACGTCCGGAGGAAAAACTTTAGGGTTTCTTTTATTCACATCTTATGCATGCGCGCTACAAGGCCCGGCGCATCCTCATGCCTCAGGCCTGCGTCCGGAGGAAAAACTTCAGGTTTTCCTTTATTGACATCTTATGGATGCGCTACAGGGCCTGACGCCTTCTCATGCATCACGCCAGTATTCGCGGTATTTTCCTAGTAGTAAGAGATATCATTGACATTCTTCTTCATCATCTTGCTTCAAGCTTTACACATGAAAGAATCGACATTCTTCATCATCATCTTGCTTCAAGCTTTACACAGGAAAGAATCGACATTCTTCATCATCATCTTGCTTCAAGCTTTACACATGAAAGAATCGACATTCTTCATCATCATCTTGCTTCAAGCTTTACACATTAAAGACTTGCGCGCACCTATTGCTAAGGTCCTGCAACAACACTTATTCCGTCATACACCCATAGATTGATCACTGTGCGCGCACCAATTGATGACGATCATCAATACATGTACACTTTTTGTTACATGAAAACCCAGTGACGACTGGATGTAACTTAAAAAACACATGTAAAATCCACTTATATCAGGATTAAACAGGGTCCAGCACCCTCTCCTTACCTATACAAGGCAACATGAGAGCACTGGACTGGGGGGACTTGAAAGGATATGGTACCAAAAACCGGAAATACCATATCATAAATCAACCTACAAAGCAGCGCCTAGCAAAACCATGGTTAAAGTCTCCTCGCCCGTTTTACATCAGCGAGTAAGCTTGCGTCCATCAGACAGTGGACGCACGGCCTACCGCCCATTTTACGTCAGCGGGTTAGCTTGCGTCCATCAGATAGTGGACGCATGACCTACCGCCCTTTTTACGTTAGCAGAGTAGTATACGTCCATCACACATATGGAGAGACCGTCTGCCGCCCGTTTTACGTCAGCGGGGCAAATTGTGACATTTGTCACCCTTGTCTTTTATCTAATTGACGATAATAGTCCTTCAAATATTTCCATTATAGTCCCTATAAGTTTCGTCGTTTTCAAAATTTATTTTAGAGCGAACAAAAATTTTATCAGTTATATTCATTATTGACCAGGTATAAGTTGTAATCGGATACGAATGTTGAACCGTATTTGTAAAAGATTTTATAAGAAACTTCAATTTTTATAAAGTTTTAGAAACTTTATGGTTAAACTAAGTTAACTTGGTTAAGTTTAATAAAAGAGAAACTAACTAAATCATATTAAAACTAGCCAAGTTAAAGCTTGAGGGACCTATTTTGCCAAACACCACTTTCTTTTGATTAGTCACAACAAACACCTTCCCGTCATCTTATTAAGGTTAGTGAATCGAACCATCTCCCGTTTTAAAAATTATTACTTGAAGACTGACTCATTTTTTTTGGCGAATACCGATTTACTATTGTAATGGTTTGTTAGTATTGTTTTAAGTCTAGTATTTTTCTTATTTAGTTTGACTTATGTGTAACACTTAATAATTTAAACCTCAAAGACTTTGTTTAAATCATACCGTCAAAACAAATATTTTTTTTTCTTTTCTCACGATGATTTCTACATTGAACAAAATGAGCCATGAAGTTGGCGTATATATGTTTTCATTTATTTCCAACCTGTTATGTACAACATTATTATATAGTTTTGAGATTAATACAAATACCATATAATTACATAATTGGCTTTGAAATGATAATAGTTAATAACAACTGACTTGGCATAAACTGATTTTCAAGTGTATGTGGTGTGTGGCGTTTTCATTGGCTTATACAACATTATGAACTAATTTATAATATTTGAATTGAATGCTTACTTAAATTATTTTCGTGCACCTATTTAATTTAAAATGAATATGTAATTTACAAAACGGTTGTACTCATTATGATAATTTATACAAATTATAAAACGGTTTTTGCTCATTATGATAATTTATTTAAAATGAATATGTAATGGTCTTGAAACTCATACGAGAACAAACTATATAACTAAATTGATGTTTTCAAAACTTGATTGTACAACAATGAAAAGGTTGGTTCAAGAGTAAATTATAGATTTCCGTCTCTCTCACCATTTCCATTTCAAGTTTATGTTCACAAGTTCAAGCTCAAAGCCCTCAAGTATCAAGTCTTGAACCCTTGTTCCTATTAGTTTTTGGTATAGTTTCATCTACACTTTTTGTTTATATTTTATATACATTTTTCTAGAACGAATCTTTGTCACCCAACACGTTTATATAGTAAATGTTTTGTTATAACAATATATAATGGCTAATCTTTCATTCATGATTTTTTTTTTAAAACATATATGTACACACAATAATAACTACTTTTGATGTCAAAATATATATACATACTCACAATGCTAATTTTTCACATGAACTAAATATTGGTTCACTACACTTATCCATTTTTTTTGGTATATATATATAAACATTATACATGATTTTAGACAAACTGCAAAAGTCTTGGCATATGGATAAACTGTTTCATTTATTCATGCAAGGTCAAATTTATAAAAAAAATAACTTCTTCGTTTTTTATAAACTTTTATATGTAAATCATGATTTTAAAAGTTTAAGAAAATGAAGAAACCTCGATGTCTTGTATGCGAGTTATGACTCGGAATAAAATAAATATTATTACTTGTTAAATAAATAAATAAACCCCAAACATGATTCACATACAAGAGTACAAGTTTGTGTTATGACATTTTACCATATAATCGTGTATATATATATATATTCCCTATAAATATATATTTTCAAGAAGTTATACCCTATGTTTCAACAGTCGTTGAGTTAAAACATTTGGAAACATAATTAGTAAATCATGATCAGTTAAGTTGGGTGAATAGGATACGTAACCAACATGCACGTTAGAAACACTCATATAGATCTTAAAGTGATAATGTATACTTTAGGGCATGGGTAGCGTGATGCACATATACATCTTCAGACTTTGCTACATGGTTGCTATATGCTTGCGTTTGCTTTTCGCTTATATGTGAGTATATCTTTCCCCTTTTTACTGTTTTACTATTCTGGGGTGACTCATGTACTTACTATCAAGTTTCTACTTCTTTTACTAAATAAAATTCTCATGTGTGTTTGCTTTATGTTAATTGGTGTGTCTATGACTTGTCAAAATCATTAACCGCTGGGCGGCCTAGCATTTCAATGAATAGTACTATGGTATACCCCCTTGAGACTCTGTTGAGAGAATCTTGGTCATTGTCTTGTTAATTCATTATTCATTTGGTTAGACATGTGTTTGTCATTATTCATAGGCTTGGTTTTGAACGGATATTACTTATTACATAATTGCAAATGGTACCGCACATGAATTGCTAAACACTTTTCCTACTATATTTATTCAAACAGGGTGTGCTCACCAATACATTTTGTATTGAGCAAATTATTTTCGTACATGTTTCAGGTTCTTATGAGATTATTTCCAAGCGTTTGGAACTTAGACTTAGATTGAGATTACTGTATCTTAGTTTAGATTGCTAGTCGTAATTGTTGTATTTCTTTCAATGTAATAAATTATTAAATTCAATGTATTCAAATTTTACATTTCTAGTCCATGAGCTATTGAACAATCGTCACAACGTGACACCTCGATGTTTCCGCCATCGGTTGGGGTGTTACAGATTGGTATCAGAGCCATGGTTATAGGGAATTAGGTTATTAGAATGCCTTTTAGCCTAGTCTATGACTAAGCTTATTTTCACGAGTCCTCTCGTTTATATTTCTCTTATTTCTTATATTTTCTATCAAGATATTTTCGTTATGATTATTTCTCGTTATTCTTTCGATATTTTGCTTGGCGAAGAAGACACTCGTATTTCACAAACAAAACGATATCATCAAGTTAGGAGTGATATCCATACCTTGGTGATTAGTTTCACCCCTCTATATGTTATTTATCTTAGGAATATATCTTTGAGATGGGAGTGACATCCACACCTCAAAGAGTATTTCCTTCAAAAAGGAACTTAACCACTAAGCTGGGAGTGATATCCTTAACTTAGTTATTGGTTTCATTCCACAATTGTTTTCAATTTTGAAATACATCTTTGAGTTAGGAATGAAATCCATATCTCAAGGATCTATTTCTGCATCTCGTTTTAATCTCACTAAAGTTTTGAAATATACTAGTGACGGGGCATGTGCAATCTGGAAGGGTGAGCGCTTGTATGGGAACTCTCGGGATGAGCATTCACTTATAGGCTAAAGTACGCCTCTACAATTCACTAATAACATTTCAATTACTTTAGTTAGTCAAAGTTTCCTTTGGAAACAATCTCAATGTTTTATGATATTGATATCTATGTTTTGTTCATCATTTGAAGCTCAAATGATAAATTATGAATTTTCTTAAATATTAGTAATCTATTACATATGTTAATTTTATCATTCACGTCATTTTAGATCTTGGTCTTTTAAAACACATTAAATTTACACATACTTCATGAAATGGTTTCATTTTGCATATTACAAACTTGTATTGCATATTTTAAAGGTCAAATGTAAAAAAAAATTTCATATGACGTATTCAATATATTTTTTTCGGGAGAAACTTGCAAATAATAATATGCCTTATAACACTTTTCAACTCGACTTCTCGTAAACACATGAAAATACAAAGATTTTTTCAAATGAACCTGTTTTGAATCTAAAACACACTTCGACTTCTAAAAAGTTATCCTCGTGCATTACTACTATCCTTTCAACTATAACACAAAGTTTGAGCAAACTACGTTTTTGATAAACGAAAATTTATCTTATTACACTCGCACTCTTTCAATCGCAAAACTTTTGGTCTAACAAAATATTGTGCATATCCTATAAGAATGTTACTAGTTGTCTTTTATCATATAGTGCATATATGTAAAACTAACTAAATTTAAACCCTTATGTCAGTAGAGTACACGACTGTTTGTGTACTCTCACTCATCGTAAATTTCATTATTTTATACTTACACCATTTTATTCATAGTTATTTCTAACACGTTATTTGTGATTTTTTTTTTATTTCACACTGCTTGTTTGCAAGAGTTCAACTCGTTTACTTTCATTTTGAACAACTGTGCGATTTACTCGATTTATATTATACTATTCTTTCAATCGAACTTTTATGCTATACTTACATGAACGCATATTTTGTATGCATATGTTTTCCTGTTTTGAGCAAAACCCTGTTATACTTTACATTATTTTGTTCATCATCATGGTCAATGAACATACTAATTGATAACTCGTATGAGATCTAAGCCAGTGCCCACGTACGACTCGGATTAGAGTATTTCTTTAATTCGAGGGGAACGGTGTAAACCTCAGATTTTATCAATATAGGTGTTTAGAGCAACGATGTGAACAGGAATTTGCCGGTTAAGGGTGAACCCGAAAGGGAAGAACCTCTAACCATGTCTTACACTTACATGTTATTCTCATTACGGTTAAAGGGTAAACCCGAAAGGGAAGGACCTCTAACCATGTCATGATTGAACATTATTTCATTATAGTGGCTATTGCATATCCTAATTGCACGCATTTGTTTCTAGTATTACTTAGGATAGGGTTATGGAAAAGCATAACACCCAAGTGTAAGGTAAAACGATGATTACGGTCCGGAACGCAATCATGGATTTATAGGTACATGAGGGTGGTGTGTAATTCTATTTAGGCTGTTGGTAGACAATCAGTACGGGTCCAAAGTATCGGGAGTGTGGTGGGTCAGCTGCGGTACACCCTATATATAAGCATAAACGATACTGCGGGAGTGGACTAGGAGTCTGACCAAGAACCTATCCATTTACATTTACCTCTTCATTAGATCGTTGACTAATAGCTAGCATCTCAATAAGAACATTTTACATAAACTTCAATTAGTTTTGTTGGAGCCTTCCTTTTTGACCACCCCTACAGAAAACCTTAAACTTTGTATACTCTTACACTCTCTGTTAGTCGAAATCCTGTCGCATGTCCTTAATAAAGTTCAGTTAGAAACCTTTTTAAAGTAGGGGAGACTGCTTCATTAGTGCCTCTGCCTTCACCCGTTACACATTCCCAAAACCTTTCTCATTTAAACTCTTAACTTTCTAACTTTGAGTCAACTGTCAAAGATTTTGAAACTTTTAATTCGGATATTAGACAACTATTTTAAATTTTGTCAAATCATAAATGATGAAATTATCTAAAAAAAAACCTTTAGTTGACTTTTAGAACGCCTTTTGTTTCATAGTAGCCTCCACTTGAAAGAAATTTCGAGACGAAATTTTCTAAAGTAGGGGAGACTGTGACATTCGTCACCCTTGTCTTTTATCTAATTGACGATAATAGTCCTTCAAATATTTCCATTATAGTCCCTATAAGTTTCGTCGTTTTCAAAATTTATTTTAGAGCGAACAAAAATTTTATCAGTTATATTCATTATTGACCAGGTATAAGTTGTAATCGGATACGAATGTTGAACCGTATTTGTAAAAGATTTTATAAGAAACTTCAAGTTTTATAAAGTTTTAGAAACTTTATGGTTAAACTAAGTTAACTTGGTTAAGTTTTATAAAAGAGAAACTAACTAAATCATATTGAAACTAGCCAAGTTAAAGCTTGAGGGACCTATTTTGCCAAACACCACTTTCTTTTGATTAGTCGCAACAAACACATTCCCGTCATCTTATTAAGGTTAGTGAATCGAACCATCTCCCGTTTTAAAAATTATTACTTGAAGACTGACTCATTTTTTTTGGCGAATACCGATTTACTATTGTAATGGTTTGTTAGTATTGTTTTAAGTCTAGTATTTTTCTTATTTAGTTTGACTTATGTGTAACACTTAATAATTTAAACCTCAAAGACTTTGTTTAAATCATACCGTCGAACAAATATTTTTTTTTCTTTTCTCACGATGATTTCTACATTGAACAAAATGAGCCATGAAGTTGGCGTATATATGTTTTCATTTATTTCCAACCAGTTATGTACAACATTATTATATAGTTTTGAGATTAATACAAATACCATATAATTACATAATTGGCTTTGAAATGATAATAGTTAATAACAACTGACTTGGCATAAACTGATTTTCAAGTGTATGTGGTGTGTGACGTTTTCATTGGCTTATACAACATTATGAACTAATTTATAATATTTGAATTGAATGCTTACTTAAATTATTTTCGTGCACCTATTTAATTTAAAATGAATATGTAATTTACAAAACGGTTGTACTCATTATGATAATTTATACAAATTATAAAACGGTTTTTGCTCATTATGATAATTTATTTAAAATGAATATGTAATGGTCTTGAAACTCATACGAGAACAAACTATATAAATAAATTGATGTTTTCAAAACTTAATTGTACAACAATGAAAAGGTTGGTTCAAGAGTAAATTATAGATTTCCGTCTCTCTTACCATTTCCATTTCAAGTTTATGTTCACAAGTTCAAGCTCAAAGCCCTCAAGTATCAAGTCTTGAACCCTTGTTCCTATTAGTTTTTGGTATAGTTTCATCTACACTTTTTGTTTATATTTTATATGCATTTTTCTAGAACGAATCTTTGTCACCCAACACGTTTATATAGTAAATGTTTTGTTATAACAATATATAAAGGCTAATCTTTTATTCATGATTTTTTTTCAAACATATATGTACACACAATAATAATTACTTTTGATGTCAAAATATATATACATACTCACAATGCTAATTTTTCACATGAACTAAATATTGGTTCACTACACTTATCCATTTTTTTTGGTATATATATATATATAAACATTATACATGATTTTAGACAAACTACAAAAGTCTTGGCATATGGATAAACTGTTTCATTTATTCATGCAAGGTCAAATTTATAAAAAAAATAACTTCTTCGTTTTTTATAAACTTTTATATGTAAATCATGATTTTAAAAGTTTAAGAAAATGAAGAAACCTCGATGTCTTTTATGCGAGTTATGACTCGGAATAAAATAAATATTATTACTTGTTAAATAAATAAATAAACCCCAAACATGATTCACATACAAGAGTACAAGTTTGTGTTATGACATTTTACCATATAATCGTGTATATATATATATATATATATTCCATATAAATATATATTTTCAAGAAGTTATACCCTATGTTTCAACAGTCGTTGAGTTAAAACATTTGGAAACATAATTAGTAAATCATGATCAGTTAAGTTGGGTGAATAGGATACGTAACCAACATGCACGTTAGAAACACTCATATAGATCTTAAAGTGATAATGTATACTTTAGGGCATGGGTAGCGTGATGCACATATACATCTTCAGACTTTGCTACATGGTTGCTATATGCTTGCGTTTGCTTTTTGCTTATATGTGAGTATATCTTTCCCCTTTTTACTGTTTTACTATTCTGGGGTGACTCATGTACTTACTATCAAGTTTCTACTTCTTTTACTAAATGCAATTCTCATGTGTGTTTGCTTTATGTTAATTGGTGTGTCTATGACTTGTCAAAATCATTAACCGCTGGGCGGCCTAGCATTTCAATGAATAGTACTATGGTATACCCCCTTGAGACTCTGTTGAGAGAATCTTGGTCATTGTCTTGTTAATTCATTATTCATTTGGTTAGACATGTGTTTGTCATTATTCATAGGCTTGGTTTTGAACGGATATTACTTATTACATAATTGCAAATGGTACCGCACATGAATTGCTAAACACTTTTCCTACTATATTTATTCAAACAAGGTATGCTCACCAATACATTTTGTATTGACCAAATTATTTTCGTACATGTTTTAGGTTCTTATGAGATTATTTCCAAGCGTTTGGAACTTAGACTTAGATTAAGATTACTGTATCTTAGTTTAGATTGCTAGTCGTAATTGTTGTGTTTCTTTCAATGTAATAAATTATTAAATTCAATGTATTCAAATTTTACATTTCTAGTCCATGAGCTATTGAACAATCGTCACTACGTGACACCTCGATGTTTCCGCCATCGGTTGGAGTGTTACACAAATGCACTACGAAGCTTCTTCAACAAGATAGACAAGACTTCGTCGACACGACTGAAAGATACCTTTCATGGCAGCATCGAGACACACACCCCAGGTGCAGTTCTTCCCTGGACAACTGTTCCTGAAGTTGCAGACTATCCGTCAGAGTCCCTGGCCAATCAAGGGTTGCGCTCAGCCTGATAGAAGAAAAGGACGACAACATGGCAACTCTCCAACCAAGATATCTCTGACAGAAGACTTTCTCAACCACAACTTATGTTGGCTTCTAGATAATGAATGATTACCCACCGCCCTGTAGTGACCAACAGGCAGACGCCACGTGTACTTTTCGACAAGACGGTAATATCCCCCCTTTCTCCTTTTTTTTATCAAACCCACTTGCACCAATTGGGCTTGAGGACTTGGGCCGGAAATCTAGAGACACCTTTGTTGGATCAATAAGCTGCTCTTTTAGTTGAACTTGCTAGTTGACACTTAAGTGTTTAGCAAGTTCTTGGTGAGTGATAGCACAACGGAATGTTTTTAAGTTTATAGCTACACTTATCAACAGGAGTTATTACTCCCCCTGGAATCAAGAAATAATAAATGAGAAGTTTTTATTGAGAATCTAAGTATTGAATGAGAATGAAATACTTTGACAGATTCGCAGTAAACACGAAATGAAAATAACAATAATAAGAGTTGAAGGATTTCTTGTATTAAAATCAATGTCTAAAACAGAAGGATGAATCCTTCTATTTATAGACTTTACAAATACATGAACCTTGCCAAAAAGCAAGTTCAGAAACAAGTTGCAACAAGTTGCAGTCTTGGAACTTGTACATAAAGCAAAAAGAAATACTAAAGTATTAAACTACTGATATACAAAGGCGGTGGAAAACATCTTCTTTAAGTACTGATGAATGACAAACTACTGATGAGTAGTTTGTCTTCAGTAGTTCTTCAGTAGAAGTGTCTGGTTTGAACTTCAGAACTTCTGATGACTTCTTCTTCAGCACTTCTGAATCTCTTCTTCAGCAGTTTGATTCTTTGTCTTCAGCAGTCCCATAATTAGAGTATTTTGACAGAAAGTGAAGTAGACCAAGGTTTGCAAAAGTGGTTTCACCAATCCTTTTTGTCCTAACAATCTCCCCCTGGATTGATGAAGCCAAAACCTTACTAATTCCTTATTGTTCCTTTCTGTCCTTCACAACTTTCCATATTCCTTTGAAGATGGAATTCTTGAGCTGGTTTAATTGATCATCAGTAAGAGACCCTTTCTTTGGTTCCAAGTGTTGGATTGTAAGCAGGTCTTTGGTTGATAGTTTCTTCAGTTCATTCATCGACCTATATTCCCTGCTTGTTTGATCTCTTCTTGTCACAAGTACTGAGTTATTATCAGTAAAGGACCATCTGATGACTGGTACTTTAGACTTGTCAAAGTCTGCAGTGTAGGGAACCATGGTGGTACCCTGGGTTTCTCCTGAGTGTTGAATGTTTTCAACTTCAGTGACTCTCAGGTGGGATTCACTTCCCTGCTGTTATTCCATCACATTAGGTATCTGAAATGTTGGCAAATGATGTTCAGTTACTACCTTGGTGTGCAGTTTGTCTGTGATGGTCTTCTGGATTTGATATGCAAAGGTGGAAGGATCCCTGAATTGTGTGAGCAGAGGCTTCTCTTCTATGTCAAAATCAGAATGTACTACTGTACTACCTTCTAGTAGTACCATTCTGAAATCAGTCTTTACTTTTTCCTCTGACTTCTTTCTTTGGGTAGCTGGTCTTCTTTGAACACCAGAAGTTCTAACTACTGAAGTTGAAGCTTTAGCAGTTTGAAACTTCTCTGGATTAGCAGCCCTTGCAGCCTTGTATTTTCTGTATGTGTCCACCAATCTTTCTTCTTTCCACTTGGACACTGAGGCTTTTGAACCATAACCATTGGCTACCAGTTCTTCTATCATCTGAGCTCTCTTGGCCTTTGTGTCTTTACTTGTTGCAAGTTTATCTGCAATAAGTTGAGCTCTTCTTGTCAGCTCTTCCACAGAGAGTCTCTTCAATGTGTGGGCTTTGACTTTGCTGTTCTTCATAATGTAAGACATCAGTTGATGTCTTTTGTCTTGTTCAGCAATCTCATCTAGGCTAGCCTGCCTTTGTAGTTCAGCTTCATAAGCCTGAAGTTTTTCTTCATGGCTTAGATCTAAGTCATCCCTTTCTTCCAGATTTTTCCAAATCAGATCTTCTCTGGCCTTCTTTTGGGCTGCAACTAAACTCTTCTCAAGTAATTAAGCTGATTGAGAGATTGGAGAAGGGTTTAGCACAGTCATTGTGGTAACTGTTGTAGTAGGCCTGATAGGAGCAGAGGTTGGTTGAATAGGAGTAGTTGTTCTGGAATGGTCAGCAGTTTGAGTCTTGGAAGTGTTAACTTCTGATGGGTTGACAACTTCTGAAGGTTTGTCAACTACTGAAGGATTGTCTTCAGTACTTTTTGATTCTTCATCAGAACTTTGGCCATCAGAGGTTTCTTCATTGTGCCCTTGGGATTCATCAGTCTTTTCAGCATCTTCTATCTCTTGAATAGAAACACCAAATTGTTGTGCCAGTTTCTCTTTTCTGGCTTGATCTTGTTGATCTCTAGCTAGGATAGCCACTCTTGCCTTTCTTCTGGCTTCAAGTGTATCCATAGGCACCTTGATTTTCTCCCCCTTTTTGGCTTTATCACCTTTGGAAGTTGAAGCTTGGGAGAAATGACCTTGAAGATGAGCAATCTGTTTGTTGTTGTGATCAATCTTGTTGGACAGATCATTCATCTTCGTCTGTATCACTCCAAATTGGTTCTTCATGGACAGCTCCAAGTCAGCTGTGTATGTTTGGATGTGATTTTTGATGAGGGTGTTCATCATGTGATACAAGGGACCATCTGGACTGCATAGTTGGTTAAGGTCTATGCTTGTTTGCCCAGGGAATTGGGTAGGCATTTGTAGTGAGGGGTGTGTTTTTGGTTGATCTCCTTGTTGTACAGGAGATGCCACTCTAGGGGAATCATGGATTGAGTGGGCTTTAACCTGAGATGGTGTGACTAGCTTCTTGAGCTTAGAGACACCAGGTGCAGGACCTTCACTTATAGCCATCAATTCAGTAGTTTTGTGTTTTGAAACATCATCCAAATCAATGGAATCATCTGAATCCCTGATTACATCCTCAATAAGGACTGTATCAGTTACATCATGAGCTGAGCCCAACTCAGTTGTCTCATGTACCTCTTGTTCTTGGTTCAGAGGATTTCCTACCTCAGGCATTAATCCTTCATCAGTAGTTGCCACAGTTGAGGTCTTAGCTATTTTACTTCTGTCCTCAGGTCCACCACTGGGTGGTAAATGAGTAGTAGCAGCCTCAAAAGTACCAAAGGTTTCTAAGTTTGGGCTTAGAGACCCTGGTTCATCCTCATCTCTTTGGTTAGGGCTATGAGTGTCCACATCCATGTCACTGTCTGAGTCTATGTCCCTTGTTTGATGTGGTTGATGGGGACTGACATGTGTAGATGGGACTTTCTCTTTTAGCACGGAGAGAAGTTTGGCTATTTCGATGTCTGGTTCAGAAATTTGGGGTGCTGGTTCAGTAGTTTGGGCAATGGGTTCAGCAGTTTCAAAAGAAGAGTCAATTGGAATATTTTTCTTAAGTCTTTTTCTTTTGAAAAGGATAGTTATTGGTGCTCTTGGTGGGGTTTGAGATGGATGAGACTGAGCGGATGTTTCAGTCACATCTTTAAGAAGTGCAGATTGCACAGTAGTTTGTTCAGGCATCTGAACCTCCTGAACAGCTTTTCTTTTGGGTTTGGTGGGTTTTTGTTTTGTTATCTTGGGTTTCTTGGCCTTTGGTGGAGTAGGTTTGGAAGATGAGGGTTCCATGGGGACTGGTGCTTGTTCCCCTTGGTCATCTTCTGGCCAGGCAGCCTGTTTGTTGTGCCTTGAGTATGCTTGTGAGGTTAAGGGTTTCAAAATTTCAATTTTACCCACAAGCACCTCATTACCCAGTTCAGATATTATGCACTGCATAATGAACCTTGGATATAACAAAAACTTTTTCTTAGTGTTATTGTGATGTAACACCAACTCATTAAAGAAAAGTTTTGATGCCCTGAAATTTGTTTCATTCACAATAGAATGAAAGATTGGTTGAAAGGTTGAGGGCATCTGGTCATAAGACCCAATTTTAGGACTCAAGCACATAATAATATAATGAAACAAAAGTTTATATTTTGGTTCAAAATACTTTTTAAAGATTGTAGCTTGTGAGAGAGTACCTTGATAACCACACTCAGTCATGGTTAGGTGGATAGCAGAGTTGTCAAACTTCTCAGGGGCATTCACATCATTCAACCCCAGTCTGTTTGAGAGTATGGCCGGTGTTATGGCCATTTGTCTCCCTTTAATTGTTGAGTTGAGGGAGATAACTTCATCATCCACCATCACTGTCTCAGCATTAGCCCAGAACTCATTTAGAGTTTCAGGATGAATTGGTGGGTCTATGGTGAGAGTGGTGAAATATTGGGATTTGACGACGAGATCAATGATCTCATCGTATTGGGACCAGCCTTCTTGTTTTTCTAAGTAGGCTCTGAGATTGTGTCCCTGTTTGAGAACTAAAGCCATGTGGTTTGTGTGTGTTGATGAATCGAACAGTGATTTTGTGTTGCAGGTTCAGGGGTTTGAGAGCTTTCTTGAGAGAGAAGGAGGGAATTTTTGTGTTTGAAAGGATAAGTGTTGAAAAAAGATATTTATCAGAAGTTTTTAACCGCTTGGATCTTCTTTATTATAAGTTTTAAACTGCCTAGGTTAAAAATCTCTTTATTAGAAGTTTTAAACCGACTAGGTTAAACTTCTGATGATGGGAAAAGTCAGATTTGCCCTTTTTGACTAAACTGCTGATGAAGGATTATCTTCATCAGTAGTTCCCATTTTCTCTTTAGTAGTTTTGAACAGCTGATGAGAAATACTTTATAAATACTTTTATTCATAACTTCTGAAGGTTATTTTATCAGAAGTTAATCACTTTTCAGAAATTATCCCCATACTGATGTTTTGTTCATCAGTAGTTTCTCTCTTTTCAGAAGTTTTTCAAGTGTTTGAAAACAGATGTAAGTGAAAAATAAAAAAATTTGTGCAGAAAAAATAAAGAGAAACACTTACAAATTTAGCATCCCTAGCATGGATACTAACTTCTGAAATGTTGATGTGTCAAGGGGTTTAGTGAAAATGTCAGCTATTTGATTAGCTGTTGCTACATGTTTCACTTCAGTCTTGCCTTTTTCATAGCAGTCTCTTATGAAATGATACCTGATTTCAATGTGTTTAGTCTTTGAAAACTGAACAGGATTTTGAATGATGCTAATGGCAGATTTGCTGTCTACAAGCAATGGTGTCTTGGTCTCTTTGATTCCATAATCAAGAAGTTGATATTGGAGCCATTGTATCTGTGATGTACAACTTGCAGCTGCAATGTATTCAGCTTCAGCAGTTGAAGTTGCAACAGATGTTTGCTTCTTTGATTGCCAGGACACTAGACAGTTCCCCAAGAATTGATAACCACCAGATGTTGATTTTCTTGACATTTTACACCCTGCATAGTCACTATCTAGAAAAAGCTGATAACTTGGTATTGCTTGAAGCAGGATACCAAATTCCAAGTGTGGGAGTTCCTTTCAGATATCTGAAAATTCTTTTGACTGCAATAAGGTGTGATTCCCTAGGAGCTGATTGATATCTAGCACAGACACATGTTGAAAACATAATATCTGGTCTAGAAGCAGTTAGATATAAAAGGGAACCTATCATACATCTATACATGGTTTGATCAACCTGTTTTCCTTGATCATCTGGTTCAACTTGTGTGGTTGGTGTCATGGGAGTGGAACATGATTTACAGTCTTGTAAAGAAAATTTGTTTAATAATTCTTTAACATATTTTGATTGATGTATAAAAGTTCCATTTGTTTGTTGTTTAATCTGCAGTCCTAAAAAGTATTGCAGTTCTGCCATTGTACTCATCTCAAATTTTGATTGCATGAGTTTCTTAAATTCATCACACAATTTTGTGTTTGTTGAACCAAAAATGATATCATCAACATATATTTGAACAAGTAAGACATGATTTCCAACATGTTTTATGAAAAGTGTTTTATCAATGGCACCTCTTGTGAAGTTATTTTTGAGTAAAAAGGTTGAAAGTGTATCATACCAGGCTCTTGGAGCCTGTTTGAGCCCATAAAGAGCTTTGTCTAGTTTGTACACCCACTCAGGATGAGAAGGATCCTCAAACCCAGGTGGCTGACAAACATACACTTCCTCTTTTATCTTTCCATACAAAAATGCACTCTTGACATCCATTTGATAAACTTTTATTTTGTTGGAAATGGCATAGGCCAGAAATAACCTGATGGCTTCAAGCCTTGCAACTGGAGCAAAGGTTTCATCATAGTCAATGCCTTCTTCTTGAGAGTAACCTTGTACTACCAGTCTTGCCTTGTTCTTTATTATAATACCAGCTTCATCTTGTTTGTTCCTGAAAACCCATCTTGTGCCAATTGGTTGCTTGTTTGGTGGTAAGGGACAGATTTCCCAAACCTGTTGCTTGTTGAATTGAAGCAATTCATCTTGCATTGCCTGCACCCAATTGTTGTCTTTAAGAGCTTCCTGGTACTTCTTTGGTTCCAACTGTGAAATAAATGCTGAGAATAGACAAAAGTTGGAAAGCTGGTTTCTTGTAAGAACACCTGATGCAATATCACCCATGATTTGATCAAGTGGATGATCTTTGTGTTCGATCAGTTGTTGTAAACCACTGACAGGTGTTGGTGGCTCATGTTCTTCAAACAAACTACTGAGGTCTATTATGTCTGGTTCAGCAGTTTCAGTGTCTTTAGTAGTTGCAGGTGCTGAAGCAGATGTTTGAGTTTGGCCTTCAGTATTTGTTGAATCAGAAGTTTGTGAAACTTCTGGTGGTTTTGAAGTTGACTTAATGACTGTTTGAGGAGTCCATGGTGTTGGATCCTCATCATCAAACCTTTGATCACCATAATAAGTAGGTTTGGATGAAGTGACAGTCTTTTCAGGTTCAAAATGAAAGTTGTCAAGGTCAAAGAGTTCAGCAGGATGTGCTGGAATGAGAGTGTGTTTTGACTCATTGAACTTGACATTCAGTGTTTCTTCTACTATCCTGGTTTTTGAGTTAAAAACCTTGTAGGCTTTTTCTAGTTGATGAATAACCAAGAAAGTAACCTGAGTCAACTTTGGCAGCAAACTTTGAAATAGATTCCTTGATGTTCAAGATGAAACATTGACATCCAAAAGCCCTGAAAAAGGAGATAAGGGGCTTCATGCCATGAAGAACGTCATAGGCAGTCTTTGAATGTCTCTTGACAACAAGAACTCTATTTTGAACATAACATGATGTGTTAACTGCTTCTGCCCAGAAGTATAAAGGTAGGCCAGAATCAGCTAACATTGTTCTTGCTCCCTCTATTAAAGTTCTGTTCTTCCTTTCTACTACACCATTTTGTTCAGGAGTTCTGGTAACACTGAATTGTCTAATAATCCCTTTAGACAAACAGAAGTCATTCAGAGTTTTGTTCCTGAACTCTGTCCCATTATCACTTCTAATGGTTTTGACAGGTAGAGAGTATTGCTTCTCTACTTGTAGAATGAAGAACTTGATGATTTCAGCAGCCTCATCCTTGGAAAATAAGAAGAATACCCATGTAAATCTTGAGTAGTCATCAATGATGACTAAGCAGTACTTCTTTTTACCAAGGCTCATGATCTTTACAGGCCCAAATAAGTCCATATGGAGTAGTTGAAGACATGCAGTTGTTTTTGATTCTTCAATAGACTTATAGGAGGACTTATGTTGTTTACCCTTTAAACAGGATACACAGTGTTCTTGACACTGGTATACCTTTAAAGGTAGACCTCTGACCAAGCCCATTTTTGTGACTTTATTTATGGTTTTAAAGTTCACATGGCCAAGTCTCCTGTGCCAGAGATCAGTTTCTAAAGTTGATGCCCTTGAGAAGAAACAGGCAGTGTTGTTCAGTACTTTGTCTTTTTCAATGTCCACTGCATAGACATTGCCACATCTTTTGGCAATTAACAAAGTATGATCTTCAATGATCTTCTCTATCAACTTCTGGCCTTCTGGTGATATGATCTTGCATGTTGTCTTTGTGAAAAAGGAAGAATATCCTTTATCACACATTTGTGACACACTAAGCAAGTTGTACTCAAGGTTTTCAACCAGATTGACCTTGTCAAACTGTATTTTGCCAGAGGAGACATTGCCATGTCCTAGCACATATCCCTTAGCATTGTTCCCAAAGGACACAGATCCATCTCTTTGACTGATAAAATTGTTTATCAGGTATCTGCATCCTGTCATGTGCATTGAGCCTCCACTGTCTACATACCAAATGCTATTCAAGCCTCTGGAAACTCTCTGCACAATATAGCAAATTAGTTAGATTTAGGAACCCAAGCCAGTTTGGCTTTGGGTTTGCTCTTGAGAACATTTACAGTTTGTTCTTGACCAAGTTTAGAAATCCATGTCTTTTTGGCAATGGATTTTGCATTAAGTACAATGGTGGTATCCTTTTGAGGACCACCATCAACTTTGGTCATCAGTAGTTGTACCATGTCCATGAGATCTTTAATCTCAGCAGTTTGTGAAACTGCTGTTTATTTAGGTCTAACTACTGAAAGAGAATTTTGAGAAAAAGACTTTCATTGAGATTCTGTCTTTTTCTGAGAAAGGGTTTTTGCTGGTTGTTGTTCTTGAGAGAAAAGGTTTTTATATAATCATTTTTGATTTGTTCCCCCACAACCAGTTGTTGATTTTTCTTATTAAACTGAATACCCTTTCTATATCTGCAAAATTCTGTTTTGTGGTTGAACAGACCACAAATTTCACATTCTTTTGTCTTTTCTTTCAAAGACAAATCTCTGACAGTTTTGATTGGTTTTAGGTCATCAATAGTTTTCAGGTTCTCAACTCCTGATGTAGTTGAAACTGCTGATGACTTAAAGTCAGATTTAATCAATACTTCTGAAGAACTTTCTTTGTGTGATTTTAGAAAGTTTTCATGGAAAGATGTGCATTCTTCCTCTTCAGAAGTTTCACCTGAAACAATTTTTCTCCCATCTTCAGTAATTTTGGGAGAGAAATCTGTTGGTGTTTCAGTGTGATTGTACCCTATGCCAAACCTAACATTTGAAGCACTTTGTTTGTTTAGCAATAGTTGGTACCCCTTACAAGATTCCACCCATTTTTCACATGTGACCTTGGTGTCAGCAAGCTCTTGTCTGACATTTCCTAGGTCATTAATCATTATTTTGATTTGTGCTTGGGTTTCAGTAGCAGAGTTAGTTAATTTAGAAACTTCTTTTGTTTTTGCTGAAAGTTTTCTTTCTAAATCACATTTTATCTGAGTGAGTTTTCTCTCAGAATCATTAGCCTTTCCTTGTAAGTGCACATTTGTCTCTCTTATGAGAGCAAAAGATTCTTTGCATGAATTTGAACATAGTTTTGTCAAAGATTCTTTTGATACCTGTGACAAGGCAGATTTTGAGGAGCATCCCTCAAATGCCATTAAGGCAAAGTTCTTTCTGCCATTGTCAGGCTCTCCCCAGTTGATGTCAAATATTTTGTTGTCTGCATCAGGATTGCACTCTGTGGTGTCAAAAGGAAGACTGCTCCAGTCAACATACCCTGAGGTAAATAGACTTTGTTGAGTGGGTTGTTGTTGCTGTGGAGGTTGTTGAGCAGCTGGAAAGGGAGGGATTGATTGTTGGCTCTGCATCTGTTGAGCAGGCATCTGTACATATTGTACTTGTGGCACATATTGGTGTTGTGGAGCTTGTGCCTGTACAAAATGTGCACTCCCTTTTGTTCCATTATTCCTGTTATAATTGGGGTTAAAATTGTTTCCAGACTGAGATTGGTTAAAGCCAGAGCTTCTACATTCTCTAGCAAAGTGTCCCAACTTTTGACACTTATGACATCTAAGTTTAGATTTGTCAAAACCAATTTTTGTAGAACTGTTAAGTCCTGGAAACTTCCTTCCTGACCTTTTGTAAAATTTATTTGTTTTTAAACTTAACATGGCCAGTTGGTGTAAAATATCCATTTCTTCAAGGTCATCACTGCTGAAACTATTTAAGTCATCCATGATAAAACACATGTTATCAGCAGTTTGACCAAAGTCATTATTGTCATAACCTGGGAATGATCTTTCAGATGAGATCCCAACAGTTATGTCAATGTGGTCAAAAGATCCAAAACTATTTGAACAAGTTGGTGAGTCTTGTCCCAGTAGTGCTGTACTACCAGGTAGATATAGTCATCAGCAGTTTTACCAGAATTTTGTAACTTTTTCTTTTGATCAATTTCTCTCTCAAAAGTAAGTAATCTCCCATGAAGTTTTGTAAGAGTGAGGGAGCTAAAATCTGGTGAAGATCTTAAGACTATTGAGTATGTTTCCCATTTATCAGGTAAAGACCTTAAAAATCTATGAAGCATAGATACAGTTGTATAGGTCTGACCATTTAGTTTTAGCTCAGATATTAATGAGGAAAATCTTTCAAATTGCTGAGTTAAAGTTTCCCCATTAATGTCAGCAAAAGTTTCATACTGTTGAGCCAAGATTTCTCTGGTGTTGGCAATCACCTCTTCAGTTCCTCCAAACTGTTCTTTTAGACAGTCCCAAAGCTCTTTGGCACTATCACAATGTAATAGGCCAGAATAGATTTCATTTGGGAGTGCCATTGCCAACATAGAGAAAGCTTTTGCATCAAGCTCAAGTTTTAGGAAATCATCATCAGTATAGTCTTTTGGTTCTTTTGGAATCTCTTCCTTAGTTTCAAGATTTATATTTACTGGTTTATGAGGACCATATATCACAGATCTCCAACAACCTGTGTTGGTCTGTGACAAGGTATGTGCCATTCTCTTTTGCCATATGTTATATTCATTTCTTACAAGCATGGCAGGTTTAGTGGCAGAACCAGTATTATGAGGATCCATTTTAAAGAGTATTGATTTGTCAAATATCTCTTAAAGTGATGGATGTTGATAAAAGTGAGCTTATAATCCTTTATTGAATATCAATAAGAGCCTGTGTCTGATTCTCAATTTGTTAGATTGTTTGATACCAATTGTTGGATCAGTAAGCTGCTCTTTTAGTTGAACTTGCTAGTTGACACTTAAGTGTTTAGCAAGTTCTTGGTGAGTGATAGCACAGCGGAATGTTTATAAGTTTATAGCTACACTTATCAACAGGAGTTATTACTCCCCCTGGAATCAAGAACTAATAAATGAGAAGTGTTTATTGAGAATCTAAGTATTGAATGAGAATGAAATACTTTGACAGATTCTCAGTAAACACGAAATGGAAATAACAATAATAAGAGTTGAAGGATTTCTTGTATTAAAATCAATGTCTAAAACAGAAGGATGAATCCTTCTATTTATAGACTTTACAAATACATGAACCTTGCCAAAAAGCAAGTTCAGAAACAAGTTGCAGTCTTGGAACTTGTACATAAAGCAAAAAGAAATACTAAAGTATTAAACTACTGATATACAAAGGCGGTGGAAAAGATCTTCTTTAACTACTGATGAATGACAAACTACTGATGAGTAGTTTGTCTTCAGTAGTTCTTCAGTAGAAGTGTCTGGTTTGAACTTCAGAACTTCTGATGACTTCTTCTTCAGCACTTCTGAATCTCTTCTTCAGCAGTTTGATTCTTTGTCTTCAGTAGTTCCATACTTAGAGTATTTTGACAGAAAGTGAATTAGACCAAGGTTTGCAAAAGTGGTTTCACCAATCCTTTTTGTCCTAACAACCTCTACCTGGGCCAGGCCCCACATAGGGTAGAGGATGGGTTGAGGAAGTCGAACGTCGGTCGAGGTACGATAAAAGGAGGAGTCCCTTCTCCTTTTATTGGCATCCGATATTCACCAAGACTTCCATCAAAAAGACTACGAGCTTCTTGTACCTTTTTCAACCCCTTGTTTATTATGTTAACGTTTAGGCGCTCAGCTCTTCTAATCAGTAGTCTCTTAAACTCCTTGGTCTTGTCCTTAGACCTACACATTTTTATGAACACACACTTTTATAAAAACCCCGTAGAATCACTACCAAGATCAGCGTCAACCCGGTGATCTAGAATTCGTGTTTCTTCCACCATTAGATGTGTGTTCTGCCATGTGACACTACGTCAGCAATGACATTTCTATCATAAGACAGGCATAGTGGTTTAAGCCATTTGCTTCCCTTTCAATCATTACCCTATGATTAGTTTTAATAAAAATATATATTCACATTAAATTAATGCAATAAAGTAATTAAAAAATGCAAATAATAAAGAAACAAAAAGCCGAGGCATAGAAAAATGTTTTTTCATTAAGTTTTATTATATAAATATATAAAAATTTAAATCTTTCAAGTAGTCCAAGAGCAAACAACCCAAACTATTCTAGTTAAATGTAGTTTTTATTATCTATACTATTTTATACTATATTATAAAATATTTAAGAAGGATACCTCGAAAATTTAAGTAATTACTATCTTTTATGCTTATGGTACAATACATAATTAAGTTAATTAGAGGACAAAATTGTCTTTCTATATGAACATTAATTTGTAGTAATTAATTTGGTTTTATAACTTGATTGTATCATACCGTTAATTCAAGGGTCTAAGTGAAAACTGCAAAGAAATTCAAAAGTCATCTCCAACTACCATCTTCAACCTTCCCGTATGTAACTCCCAATCTGAGTCCCAAAACCAACACAACCTTTGCACTACGTAACCGCCCTTGATAATCAATGAAGATTAATGATGGAAACTAAGAAACGATTCTTATACAACCTTTCGTTTGAGTCTCAAAATTATAAAAACACACACATTCACTTTTGATTATAAGCATTACAACATTAGTACCCTCGTTCACCTTCATCAGGATCACCAAAAAACCACCATTCGACACCGCCGCATGCCACCTTGAATCATAACCAATAGCCGGCACTATTCCACCACAAACCAGCCTTGTCACGAAACTGTGGTAATGCAGCCACTTGGCTCGTTATAGATTTCTCGCAACCTACATCTTTACTTGTCAATTTGTGTTAGTTTATAGCAAGGTAACAATCTCACTTTAAAATGAGTTGTGCTGCTAATTGACTTCTTGAAAATTCAGGTTTTGGGTAAAGTATCCGACGACTTACGTTGTGTTCCCGAGTTTCATTTAACAAAGGAAAAAAGGATTTGGAAGGATACTAGAAAAAAAAATCGTGTTTCATAGTTTTTTTAAGGAAAGAAAGAGAAGGAAATGAAAGGAAAAGTTTGTTTCATTTCCTACATGTCTCATCCTTCTAAATTGTAGAGATTGGAAAAGAATTGATTTTTTAAACATAAAATCATTCCTTTTCTTTTCTTTTCATTTCATTCACACACGGGGCAAAGCCGATGTTAGAATGGGTCAAAATGTTTCATATGCAATGATTTTTTGTTGTTTCATAACTTAATCCAGATGATAATGAGTTGAGCCAACCGATGATAATTCATTACCTTGGTCTATTGAACCATCAAATTTGACTATGTGGGATCGGCTTTAGACAAAGAAACGTTTGATCAAAACGAGTACAGATGTATTAGGTGCGGAAACTCTAATAATCATGCAAAATGATAATAACCGTCATCAGAACACAATAATATCCATTTTCAACATGTTTTCATTAACTTTAAAGATGTTATAACGATTTCAGATTCAAAGTAACAAAAACACACAGTTAAAGGTGTAAATTATCACATACTAGACAAACACACAACTGGCCAACTCTGTTAACTACCTCTAACCAACCTACATATATATAGACAAGTTGATTCGACCTATTGTGGGTTCGAATCAACCCTTTCGACCATTACAAAGTTCGAATCAAAATAATAAGCTTCATTCGACCTTATCAAAACTCATTCGGCCGTTCGAATCAAAATAATAAGCTTCAATCTCCCGAACCAAAACTCCAAAATACATATTATCTTCAAATCTTCAGCGTTTTCCTCTTTGTCAATCCGAAAGCTATAGACACATATATGAAATATATATCTACAAACTCCCCCTTGTCTATAGCTCGGATTATTTGTTCTTGTTTTCTTTCTGCACAAACTTAAGCATCTCTTTTGATTTGGCTATAATCAGAAGCATATCTTTCTCATTCTCTTTCATCTACTTTATCTCACTATCATGCTTCGACAAAGCAACTTTGTGCAAATCAAAAGACTTCACCAACCTAGAAACCTGTTGTTGCATTAGATTCAATGCAGCATCAGAAACTGTAAGTGGAGGTTGTGAACTTGTATCGGTTTGTGGTTAGGATGATGAAGTGGGTTTCTCAAAACTGTGTAGTAAATTCTTCATTGACTTGGATACATCTGATGGGTTCTGTTGTATTGATGTGGTTTTCTTCTTTGTGACTACAATCTCTTCAGTAACTTTCTGTTTCTTCCTTTGGGGTTCTTTGGTTGGGGATTTACTAGTTTTTGGTGGTGTTGAAGTCACAAACTCTTGTGCGAAACATGCAACGTTACCTTGTTGTTTTGGTTTGGTACATTCACGAGCAAAGTGACATTTTGTCCCATAATTGTAACAAGTAGCAAGATCAGTCCTACCAGTTCTCTCTATGAACTCAGTCGCTCTCCTTACCACACTCTCAAATGCCCATTGTATGTTAATCAATTACATCTCTTCCTTATCAATCTGAGAGTAATCCTCGTTTTTCAAATTGTTATTACCAATTTGACTTGCTACAAGTCCATTATAAGAAGCAACCATAGCTGAAACCAAAGCAATATGCTTTTGTGCTACTTCCACGGTCACATAATCCATATTAGATGTCTCTAGCACAACGGAACTTGAGCTTGATGGTGCTTGTCCAACATTCGATGAAGATTGTTGATTCATGTTCACCGTTGGAGCACAATAATAACTTGCAGATTGCATTGGAGGCTGAATGGGTGTGTAAGATGAAGCTGATGACACACCATAATAGCTCGCAGCATTGGTCAGTTCAACACCCGAAACAAATGCGGTCTGTGGTGCCGAACTCATACCAACACTTAGAACGGTCGAAGATGTGGAACTTGCATAATACAATTCCGGATTCTGAGGAATCTGGGCTCTCTTCGCCTTCCTTCTTTCTTCCATTTCCTTATTTTCCAGCTTTTGAATGAACTCGTTCAGTGTCCAAATGGAAACGAGTCCTTCTCTCTCAGTACTTCCACATGTTGACTCCAATAAACTGGTAATGCATATGCAAATTTCTCCACACATTCTGACATTTGATAAATAATTTCTTAGTTAGACAATTCAGATAGTAAATGAAAGAAATGTGCAGTTAATTCTTTCAAACTTTCATTCCCGACAAAACTAAAGTTCTCGAATTCCATCTTTAGCTCATCCATTCTGAGCTTCTTAGTCTTCTCGTTGCCATCATTCCTGCTCTTCAATGCGTCCCACAGTTGCTTGGAAGTGGTACAAGGTCTGAAATGATGAAGCAAATCAATGGTCAATGCTTTGGACAATTGAGAATAAGCTTTCTTCTCTGTTGTGTACTTCTTCTTATCTGTGTCTGGTAGATCATCAAGTGCAACAGGTGTGTTCGAGTTCTCAATCATTGGCTGCACATAACCCTTTTGTAACATTTGCCAAGCTTCTCCACCATCTAATCCCTCCAAATGAATCCTGAATCTTTTCTGCCATGATGGATATTCAAGCATATCTAACAACTTTGGCGGTCGGTTCACGTTTCCGGTTGAAAGAGCATTCATCAAGGTTGTTATAGCAGTGGTTATCTGATTCTGTACAATTGCGGCTGCTGCGACACCCCAATGATCTGGCATTGGTTTAGGTGAAGGTCTCACAACGGGTTGTGTTGGACCCGAAACAGCCCAATAATTGGTCATCGGTTGTGGTTTTGGTTTACCCCTCTCTGCTACTACAGCCCAAGGATTCATCGATGTTTGCTGTTGTGGTGTCATGTTAGGTCGGTTGTTCATCGGGCATCCCAAAATGTTATCCATGATGAAATGGTTTCAACACTTAGAAAAAAATTTCACAGAAAATTTGGTTCTGGATGTCGAGAGGTCGAATCAATTCTGAACAGTTGGTTCGACCTAAAAGTTAACCCGAATTAAAAAGAATCTGTCTGGTTCAACCTAATCAAGAGCACGAATGAATATCTGATGGCACGAATGAAGTTCTAATAACCCGAATGAGAATGTAAGGGTTCGAATGAAACAATCTAGAACAGGTTCGACCCTATATCTAGCACGAATAAATAATCTGAAAACTTATTCAACCCAACCTGAAAACCCATTCGACCTGTCCAACGTTCATGATCAATTTTTCTCCAAAAATACACAATTTTGATCTAATTTTCGAAAATGATGTCAATTATGATTGTAATTGTGAAGGTTTTGGATCGGATCTGTATATGAACAACTTTTGTGAAAGAACTTTTTATTTTGATCGTAAAAACACCTTCAAATCAATCAAAAACCATGTTTTATCAATATTTAATGAAAACAGATGAGATTTTGATAATTTTGATCCGAAATCTAAACATTTTTTTATCAATTTGCAGGCATGTGATCGAGCACAAGCTCTGATGCCACTTTGTAGGATCGGTTTTAGACAAAGGAACGGTTGATCAACACGAGTACAGATGTACTAGGTGCGGAAACCCTTATAATCATGCAAAATGATAATAACCGTAATCAGAACACAATAATATCCATTTTCAACATGTTTTCATTAACTTTAAAGATTTTATAACGATTACAGACTCAAAGTAACGAAACCATAAAGTTAAAGGTGTAAATGATCACACACTGGACAAACACACAACTGCCCAACTCTGTTAACTACCTCTAACCAATCCACATATATATAGACAAGTTGATTCGTCCTATCATGGGTTTGAATCAACCCTTTCGACCATTACAAAGTTCGAATCAAAATAATAAGCTTCATTCAACCTTATAAAAACTCGTTCGACCCTTCGATCTCCCAAACCAAAACTCCAAAATACATATTGTCTTCAAATCTTCAGCGTTTTCGTCTTTGTCAATTCAAAAGCTACAGACACATATATGAAATATGTATCTACAGACTAAGCACCTATACCAATTTGGTCATAAACTTAATTGTTGCTTTTAAATAAATCATGTATTTCATTTAAGCTTATAATTTAGTAGCTATCCTAATAAGGTTTTGTTTACATTTTGTGAAATGTTATAAAAAGAAAAGTTATTATAATGCCACCTAATGTCACATAATTAAATTGTTTACTTTCGAATCCCATATATACATTTAGTTACGTAGTGTTTATGAATTATGATTTTGTATATAATCATAGAAACTAAACTTTGTACATTGCAAATTTACTAAACTTTGCATGAAGGTTCTACAAAATAAAACAATACAATGAGATAGTATGTAACCTAATCTAGATTACGATAACAATGTAGGACTTCGTCACGTGTGATTCAAGTTTTATGATTTATTTTGGTTTCTGCAAATTGCTATAAGGTACGGGTACTTGTTTTTTAGCACCGGAATCTTGTTTCACGATTATGAAAACTATCATAAACAGTATCGCAACGTAAAGTATCATCCCAGCCATATCATATAGGCAAAAAATTGTTGGATTTATATATTTGCCATCAATAGGGGTGAGTAAGTATATGGATAAAACGCAAAAGATGAATATGAAGTTATTAACTTATTATTCTCATTTATGATTTTGTTAGAGTTTTGTTGACTGCTTTTGCCAATAAGCTCACTTTTTATAACCATACCAAGAGGTTCATTAGGAGAAATTAGTTGGAATTTATAAGATTTTTTAATCCTTGATTTGTCCATTTTGAGTCTTTTTAGACACGATATTGATAATTTGATACTGAAGCCATTTTATCACCAATAATATATAATTTGATAAAAATTAAATTGTTTTTAATTATATAATTCAATTCGTATTTCCAACTTATCTGCCTCTTAGAAGAATATGCTCGGTCATGAACCTACAATTGTCATTCTATCTACCTCGTAAAGAAGCTCCTTAGATACATAATAATATACACACACAACTTACATATAATTTCTTAAATCGTTTTAAGTTTTGAATTATATCTGCGCCTTATATTGTCGACCCCGCTGCAACACACGGGTTCCTTACTAGCTGTTCTTAATGGACCATAAGTGAACTTTAAACAAGCCCAAAGAGCAAACAACAAAAAGCCTATCTTAGGCTCACATTAATCATCTTCATCGTTGACCCTAATTACAGTCAACATAGACATCGTACCTGTCGGAAAAATACTTAGGGTCAGTTTGATATGAGGTAATGGAATGGATGAGGGAATGGAATGGACGAGGTAATGGAATGGATCATTATCATTCCATGTCTTGTTTGGTTACCATGTGGGAATGAAACAAAACATTACTTTGAGTTGTTTGGTAGGTAGGAAAAGACGAAGGAATAAAATCGGTGCTGAGAGGCGGTGGTGGGTGGTGGTTACTGGTTAGTGGCGGTGATGGTGGGTGGTGATATGTGGTGGTAGCGACGGTGGAAGGTGGAGGTAGGTGACGATGGTGAGTATTGGCGGTGGTGGGTGGCGGCTAGGGGTGCAAACGAGTCGAGCCGAGCCTGAGCTCGACCAGACTAAAACTCGAGCTCGATTAACTTATAAGAGCTCGAGCTCGGCTCAATTCAAGCTTTCTTTTCAAAGCTCGAGCTCGGCTCGTTTGTAATTTCTCAAGCTCGAGCTCGGCTCGAGCTTGGCTCGTTAATTGTTTATTAGTTAGTATGTTAAAAAAATAATATAAATGCTAGGTCATTTAGGCTCGTGGGCTCGATAATTGAAGCTCGAGCTTGGGGCTCGTTTACTAAACAACTTTAAATGAGTGTTAAATATTATTAAATATTAAAAAACAAATATTATACTAGGCTCGACGAGCCTAACGAGCTTCACATACCAGGCTCGAGCTCGATAAATAAACGAGCTTTGTTTTAGGCTCAAGCTCGGCTCGAGTTCGACAAAGCTCGGCTCGTTTCGAGCTTTTTGCCGAACCGAGCTCAAGTAGCTCGCGAGCTACTCGGATCGTTTGCACCCCTAGTGGCAGCAGCGGTGGTGGGTTGTGGCGACGATCACAGGTGGTGGTGCATGGCGATGATAATTGGTGGGTTACGATGGTGAGTAGTGGTAGTGGTGGTGGATGACGGCGGTAGTGGTGGGTAGAGATAATTGTGATGGGTGAAGGTGGTAGGTGGTAGAGGCAGCAATGGGGAGTGGTAGTGGTGGGTAGCGGCGGCGGTGTTGGGTGGTGTTTGATGGCGACGATGGTGGGTAGGCGGTGGTGGTGGGTGGTGACGGCAGTGGGGAGGGGGCAACAGGGGTGGTTGGTGACAATGGTGGTGGGTGGTGGTGGCGGGTGGCAGGTTATAGTGTTTTTAATAAAGGGTGAAAGAGGGATGGAATGGAAAAAAAAAACATGGGGGATGGATGGAATGATTTTGAAGGAATGAAATACCTTATGGAATGGGTGATTCCATTCCATTGACCAACCAAACACACTGTTTTTCATTACCTCGTAATGGTCCATTACATTCATCCTTTCATTTATTCATACCAAACGCTACCTTAGCCTCATATTAATCATCCAACCGTAACTTTTTTCTACCATTTGACAACATTCAGATTCGTTGGAAGCCACAAAAAATCAAGCGTTTTATGTTAATCCTTAAATAAATACTATACCTATGTCTATACTCAATAAGAAAAGACCCAACACAAAATTAAGTTGGCAAATTAATCCGTTCAAACCCACCCCACTATTGAAATGAATGATGTCAAGATTTTTTGTAATTCACCAATACGTATTTTTTTTAAGGTATACTTCAATAAAACAGTCCAACACCACAAAATCATGGCGGCCAACAAACTAACAACTTACATAATTACAAAATTACACCAATTAAGCCAAGTTAACGAGTCTAATCTAGCTCTACACTTCCCCAAACGAATCCAAACGAATGAACTTCACCAACAATATCTTCTATTCTTACCGTCTTACTTTCGAATTTAAGTCGGTTCCTGGCTTTCCAAATAATCCAACAACCAATAATGATTAACCCGTGAAGTATCTCTTTAGCCTTACCCTTCAAACCCGAATGATTGTGCTGCTCCAGCAGGTTACGAACCGAGAAAACAAATAAATATTGAACCCGACACCACAAACTAATGTGCTGCCATAGAACTGTCATGAACATACACCCTGTAAAAAATGATTAGCCGACTCCTCAGACAAGTTACATAGAGGACAATTCATATCACTGACCCGAATATTCCTCGATCTCAAGGCAACAACTATGAGAATTCTGCCCATCTCAGTGTGCCAGGCAAAGATATTGCACTTGAGAGGCACCCATCTACACCAAGACATAAAAAAGTTGCTAGTGTTATACCTATCCTTATACAACAAACTTTTAACATAACCCACACAAAAGCTACCATTACATCGCCAAGAATCCGAAGCATTCGAGAGATGCACCTGACCCAATAAAGAATAAACCCGAGCTAGCTCAACCAGTTCAATGCCCAAGATCGGGATTCTAGACCAGTCCCACTTAATCAACACCACACCATCCACCCCCGCGACACGATCCTTCTCCTTACATTTCTTAAACCTCTCAAGCTAAAACAAATTCGGGCAAAGGTCCTTTAAAAGGTTGTTGGACATCCACGAATAGACCCAAAAAGCCAAGTCAGACCCGTACCCAACAACTCTTCTGAAGAAAAATCGATACGGAACCCCTGAGATCACGGACCTGGATAAGAATTTAACGATATTAGACCACGTTCCACTAAAGCTCTCCTTAACCTAGATAAAATACCAACATATATTAGAAGCGTGAATAGCCTCAATAACACCCCCTCTAAAGTGAACCCCTCTCCACTTTAAAGCGCTAATCCCGTTTTTTAGAGAAGCACTAAATTAATGAATTTTAGTTTACACAAGCCAAGCCCCCAAACTTCTTTGGAATAGCCACACGGTCCCGAACAACCCAATGTATTTTGTTACACTCATTAGATCCACCCCACTAAAACCTTTTAATTAAGGGTTCCAAGTTGGCTAAAACCTTAGCAGGAGCTTTATAAATAGAGGAATAGTTCAACGGAATGCTATCTGAAACCGACTTAATCAAGGTGGTACGCCCTCCAATGGAAAGACTAAGGGCCTTCCTTTTGGAAAGTCGTGCCTCCTCAACATCCATCATAGGATTCCAATAGTTAATGCGATTCATATTAGCCCCAACTAAAACCCCCCAAATACTTAAATGGGGTGACACCCGCAAGACATCCAATAACTCTAGCATATTCCTCCACTTCAACCAGATCCACACCACACCATACCCGAAAATATTAGATTTAGCAATATTGATCTTGAGCCCGAAGCAAATGTGGAAACAACACAGAATTCTAACCACATTAGAAAGGTTAACAATCAACCACTCCCCCATAATAATAGCGTCATCCACGTAAAGAAGGTGTGGCATATTCGGACCCCCGAGCAGAGTTCGAATGCCAAGTAACTCCCACCTCTTTAGCCTTGTCCAACATACAAGATAAAGCTTCCATAATACTAAGACACAAAAATGGGGATAAAGGGTCGCCTTGTCTCATATTTTACCACATTGAAATTCAAACGTAGGAGCCTCATTAACGAGCATGGAGGACCTGGTTGACTTCAACACGCCCAAAACCCACGAACACCACAAGTCGGGGAATCCCATTTAGGACATAATATTAACCACAAAATTCCAATTCACATTGTCGTGGGCCTTTTCAAAGATGATATTCAAAATGAAGACTTGTTTCCTTTCTTTCTTGCACCACGAAATAACCTCCTTAAGAATTAAAGGGCCATCTAATATATACTTCCCCCTTAACAAACGCCGACTGAGATTTGTGCTAACAGTACCAACCACCTTCTTGAGACGTTTAGCAAGCAATTTGGAGACCACCTTACTAATTGTCCCAACAAGATTAATCGGCCTATAACTATTCAAGTCCACCGGATCTTTAACTTTCAGGGATTAATGTAATGAACGATGAGCTGTTGTTGATAGTCTCTGAACGGTGAAAGAAATCAACAATACTCACAAAATCTTCTTCAAACACATCCTAAAAGAATTTGATAAACCTCATATTAATCCCGCCAGGTCCGGGGCACGATCATCACCACAGCTGAATACAGCTTCCTAACTTCCACCCCGAACACCTCTTTCTTAACAAGCGCCAGTTTCAAAATCCATTTGCCATTGATTATCAATCCCGGAATAAAATTGCTTGCCTTCCTACTATTTATAACACAATGATAATAACTTGAATTCTCATCTCTGTTACACGCCCATCTGACCCGCGACCTTTGTTTCAGATCTAATAACTTCCTCATCTCCATTTCCTTCAACGTCTTCTTACTTTCGGTGAAGATAATGTAACATTTCGCATTAAAATCCTTGAACGTTACGATTATTATTAATAAAGTGTCAAGTTTCATCATTTATCGCCTTTAAAAAATTTTCGTGACGCATTTGGACCCCTAGTATCATGCTATAAAGTTATATTATATATTTATATGTGAAATAATTGTCAAAAAAATTATTGCATGGGCCGGGGTTCGAACCCGAGCCCATGGCCGGTTCAAACACACACCACAACAGTCCCACCATCTGGTCTACAGCTTCAAGTTGAAATAATATTGAATTGAAATATACTTATATTCAGATTAGAACTTCAGTTGACTAGCGAGAAGTCAACTGCGAGTCAATCTCCCATAATCAACATTCAAATCCGCGTTATGAGTTCGATTCAATTATGGTATGATTAGGTTGACCTCGTCTGCTTGATCACCACGCCAATTAACCATTAAAGCATACCTATTTCAGTTTAAATTACGGGTATAGGAGTAATGTGAGTCAAACCTTCCAATTTGTTCGATCCGTAGGTTAATCTATAAATTGAGCATCCCTCAACAAGCCCTATGTGCCGAAACAAAAACCCCCACATCCAATTTCTTCTAGCAAATCGTTTTTAATCCAGAATCGTTCGCATTTGACTTTTCTGTGTGACCGAGCAATAATCACGAAATTCTTTTTTGTAAGTTGTCTTTTTTTTTATGGGTTTTGATCTTCGGCCACCTACAAACAATAGCCCCATCATATCAGGGGCTATTGCTTGTTAAATCAGATTATTGAATAACCTAGGGTTCGAAGGGTATGATTTGGGGATAAACCTTCTGCAGTCTTCTGTATATAATTATTACAGAACATAAATCATCACCAACTGATCAACAGATCAGTTGGTGTGACCCTTACACTCAAGACGCGAACCGGCCGGATGGCCAGGGTTCGAGTCCTTCAACACGCGTGTAATTATTTTTCATTTAAAAGGATTTTATAATCAAATTTCAAGTTATATATATATTTTTTAAACCAAGATTTATCGTTCTCAGGGTCTAGCTCAGTTGGTGGCTAGGCTTGTGATTAAAACGTGTACCGGTCCCAGACCCAGGTTCGATTCTTGGCATCAACAAAACATTTTTTTTTACCATTTAAGCTTATATATATTCTCTTGTATTTTTAAAATTAGTTTTAAAATACTAAAACTCTTTTATAAATTCTACAAAAATTATTTTATGTTATTCTAGTAGAAAAGTTTAACATACAATTTTTAGTTTTCCAAAAATTATTTATTTAATATATATAATAAATATTTCAAGTTTATTCTATTTTATTTATAAAATTCTATAAAAATATCAAAACGATTATATAAATTTCCACAAAAATTATTCTATGTTTATATAACATTAAACATTTCTGAAATGATTTTTATTTCTGAAAAATCATTTAATTATTATTTTTAATCAATTTTTGTTAGTTTTAATCATAAATAAATCATAATAAATTCATTTTTCAATATTTTTGCACGAAAATTTTATATAAATTATTTCTATCCATTTAGAACAGAAATACAACTTTTAATTTAAAAATTCTTTAATTTTAATATTTTTAGATATTAAAGTTATATTTTGACAATTTGAAATAAATAGATTAAATATTCTATTTTTTAAGAAAATAATTTTATAAAAATTATTTTCATACTTAAATCTTTATGATGTGACCATCTTTAATCTAAAATTTACAAAAAGACTTTTGTTTATTTATTTATCAAATTTCTCTTATTTATTAAACATTTTATTTATTAATCAAACGAATACTTATCCCCAATTCGAAACCCTAGAAAATACTTGTAGACTAGATAGACTTAGACTTATTTGTTACCTTATACATAGGGTAATACTTGGAAACTTTGGGGCTACACTTATACTATTACTCGAGACTTAATACTGTTCTAAGGTGAGTTTACGTAACCATGTTTATGCAATTCTTTATACTTGCAATATTATACTTAAGCAATTCTACATACATGTCTAGTTGTAAACTTTAATGCCTCATGATTTAGACAACAACAACAGTTAGACTCGTTTCAACAATACATAATCATTAGCTATGGCCAAGCCGGCGATACTCAATAATAGATCTATTGGATTGACAATCCCACCTAGATTCGTTGACCATGTTTTATGGGGAGCGCGGGTGATTGTTATCGTTCCAACATAATATTAAGGTGAACCGTGGATGACGGGATGGACCTAAACTAGTCAGAGGTTTGATTATGTCGATTCAACACTTCATGTTTATTCATGTAGACTTAAACTTACGATAGACATATGAATTGCTAAACTTTTATTCTTAAACTTAATTGCTTGACATGGATTATGTATTCTCACCAACTTCTAGTTGACCCCCCCCCCCCATTTTTACAACTCAACAGGTAATACTGATGCTTGAAGTCTAGAGCTAGCATGAGGAGATATTTGAAGTTTTGCTTGATTATTTGATGTAGACTTTAATGTAATTCAATATTGTAATGAAATAAAGGATTATTTAAACTTGTGTACTACGATGAGCTACTGAACAATCATTCATACGTGGCACCTTGATGTTTTCGCCATCGGTTGGGGTGTTATAGATTGGTATCAGAACCATGGTTATAGGGAATTAGGTTATTAGAAAAATAATCTAGTCTATAACCTTAGGATTTAACCAGTACTTGTTTCTCTTACTTGCTTTTCTACTTATTCCTAGTCTCTATCTCCCTCCTACTTCTTATCCCTACTTTAATCCCTACAAGAAGATTGCTTCTCCATCACTGGATCTACTCTTAGACTAATAAGACAAAATCCTCAGGTTTAGCCTGAACCACCTTGAGATCTCGTCGAAGTTCTATAATTTTAATAACGAACACGTGCAATCTGGAAGAGTGAACGCCTGTATTCTGAGTCTTCTGTCTAGGCTGGCATTGCGCATATATCCCAATCAGACGAGGGACCCGGATGCCTACCTGGGAATTCTCGGGATGAGTGTTCACTTATAGGCTAAAGCATGTCTTCACTATGTTATTAGAATCTAGAATCTTTGATAAGTCAACGTTTTCGTTTATTCGTTTTAATTAATGAATAAATGATTACATTCCTTACATTACCTCATTCATTTCATTGTGTCTCTTACAGATCATGCCTCCACGTCGCAGCACTCGCAATAACAGTGGTGGTAATCATGAGGAAGGAAATAGCAACAATAACAGCCACGACAACCATAACAACAACAACAACCACAACAACAACAACAACAGTGTCGATGCCCAACTAGCCGCGATCATTTCCCAACAAATGGCGCAACAAATAGCGACTCTGGTTCCTAACTTACTGGCTCAAGTCATCCAGATGAACAGAAATGGTAATGGAAATGGAAACGGCAATGGAAACGGTAATGGAAACCACAATGGAAACGGGAATGGTCTCCCAGCTTGCACTCTTAAACACTTTAATACCTGTAATCCCCCTAAATTCAGTGGAGATGAAGGAGCTACGGGTCTTCTGCAATGGTTCGAGGGTATTGAGAATACCTTCATTAACAGTGAGTGTCCCGATAACTTAAAGGTCCGTTATGCCATGAGTGTTCTTCACAAACGAGCACTCACTTGGTGGAATGAGGAAAAGCGCACCCGCGGAGCTGAAGCTGCACTGGCCTTAACTTGGGATCTAGCTAAAGACATTATGAAGGCAGAGTTCTGCCCTCGTAATGAAATCAAGAAGCTGGAAGATGAGTTTCATGATCTTGCTCAAGATAGTGGAGAAAACCTTGCCTACAACACTCGTTTTCGCAAACTTAGTCTACTGCTACCACACAAGGTCACCCCCTTGCCTATTGCGATTGAAAAATACATTGGTGGCTTACCCATGCAGATTCAGGACACGGTGTGGGGAAGGAACCCTGATACTTTGGAGGAAGCAAAACGTTTGGCGGCCACCCTAATAGATAACCATGTGAAAGCAGGAACCCTGACTCGGAAAGGGGAAAAGAAAACTGTTGCGAAGGATACTCCTCAACCTGCCGTTGAAGTTAAACTGAGGCCTCAACCAATGGAAGGCGCAAGGTCAGGAATTTTGCAATAGACTCCACTGTCCCACCCAACAAGAAACAATATAACCGGAACCAACCTAAGTGTGACACCTGTCAGTATCACCATCCAACCCAAATGCCCTGCCGTCAGTGTACCAATTGTCAAAGGTATGGGCATCTTGCGGATGCTTGTCGAATTCATGCTGCAAATGCCCTTGCTGCTCCAAATAATCCTGCTAGGGACCCTCCAGCTACTTAACAACAAGCTCCACCGTTTGAATGTTATTTTGCATTTAAAATTCTATGTATTGACGCTTTTGATTCAAGTATTGAATTTTTTTTTTTGTCTTTTACATGAGAGTCGTTATCTAGTATGATTACAACACTTGGATGCATGCTTTTTTTGAATGTGAACTAATTGCTATATCAATATCTAAACCATACTCGTTATACTTGCTTACTTGTACAACAGTTAGTTGGCTACCAAATAACCTACTCAACGAGTGGTAGAGGTCATCATGTCTTTTCAACAGTCGGGAGAGGCCCTACAACCTGCTCAACGACTGGTGGAGGCTATCGAACCTGCTCAACAATCGGTAGAGTCATAGAAGGACACAAAACCCTAATGTAAGGTAAATTGGTGATTGCGGTCCAGAACGTAATCATGAATTTACAGGTACGTTAAGGTAGTGTGAAATTCTATCAAGGTTTTTGGTAGTTGACCAATTATAAACCTTAGTTACCTGGTAGTTCACTTAGTTTTTCTATAGTCCATTAACTCATGAATTTCTTTTAGGATTCCTAAAACTCAAAATTCTTATGCTCCTTACGATTTCAAGACACACCTAATCCTACTCTCTTATCCAAATTATTTGAGACAAGATTATTCTATCCATGTCATAACACAAAACCTCCAGACCACACTTATCCCGATTTCTACCCAATCACCTACAACCCTGTGTTTTCAATAAACTTCAGGACGAAGTTCCTAAAAGTAGGGGAGACTGTAACATTTCGCATTAAAATCCTTGAACGTTACGATTATTATTAATAAAGTGTCAAGTTTCATCATTTATCGCCTTTAAAAATTTTTCGTGACGCATTTGGACCCCTAATATCATACTATAAAGTTATATTATATATTTATATGTGAAATAATTGTCAAAAAAATTATTGCATGGGCTGGGGTTCGAACCCGAGCCCATGGCCGGTTCAAACACACACCACAACAGTCCCACCATCTGGTCTACAACTTCAAGTTGAAATAATATTGAATTGAAATATACTTATATTCAGATTAGAACTTCAGTTGACTAGCGAGAAGTCAACTGCGAGTCAATCTCCCATAATCAACATTCAAATCCGCGTTATGAGTTTGATTCAATTATGGTATGATTAGGTTGACCTCGTCTGCTTGATCACCACGCCAATTAACCATTAAAGCATACCTATTTCAGTTTAAATTACGCATATAGGAGTAATGTGAGTCAAACCTTCCAATTTGTTCGATCCGTAGGTTAATCTATAAATTGAGCATCCCTCAACAAGCCCTATGTGCCGAAATAAAAACCCCCACATCCAATTTCTTCTAGCAAATCATTTTTAATCCAGAATCGTTCGCATTTGACTTTTCTGTGTGACCGAGCAATAATCACGAAATTCTTTTTTGTAAGTTGTCTTTTTTTATGGGTTTTGATCTTCGGCCACCTACAAACAATAGCCCCATCATATCAGGGGCTATTGCTTGTCAAATCAGATTATTGAATAACCTAGGGTTCGAAGGGTATGATTTGGGGATAAACCTTCTGCAGTCTTGTGTATATAATTATTACAGAACATAAATCATCACCAACTGATCAACAGATCAGTTGGTGTGACCCTTACACTCAAGACGCGAACCGGCCGGATGGCCAGGGTTCGAGTCCTTCAACACGCGTGTAATTATTTTTCATTTAAAAGGATTTTATAATCAAATTTCAAGTTATATATATATATTTTTTAAACCAAGATTTATCGTTCTCAGGGTCTAGCTCAGTTGGTGGCTAGGCTTGTGATTAAAACGTGTACCGGTCCCAGACCCAGGTTCGATTCTTGGCATCAACAAAACATTTTTTTTTACCATTTAAACTTATATATATTCTCTTGTATTTTTAAAATTAGTTTTAAAATACTAAAACTCTTTTATAAATTCTACAAAAATTATTTTATGTTATTCTAGTAGAAAAGTTTAACATACAATTTTTAGTTTTCCAAAAATTATTTATTTAATATATATAATAAATATTTCAAGTTTATTCTATTTTATTTATAAAATTCTATAAAAATATCAAAATGATTATATAAATTTCCACAAAAATTATTCTATGTTTATATAACATTAAACATTTCTGAAATGATTTTTATTTCTGAAAAATCATTTAATTATTATTTTTAATCAATTTTTCTTAGTTTTAATCATAAATAAATCATAATAAATTCATTTTTCAATATTTTTGCACGAAAATTTTATATAAATTATTTCTATCCATTTAGAACAGAAATACAATTTTTAATTTAAAAATTCTTTAATTTTAATATTTTTAGATATTAAAGTTATATTTTGACAATTTGAAATAAATAGATTAAATATTCTATTTTTTAAGAAAATAATTTTATAAAAATTATTTTCATACTTAAATCTTTATGATGTGACCATCTTTAATCTAAAATTTACAAAAAGACTTTTGTTTATTTATTTATCAAATTTCTCTTATTTATTAAACATTTTATTTATTAATCAAACGAATACTTATCCCCAATTCGAAACCCTAGAAAATACTTGTAGACTAGATAGACTTAGACTTATTTGTTACCTTATACATAGGGTAATACTTGGCAACTTTGGGGCTACACTTATACTTTTACTCGAGACTTAATACTTTTCTAAGGTGAGTTTACGTAACCATGTTTATGCAATTCTTTATACTTGCAACATTATACTTAAGCAATTCTACATACATGTCTAGTTGTAAACTTTAATGCCTCATGATTTAGACAACAACAACAGTTAGACTCGTTTCAACAATACATAATCATTAGCTATGGCCAAGCCGGCGATACTCAATAATAGATCTATTGGATTGACAATCCCACCTAGATTCGTTGACCATGTTTTATGGGGAGTGCGGGTGATTGTTATCGTTCCAACATAATATTAAGGTGAACCGTGGATGACGGGATGGACCTAAACTAGTCGAAGGTTTGATTATGTCGATTCAACACTTCATGTTTATTCATGTAGACTTAAACTTACGATAGACATATGAATTGCTAAACTTTTATTCATAAAATTAATTGCTTGACATGGATTATGTATTCTCACCAACTTCTAGTTGACCCCCCCCCCCCCCATTTTTACAACTCAACAGGTAATACTGATGCTTGAAGTCTAGAGCTAGCATGAGGAGATATTTGAAGTTTTGCTTGATTATTTGATGTAGACTTTAATGTAATTCAATATTGTAATGAAATAAAGGATTATTTAAACTTGTGTACTTCCATGAGATACTGAACAATCATTCATACGTGGCACCTCGATGTTTCCGCCATCGGTTGAGGTGTTACAGATACATTCTTCTTCCTCAGAAAGACTTCTCTCCTCAACAATACCGTCTAATCTTTCGATCCCCTCTTAGGCAAAGGCCTCGATATCACCTTCCTTCCTAATCATATCCATCTTCCATCATTTAACCCGGGCCCAGATAAAAGCAAGTTTCTTTTATAACTTCGAGTCAGGGTCACCAGAATCACTAAACAACATGGAAGCTTGTCTAAGCACCTCAACAAATGTGGGTTTATCTAACCATGAGTTAAGCACTCTAAAAGGCCGCGCACCAAAGTTCGCTGAGTTAGTAGATAAAATAATAGGGTTATGATAAGAGTGTAAACTAGCCAGCACCCTAACACATGTTTCTAGCCTGGAATCAAAAAAATTATGCCACACCAGGATTGATCACTTCTAAAATTTGATGAACCGATGCCCGACTCCACTGAAGATTCGTTTATTTCTTCACTTCCATAGCATCCAAATTTTCATCATGAAAAACGCATATATTACCTTTGTCTTGTATTCCATTCCAGGTGCCTCCCTCCCAAAATCTAATAGTTGTTGTATCAATGCAAAGCGGTGCTAAACCGGAACCTTTACCCACACACATACTTGCCACCATACCATTTGTGCAAATATAAAATCCACAAGTAAATGATGGGTTGGCCATGACACAAGAAGAGCATAAGGCTATAAAATTTGGAACCCCTCTAATAATCAAAGTATCAGTCCTTTGTATCTTCCCACCTATTGTCGGCCATGCAAAGCAATTGACTTTAGGAATGGCAATTTTGCTCCAAACAAAGTTCAACCCACCTCCGTTCCTCGCCGATTCACCGAGTACCATACGCACCTGTTTTTACCAAAAACTCTTCCATCCCGCCATTGGAAACCAACCCCCATTTATCTTCCCTCTCCTGCACATTTTGGCTACTAAGCATCTCCATTGGTACCCCTGCTTCAGCCTTCTCCATGTCACTTTTGAGTAACCTTTTCCATTCTAAATCCTAACATACACCTTGGCCTACCCTCTTATAACAATCAGCTACTTTTACCAAAAAAAAAATTTAGCTAACTTGAACATAAAGGAGAACCTTTACTTTTAAAACACCACCCATTTCCCAGTTTTCGTCCAAAAAGCTCACTGAATCCCCTTTCCAAATTGAACACTCTAACCATTCCTGTAAACCCACAATAACTTTCAAGAATTCTTTATCTATACTCTTGATAGTTGCCCACACCCCTGAGTAGTGTCTTTTCATAGGCACAAAAGAATAATTATGTTTTCTTCCATGAATGGCGTTTATGACCTGAGCCCATAGTTGATTACCACACGTCTTATGTCTCCGCCAGCACTTAGCATTGAGGCCGCAATTCATTTCTTTAATAGCTCCTACACCCACCCACCCATTCCCTCTCTTTTTTTTTACCCAAGCATCTTTATCCAACGCGACTTGTTGTATTTTAGGTGCTCAATTGGACCCCCACCCCCTATAAAAATCTTCGACATGTGCGTTGCGCCATTTTAACTACACGTGCAGGAGATTTATCGGAGCTTTAGACTAAAGTGTACAAAGAGAAATTTTATTAAAAAAATAATTTAATCATTTCATAATTTAACTGAAACTAAATGAGGTATTATGCCAATATGAATATGGCATCTCGGCTCCTTTGCTAGACTCAAAAGTATTGGTGAAATGAAAAAGATTTTCTAAACCCAAAGGTTTCAAATCCACAGACTCATGTTTGCATTCGTCTATAAATATTAGGAGCACTAGCACCATTGTTTGCAACTTTCTGGCCACCATTGGTGCTTTATATCGACTAATCTCTTCATTAATTACCAACCAAATTTGGACCATAAACAATCTAAATCAGTGAACCGTAAGCAATCAATCAACAATCAAACTCACTTCTCAATCACACTAATAACCCACCTTCTCTCTAAGATTCAGACAAATTCTTGTATAAGATTTCTCCTGTAGATGCATATTATGCGACTAATGCTTTTGGATTGCAAATAACACAAGTTTTGTTCAACTTCGAATGGTCGAAGGTGGTTATATATGGTCGAATGTGGTTTCTGTCTGGTCGAAGGAAGAAGTAAAGGGTCGAAGGTACACAGAGAGGTCGAAGGTAGAACTTAGATTATGTAATGTCTTGGTTCGACCATAACGAATGATCGAACCTGCACATTCGACCAATACAAATGGGCAAATGTGCAGTCCCATATAAGGTCAAGTTGATTTTTGAATTGTAATTTTTGACATTTTGTTTTCCCTCCCTGTGTGTGTTTTCCCTAGGTTTATTATTGAGTCTGTAAAAGCCTTTTAATCATTATAAACTGTGATTTCAAGTGTAATCCTTTATCAAAGTGAATGAATTAAAGATGTTTATGATGATTTCTATGTTTTGCTAGTTTTATTATCATTTTGTGATCAATTCAGGGATTCCGCACATGAATTGAACTTGTTTGATCATTATCTTTGTTGTTTAGACGATCCTACGCGCATACAAAGTGGTATCAGAGCCATTTGGATCAAACAACCACAAATTGATAATATTACAGCTGATTTGGACCCAATTTCGATCAAAACTTTCTGTTTTTCATTGATAAACTGAATTTGGTGTTAAATTGATTGATTTGAACTTGTTTTCATGGATAAAACTCATAATTCTCTTTGTTAAACTTGTTCCAAATCCAATCCGAAACAAAACCTGTTTAAAATCATCAAATTTCATCAACATTTGAAAATTTTTGATCAAAATAACCGATTTTCAAAGAATAACCGTTTTTCAAACATGAAGGGTCGAACCTAGGGAAATTTGGTCGAAAGTGAGAGTATTTGGTCGAACCAGGGATTATTTGGTCGAAAGTGGAGTGTTAGTTGGTCGAACCTAGAAAGTTTTAGTCTGATATTGTTCATTCAACCTTATTGAGTACATTCGACCAATCGAGTGGTCGAACGTGGGTGTAAACGGTCGAAAGTGAATTGGAGTTTGTTATTTTCTACATTCGAGCTTTTCCAAACGGTCGAACGTGGTTTGATTTTCACATTCAACCACGCGATTATTACAAAGGGTCGAACATAGAATATGTTATAAAACTTTTCTAATCGTTTCGTGTTTAATCATTTTCAGATCAATATGTGGAATTTTCCTACAACACCACGACCTATTACAACACTGCAACAACAGACAACCATGGATCCTTGGTCGGTGGCTGCCCAAAAGTCTAGTCAACCATCCCAACCGATTAACTACATGGCGATGACTAACTCTATGCCCCAACAAGTTGCACAACCACAACCACAACCGATGGCTGATTATTGGGGAGTAGCAGCAGCGGCGGTTCATTCTCATACTACCAACGCTATCTCGACTCTTATTCAAGACTTATCGTCGAGTAGTGGAAGTCGTCCACCAAAGTTTATGGAAATGATAGATTACAACACATGGAAGACCAAATTCAAGATACATCTTGAGGGAATGGGATTAGAGGGAACGGAAGCTTAGCAAATGATTGCTAAGGGCTATGTGGCTCCGATCTTGGAAAACACGGGTGAGCCAATTCCGTTGGAAAACCTTGCTGAGGATGAGAAAAAGAAATTTTCTATTGAGAAGAAGGCGTTTTCTCAACTGTCCCAGGCCATTAATACTGATCTCTTACATCAGTTTGGGTCTTGCACTACATCTAAACAGTTATGGGACATGTTACGAAATTGGCATGATGGGAATGAGAAGACGAGAAAGTTAAGGATGGAGGAACTAAGGAAAGAGTTTGAGAACTTCAGCTATATGGGAAACGAGACGCTGAAGGAGCTGATTCCGAGGCATTGTCATTTACTGACCGAGCTTTCTAGCTATGAGATAAACATACCAATGTCGGAGCTGGTGGACAAGTTTGCTGATGCGTTGCCACCATAATGGAATCAGCATATAGAGGTACTGAAGGAAAAAGATGCGTACCAATACTGGACCATCAACGAGTTTATTCAGAAACTTGAGAATAAGGAGATGGAAGAAAAGAGGAAGGCAAAAAGAGCTCAAATTCCTCAGAACCCGGATTTATATCATGGTAATGCATCTTCATCTCTTGCTGGTTCAAGTTCTAGTACAAATGTTGCACCACACATTGCGTGCGTTTCTAGCTAGGTTGAACCATCTAAAACACCTATCAATTACCTTGCACAAACTTCATCTTATACCCCCACCATCATATCCTACTACAACTTTCATACCACCATTCTCACCTATGCAACAAGCAGCTTGTTATTCTGCTAATCTAAACCAATCTCAACAACAATCCTATATTCCTCTAGTGAACCAAACTCAGATGAATCAAACCCAACCTACTCAGAATTCAATCGTGCTGGAAACCTCGAACTTGAACAATGTTACTGTTGAGATTGCACAGCAACATGTAGCATTGGTGTCAGCTATGGTAGCTTCTTATAACGGGCTAGTTTCGAGTCAAATTGGGAACAACAACTTGACCAGTGAAGACTATGCACAGATTGATAAAGAAGAGATGGAGCTCATTGATATCCAGTAGGCATTTGCTAGTGTTATGAGGAGAGCTACCGAATTCATTGAGAAGACCGGAAGAACTGATCTTTCTACTTCCCCAAACACCATATATGGCTTCAACAAAGCCAAAGTGACTTGCTTCAATTGTGGTGGGAAAGGTCACTTTAAAAGGGAATGCTTTCAACACCAACTACCAAAACCGTCAAACCCAAAACCAGGTATCTTACCAAAGCCCTAATATTTCAAGCTTTCAACCACAAAATACCTACCAGGACTGTCAAAATACTTCACAAAACAACACTCCTAGACAAACCACAACACAAAACCAAAACCAAAATCAAACACAACAAAATCTAAATCGAACAATCATTCCTATTTCTACACCAAACACACAAACCCAATCAGATAATCAAAACCAAGCCTTGGTGATTCAGAAAGACGAGGGTTTTGATTGGACGGGTATGCAGTTGGGTGTTGAGGAGATTACCACTGGTAATGTGGCATGTGTTGCGCAGAAAATGGATCTGGATGAGCCGGTATGTGTTGAAGAAGAGATAGTGACTGAGAAGTTGTCTGAAGTGAAAATCGAAGAGTTGAGTGAAGAGAGTGATGATTATGGAGAGAAGAAATCTGGTTTGATTCTTGATTCGGTTACTGATGTGCCAGAACAGTATGATTCAGCTTATTCTAATGTGGAGAGTGAATCTGATTCTGAATCTAGTGTTAACTCACTGGATGATGATATTGACCAATTGCTTGCTGAAGCTGACTTTTTGATGACCCGCAAATCATGCATGGTGGATGATGCTTGTACCAGGATTGATTATTCGAAGTTTTTTGCTGGGAAGGAAGCACACTTTGCACTGATGGCGATGACAGAACCTCCAAAACAGGTAAGTACTGAATCTACTTCAAACTCAGTTTGTGATAAACATTGTGATGCTTGTGATAAATTGACAGATGAGAATACGCAACTCAAGGTTCAACTTGAGAGTGCTAAAATCAACTGTCAATCATATCAAAAGGAAGCACGAGAGTTTAACAGAGTACTTGATGGTTATAAGAAAGATGTTTCAGAACTGAAAAAGACTTTATCTTTGAAACAACTAGCCATAAATAATTACATCAATGATTTAGAAAACACAAAACTTGAAACGGTTACCATCAAGTGCTTTGCAGAAAAAGTAAATAGGAAACTTGAGAGTTATAAGCATATTGCTTATGTTGTTGATCATATAATAGAGGAGCCTTCACAGTCTAGTAGTGCAAACTACAAGGCTGTCCCATCTCCAGTGTTATTTGAAAATCATACTCTACATTCAATAACACCGGAGAGCTCAGTCAAGTCTGAATCGACATCGGATAATGAGTCGAACACTTCTAGTGTGGGAGACCCAAATTCTGATGTTCGACCAGTTTTGGGACTAAATAATGAAGGTGTGGTTGCTGTAACTGATGATTCCGATTCTAAGGATGATCAATCTGAGAAGGTATTTGAGAAGGTGTGTGATATTCCTGATGAAAATCACATAATCACAAACAAACCTGTTTCACCATCTCAGATTGTGCATCCCATGGCTAACGCTCATAGAAAGAATCAATCAGTTAAGCCTGTTGAAAAGAAAAATGAAAAGAAAAATGAATCTTGTGACAAACCCGTCAAGATATTCTATCAGATGATTGGATCCGATAAGATAATGTCTGACGAGGAATATCCAATCAAATTCGCCAATTATTCAAAGATTGAAAAGATTTAGCAGGAGAGTACCATTTGGTTCCCAAAGCGTGAGCGAACAAATGATGTACCTCCAAAGGTTTTAGAAAGAATTTACTTGGATGTTTCTAAAGAACCGAAAGTTCATGTCACAGAATTCATCAAGCCAAAGAATAAGGCTAACAGTTTTCTTGAGCCGACTTACTCTTTGGATCCAGCTCCTGAGAGTCTTAGAAGGAAATGTGTGGAGGACCAATATTCTATCACCATATACTCTAAGTCGAACGCCAAGAATAACTTTGAAGAATATCGTGCGTGTTATAAATGCGGGGAGAGAGGGCATTTACTTGCTCACTGCCCGTATGTTAGGCACAAAAGGCACGAGGTGGAAATGAAGCAAAATTATCAACATCCAATCGATAATCAATGTTATCCACAACAACGTGTTGTCCCTCAACAACCACATTTTTATAATCAAAATCATTTTTATCAAAGAAGGGATAATCGTTCGATGACATATGATCGTCGTAACCGGATAGCAACTGAAAAATCCCTTAAGAAACCGATGGTGAACACAACTGTTGACAAGAAAAAGGTTCCAGTTAAACCTGCTATCAAACCAACAGTTGGACCTGTCTCTGTTAAATCAGAGAAGGTAACCAAGAAAGTTTCGATCAAAGACGATGTAAAGAAACCGGTTGAGACCCCAAAATCTCAAATCCGGATCTTGAAACGTTCTGAACAGCATTGGTCACCAAAGGGTTCACAAGGTCCTTCATCTTCATAGGTGAATGAGAATATCAAAGCTGAAACTGAAAAAGATTTAATTGATCAGAAAAAGATCAATTCAAATCTATCTGATTGTAAGAAAGAATCTTTGAAACACAAAGTTCAAAGACCCAAGACCAAACAGGCTTGGGTCCCCCCGAAAAATCTAATCTTTTTACTTGATATATGCAGGGAGCTTCAGCTGGCCCTGTGAGCAGTCTTTGGATTGTTGACAGTGGAGCTTCTGGTCACATGACAGGGGATCTATCGCTACTGTTCGATATCAGAAATATCAATGGAGGTTATGTAGCGTTTGCTGGTAACAAAGGTGGATACATTACCATGGAGGGTAGTTAGTAATGGAATAGTGAGTTTTGAGAAGATCTCTTACGTGAAGCAAATTGATTATAATCTGCTCAGTGTCAGTCAGATTTGTGATAAGCAGTTTTCAGTTTACTTTGATGACAAATCTTGCTATATACTCAAGACGGGATTCTTATTACCAAAAGAGTGGGTGATGTTAAAGGCGCCGAGAGTGAACAATTTGTACATTCTCGATATGTAAAAAGCAATGACTACACAAGGTCAAGTCACATGTTTCCTCTCCAAGGCTAGTGAAGAAGAATCAATCATGTGGCATAGGAGGATGGGACACATTCACCTTCGAAAGATGAATCAATTGGTGAAGAATGAGCTTGTCACATGCGTGAATGTTAAACATTTTTATTTAAATGACAAGTGTGTGAGTTGCAAGAAGGGTAAGCAGCACAAGCAATCCCATAAGCCAAAGAAAGTCAATTCCGTTGAACTGCCACTTGAGCGTTTGCACATGGATCTGTTCGGACTGGTCAAATGTAAAAGTCATGCTGGTGAATTGTATTGTCTTGTGGTTACCAATGACTTTTCAAGATTTTCATGGGTTATGTGCTTGCACCATAAGAGCGACACGTTTGATAATCTGAAAGTTCTGTTCACTCGATTGGAAAATATCTATGGTCTCAAGATCAAGAGAATTAGGAGTGATAATGGGACGGAGTTTAAGAATGCACAGATGGACGATCTTTGTGAAAACAAAGGTATTCATCATGAATACAGTGCTCCGTATACCCCCACAACAGAACGGTGTCGCTGAACGCAAAAACGGGACTCTAATTGAAACGGCAAGAACAATGCTCGCGGACTCAAATCTTCCAGTAATGTTCTGGAACGAAGCAATTTACGCAGCTTGTTATACTCTTAATCATGTTTTAATGGTGAAGAAGTTTGGCAAAACTTCTTATGAGCTGTTGAATCGATGAAAACCAAACTTAGAGTATCTAGAACCGTTTGGAGCTCCATGTACAATGCTTAATCCATCTGAGAAGTTCGCACCGAAGGCTGAAGAATGATAATAAATCAAAAGATCAACGATGTGATCAGATTTCTCAATAACTGATATGATCCCTATACCGGAAATCACAAAACATTTACTGCTTTATCTTTTATTTTGGCATTTTATATTTCTCGTCAAAAATACAAAACTCAAAAAGATTTTAGGTGTGTTTTAACAAAAAGTTTAGAAAATCCAAAAAGATTTTACATTTCTATCTTATTTTTGATAGCTGATGGTGGTTGATGATGATTTTCTAAAACTTGATGAGCCATTTGAGTTTTGTTATCTTTAAATGTGAAATAATGAATGTCGGATGCTTAAAAGTTGAAAAATATTTTGAACGGGACTCGATTTTGAGATTTGGTAAAATTTTCAAAATTTCCAATTTTCATTCGCCCCTTCGTTGGGTCGAAGGTGGAATTTTGTTTGCTCATTCGTACCTTTTAAACGGTCGAATGTGAGTGTTCATGTGACATTCTTCACATTCGAAACCTTTTTCTACATTCGAACCTTTCAGTAGGGTCGAAGGTGGAAAAAGTTTCACATTCGCCCTAGTCAAACGGTCGAATGTGGAGCCTATATATACCATATCTGCACATCCGACCCCCACTTTCAAAAAATTTCAAAATTCTGAGATTAAGTGATCTTGTTGCCCGTGTTTTAATTTTTCATACCATTGTGTTCGTCTTGAATCACTGATCATTTTGCCATATCGTTTGCAGGTTATAATCCATTACACAGCTCATAATCGTTGATTTTGTGACCAAGCCCTAACTGCCATTAAACTTAGATTTTAACCTGTTAATTATTAAAACTTTTGTTGAGGATTCATTGTTTATGTGTTTTAGGGGGAGAATAACCAAAAACTAGAGTTTAAAACAAAACAAATTAACCAATTGATGTTTAAAAACTTTCGAACCCTAGTTTTTAGTCGAAAACACATAATCAATGGACGATAATTGCAATTGTTGATTGGAAATGCTTAATCGGTCATGTTAGAGTGAGTTTGAATCAAAATGGCATGTTAAAATGGACCAAATCAGAATGTGATGTTCAAGGAGATGAACAGTCTCCTTCGCCTAATTTTAAACGGTCGAATGTGACTGTTTGGGCGAAGGTAGATGTTCAAACGGTCGAATGTAAACTTTTACAAAATGATTTGACATTCGAACCCTTGTTTTCACATTCGAACCAACGACTGGTCGAATGTAGAAACTGATAATCAAATTTTTTCAAGTTTTATTATTTTTGTCCGTTTTTAACATGTTTGCTTGATTTGTTTTGCAGTTTTATAATGTCTGAACAGGGTAGTGCTGATATTCCTGCTGGATCTTCTGAGAAGGCTACTGGAAAGGAACAAATGGAAGATTTACCATTTGAACCGGCGCACAACTGGTGTGCGTTCATGGGTGATCTGAAGAAACATCAAGAGTTCACCGGCATCGTAGATTTCCTGAAAAGAAGCCGTGTGATTGTTGCACTTGCTACCCCAGCTATCATTTATAAGGATCATCAACAGGAGTTCTGGAAGAATGTAAAGATGGACTTCTGGAACAACGAATCTGCTATGGTTAGTACGATTCAAGGGGAGCTTGTGATTATATCTAAAGATGACATCCGTGAGGCATTGAAGTTGCATGATGAGAAGAAAACAAATCCTAGAGAGCTATCGTGGATAGAACAAAGGAAGTGCTTCTTACGAATGAAGTACAACAGACCGATAACTGATGGTTCGTTACATAAACGGAAGCTATGCCCTCAGTTTAAGTATCTCGCTCACGTGATGTTGCACGTATTTGGATCAGTGAGTGGAGGATATGATGTGATGAGGAAAAGTATCAGTTCATTAATGGTGGCTCTTATATTGAACAAACCGTTCAATGTAGCTGGTATGATACTGGAACACATGTTAGAACCACTTAGAGGCCTGAAGAACAAGAAGATTTTGCTTTATCTGAGGTTTATACAGATGATACTTGATAAGAAGCATAAGAAGCTAAATAAATCTGTGGAGAAGCAAAGGATAAAAAGTCCTATTGCGTTGGATGAAACAGATGAAGGCTTAGGATTGGGATCCGAAGACTTTGTAGGATCGCCAAAGACAGGTGAGAAACAGAAGAAGCCACAGTACAAAAAGAAAGAGAAAGTATTGAAGCCGATGGAGAAAAGGGCTAGAGATATTGAGTTTTTGGTTGCTGGTAAGAAACTGCCACCAGCATCTAGCTCCAAATCACCAATCACATCCCCAGCAGCGAAGAAGCAAAAGACAACATCTACTGCTGAACGGACTGAGTTACCAACTGATGCGTTCAACGATGCATTGGACAGAGTGTTAAAGAAATTGACGAAAGGAAAGTTTTCTGCTGCTGAAGCTTCAACACCACCGAAGGTTACTGTAGACAGTGATGTTATGACTGCAGTGAACCGAAAGCTTGCTGACATGATGAAGATTATTAATCAGCAACAAGCAGAAATAGAACAGTTGAGAAACAATGACAAGAAGATGTTAGACGTTGTTGAAACATCACATGAGAAACAAGAAGCTCTGGAAGCTAAGATTAAACAACTTTAGAGAGAAAACAAGAAGTTGTTGAAGCATGAACAGAGAAACACCAGGAGGTACATTGCTATCAAAGAGGAGAATAAGAAATTGAAAGAAAGTAACAAGAGTATGGATAATCTGATCAAAGACTTATACTCTAAAGCTCCTCAATTACAAGCTGGTGAAGAAGATAAGGAGCGCGATGAAGAAGAAGTTGATTATGAACCATCTGATCAAGAAGAGGAAGAAGATGATGAGTTAGATGAGGATGCTGGTAAAGATCATAAGAAGAAGAAAGATGGTGATGATGATGGTTCGGGAGATGATTCAGGAGAAGGTAATAGCTCTGCAAGTTTTGACAGTGATGATGATGATGATGATGACACTGATAAATATAAGTGTGAGAAGAGAGGATCAGGAAAAGATACAGGAGGTTCTAGTTCGAAAGCTCTTGGTGGTATAATTGACGATGATAGTATCTTTTGGAATGAAAAGATCAGATCTTTATCGGATGATGACAAGAATATGTATCGCCAGATGTTGACTGACAGAGTCTGGACGATTGAGATAACTGGCAGATTTCCGGAGATATTTGAGTCTAATGATATGAGATTCGAATTGGAGTACAATGATCCTGACTATGAAGATGGAGAAGTTTCTGCAGCCATGTCAAAGGAGATTTTGGTAGGATTGGCGAAACAGGTCGGTAAAACTCTGGAGGAGTTGATGATTGATAATCAAATACCTAACATACCTAAGAAAGAAGCAGGTAATCACTCTGATGATAGAGATGTACCAGTATTTGAGGAGGTAGAGATTGAAGATATCACGAGTGAGGAATATCCAGAATAAGAAGAACAAAGATTCTGGATTTCCTGAATTCACTGATGAGTTGTTTCGCCAGGCTGAGAAACTTGCTCATGAAAAGAGTAAGAGATTTGTTGAAGAAGTGTTTTCAGATTGTAATAAGACAAACATTGAACAATCTGACGCTTTGAAAGATCTGTTGAGAAAGCTTAAAGAGAAAGAGGCGAACCGTCCAAAGATAGAAGTTCAAGGTAGCTTTTACAAGTTTCACAATGACTTGTTTAAAGGTAAAGCTCTTGGATGGAAGTTCGTGAAACAGTTGAAATGTGTAGCCGTAAAATGGGAAAAAGGAATTCTGTATTTTGACAAATTCCATGACTTGAAGACATTACCATACTGGGCTATTCGTGACATTTGTAGACATGAGTTAACAGGTTCTGTAAACGATCATATTGCTTACTTTGCAGATCGTATGTCAAGAGAAAGCAGAACGAAGTGGAACTTGTTTACTCCACAATACCCAAAAAGAATGGTTCATAAGAAGGAGATTGATGATATTACTGGGATGCCTAAGGTGACGTTAAAGTATAAACCACCTAAAGTGTTGAAACATATTCCATTGATGCCAATCCCACAACACTTTTCTAAAGACTTCATGTGGTGGTACTACGATTGGAAGACTGCAGAGGCTATTATAGTGTTGAAGGATGGTGCAAAAGACTTCAAGAAGATTCACATCTTTGATCCTATGTGGTTGATCAACTATTCGCATGAGGATATTATAATGCTTTATTATAATCCGATTTACTGCGAAGCTAAGGATAGTGAACAAGCAAGCAAATACCAACGTGTGGTATTCTTATGCTTTGCATGGGATGTGAATGCTGGATGTGATTTTGATAAGAAACTGGGGAAGTTTGTTAAAGTTCAGGAAGTTCAGGAAGTCAAAAAGAAGAAACCAAAGCAAACTTATGAACCAATGATGACCAAGGAATAGAAGACGTTACTGCGTATCAAGCTTATGAACAAGATGATGGACCAAGAACGTAAGCAATCCAAGCAATAGTCGAGGGGAAGTTTGTAGATGCATATTATGCGACTAATGCTTTTGGATTGCAAATAACACAAGTTTTGTTCAACTTCGAATGGTCGAAGGTGGTTATATATGGTCGAATGTGGTTTCTGTCTGGTCGAAGGAAGAAGTAAAGGGTTGAAGGTACACAGGGAGGTCGAAGGTAGAACTTAGATTATGTAATGTCTTGGTTCAACCATAACGAATGGTCGAACCTGCACATTCGACCAATACAAATGGGCAAATGTGCAGTCCTATATAAGGTCAAGTTGATTTTTGAATTGTAATTTTTGACATTTTGTTTTCCCTCCCTGTGTGTGTTTTCCCTAGGTTTATTATTGAGTCTGTAAAAGCCTTTTAATCATTATAAACTGTGATTTCAAGTGTAATCCTTTATCAAAGTGAATGAATTAAAGATATTTATGATGATTTCTATGTTTTGCTAGTTTTATTATCATTTTGTGATCAATTCAGGGATTCTGCACCTGAATTGAACTTGTTTAATCATTATCTTTGTTGTTTAGACGATCCTACGCGCATACATCTCCAAATGATCTTTGATGAAAAGTATCCTGATCTAGCAAAAGATCCTTCTTAGATCAGTCATCTTAACAACATGGATCTCAAGACTCTAAACAAACTGTTAGCTTTCAGAGGAAAGGCAGGTAATGAGAAGCCTCCAAAGAGAATACAGTTTGGGCACTTAATCAATACTGGTTTTGTTACTAATCATGATGATAGGTGGAGGCATGCAAATAGTGATTCTGAAACTGATGCTCCACTAAATGCTTTAACAAGTGAGAAAAAGAAAAGGGTTCTTAGAAAGCACATTTGGGAAGAAGAGTAATAAAGGGAAATAACCAGCATAAAGCTCAGCTTCAAAGAAATGTAAGGGAAAGCAAACTATGTTGATTGATGAAGATACGAATGTAAAAGAATCATTAGATCTGAGTGATAGTGAAGAGGCAGCCGAAACCGTATAAGATGTTGAAGTACATCCCAAGGACACTAAGGATGGTATTGAGACTACATTGATATATGAGTTGGTTGCTAGGCAAAACACCTAAACAAGTCGTTTATATACAAGATTGTCCCAAAACGTGTCCATATGCCACCCTATGCTTACATAAATGCGACATACATAACACTTGGTAACCTTTAGTAATACAAAGTACTTGTTTTATCCAAAAACCGACTAAACAGAGTCACTTAAACGACAACCCGAACATTTTCTGACACACGATGTGTGACACACGTGAATAGTGGAACAGAAACCACTAGTCCACGGGTGTTACAGTCGGGTGAACAGTTGCATGGTAGTTAGAATAAAACATAGACCTAAGATGCCTTTATATGAACTTAGGGCATCCCCAGGACAGATACACAGTGCCAGATTCAGTTCAGTTAAGCATCCCGACATCAAGAGAGTATTCACGGCCCCTTTTTACAATTTTCACATTTTTCCAGGGGAAAAACATGCTTACAGTTTTCATTTACAATACATGACTATTATGTGAACATGATAGATTACGATTCAGGATCCATTAAGCCCTCGTGTCATACATCATACCATAACCATTAGCTATGGACTTAGCCATGAAACACCGGGATAGATCTATTGGGTTGACACCCCCACTCTTGGTCAGTCGCTCTAACCGGATGGCAGATATCAAAAGAGTGCTTGTATTTCACACTATTTCATTGTCTTTAGTGTACAATGGGCGAGACACAACATGTCAAGGTTTGGTTATGGGCTCTTGTCAGATCATGTATTGATTATTGCCCTAGCTAGGCAATGATTTAGTCGGTTTTGGATTACATGTCAATCATATAGAAAACCTGTGTACTCACCAACTGTATGTTGACCCATATATTTTACATGCATGTTTTTCAGGAAATTAGCATGAAGCATGGAACTTGGGAAGGTCGCGTGCGAGCATTTATGGGATACCATCCTTTGAACTATTGTTGTGACGTTTTAACCTAAACATTTTACATAATGGTTTTAATTTGAACAATTAATGTTATGTTTTGTAAGACTTGGTTGTTGAATGGAAATCCCTGTTTTATCTTGCTCGTGTGACTTTTGTGCTTGGAAATCATTCAAAGTTGCACCCCGTGTTTCCGCCTTGGCGTGGGTATCAGAGCACGAGGTTATAGCGAACTAAGATTCTTTTGAGTCAAACTATAATCTAAACAAAAATTCATTTTGAAATGTTTTCCAACGGAAAAAAGAAACACAACAATTATCCCTACACACTACGCAAGTTCCATGCCAGTTACGTACTTCACACATTAGTAGATACACTAAGTACACTACATGATTTCTGACACACACGTGTGTTCATTGATTTCCAGGATCATGGCACACCAAGATGACCCTATCATTCTCTCGAATTCTGAGGAGGAGGTCATTCCGGATAGCCCTCCAGCCGACGTTCTTCAGCAGGGTTATGAGCCCGATTCTAGTGACTCGGATGCCGAGGACGATTAGATGCCGATTGATCACGCCATATCGAACGATGAGGAGGACGTGCCTGCAGGTGAGGCACAGGAGGAGGAGGTTCCACTCCAGTAGCAGCCAGAGCCCCGGGTGCCGTCCTTTCGACCGTATCGCTCATGTCCGGGCGGGGCACGTAGGATGTACACTCCCTGGAAACAGGTACTCCCTCCACCGGCTCCTATTGCTCCAGCCGAGGCTCCTGCCCTGATTGACCCCGAGCCTCCGGCAACAGCCGATCCCCAGCCACCAGCTCCAGAGGACCCGGAGCCACCGAGAAGGAAGCTTCTCCGTAAATCCCAGGCTCGTAGGAGGTCCTACTTGCTGACTGTCGATGGATTCCTAGCACACTATAACGAGGACAATGACGGTGAGGTTCCCTCTACCTTTGAGACTGGAGGTCCATCTCAGCCACCCTCAGATGCCCCACTACCTACCGGCTTCGAGCCAGCTCCTGTACGCCACACAAACTACTCCGTCCATGACATGATTGGGCATCACGACACGGAGGTAGCAGTGTTGTGTGGGAGGGTCCAGGGGATCGAGGATGACCTTTATTTGACTGGCAGTACCAGAGATCCTATTCTCTACTGGCTGTCTGAGTTGGGTACACGTGTTCATGAGGCTGAGCAAGGACACGCCGCAGCAGAGGAGCGTGTTGCCGAGTTAGAGCTAGACTAGATGACATCGAAGTGAGGATGGTCACTGCCGTCGCAGTTTTATCAGCTGCTTTCCAACCCCCATCCCAGTAGGATTTCTTTGTGTTGTGTTGTGTTATGACGTATTGACTAAAACTTGTAAGGCAGGTATGCCAGTATTGACATTATTGTAAAACCTGAAACTTATGTAGTAGGTTAACTATTAATTAGAAAATTTGTGTTGAAGTTTCATATGTCGTTATTATGATTGTTCCATGCATGTGTGAGTTAGTGTGATGATTGCGTAGTTGCTTACTTAGTGCATAGGATGACAATATTATACAGTGATATGTGTCTCATTCTTTTAATCGCGTGAATTAGAAGAATATGCCTCCAAAAAGAACTACTCGTTCGACTTCTAAGGAAGAAGCTTTTCCAACCACCTCAGCGAACCTAGCCAGGGTAATCGCAGAGGCTATTGCGCAACACGACGCGAACTGTGCCGATTCAAGCGGCGGTTTGGGCCCTGCAGGCTGACGTAGAACCCAGGAACCTGAGGCTGGTAAAGTTTCTGCCGAATCCTTCCTAGTCTTGCTCGTTTCTTATGCTGATCCTTTCATTGACGATCCAATCTTCCTGACTCTGCAGAAGTAGAGAATCCCATACGTGGGTGTTCCTACAAAACTATCATGGCATGCAAGCCCTGGAACTTTCGTGGGTTAGAAGGAGCATTTGGTATTGTTCGATGGATTAAGAAAACGTAGTATGTCCTCGACATCATTGGTTGTGAGGAAGATCAGAACATCAAGTACGTCATTTGTACCTTCCAGGACGAGGCGCTGACATGGTGGAACCTACAAGTGCAGACCTTGGGTCGCGAAGCTGCTTACAATCTCTCTTGGGTCGAGTTGAAATCGATGCTGATGGACAAGTATTGCCCGTGCAGTGAGCTGCAGAAGTTGGAGACTGAGTTCTAGGATCTGTCCATGATTGGTGCGGACATCATGGCTTATACCACTCGATTCCATGAGCTTTCTCGTCTAGTTCCACACATGGTTACTCCTGAGTACAAGTGGGCAGAACGATACATCTGGGGACTTTCTCCTAAGATTCGTAGCATGGTTATCACTGTCGCTCCAGCTTCCATTCAGCATGCTGTCACCCTTGCTCACGGTCTTACCGACGATGCAGTACGCATGGGATCCCTGGCCCAAAAGGAATCTGACAAGGGTGAAGGCTCTGGAAACAAGCGTAAGTGGTCCCACTTCAAGAAGGGGAAAGGTGCAGGGGGGTGATTCTCGTAAGAAGCCCGAAAGCATCAAAGCCTTTGTCGCCACTGCTTCTGATACTCGCAAACCATACAACGGGCCCCACCTACTTTGCAAAAAGTTCAAGTACCATCATGTGGGGACGTGCGACAGTATCAAGAGAGAGAAGTGCAAGAGAATGGGACATCCCACAGTGCAGTGGCGATCCAAGGCAGTGGTGAGTTCTGACGGTAAACCAGGATGTTTCGAGTGTGGTCCTACCCATCATTTCAAGAAGGACTGCCCCAAGCTGAGAGGTCAGGCTCGTAGTAGGGCTTTTGTCATGGGAATCGATGACGCGCGCGAGGATCCTAACGTCGTCACGGGTACGTTCCTCGTAAACAATCGTACTGCTTCTGTTGGATCAGTATTGCTCTTTGGGTGAACTTGCTAGTGAACACTTAAGTGTCTAGCAAGTTCTTTATCAGTAATAGCACAGCAGAATGATATGAGTTTAAAGCTACACTTATCAACAGGAGTTATTACTCCCCCTGGATGTTTGATAAAACTAAAGACAAGTATTTAATGAGAATCAAAGCAATGAATGAGAATGAACACTTAAACAGATTCTCAGTAAATGAAATGGTAATAACAATGATAAGCTTTGAAGGATTTATGTATTAAAATCAATATCTAAAACAGAGGGATGAACCCATCTATTTATAGACTTTACAAATACATGAACCTTGCCAAAAAGCAAGTTCAGAGACAAGCTGCAACAAGTTGCAATCTTGGAACTTGTACAAAAAGTAAAAGTAATACTAAACTAATAAACTACTGAAACATAAGGCGGTGGAAAAGATTCTTGAACAAGTGCTGATGAATGACAAACTACTGATGAGTAGTTTGTCTTCAGTAGTTCTTCAGTGAACTGTCTGGTTTGGACTTCAGAACTTCTGACGTATTTCTTCTTCAGTACTTGTAGAATCCTTCTTCAGCTCTTTGGTCTTCTTTCTTCAGTAGTTCTATACTTAGAATAATTTTGACAGAAGTGAATTAGACTTAGGATTGCAAAAGTGGTTTCACCAATCCTTTTTGTCCTAACAATCTCCCCCTGGATTGATGAAGCCAAAACTTTTCTAATTCCTTATTGTTTTCTTCTATCATTCACAATCTTCCATATTCCTTTGAACATGGAATTCTTCAACTGGTTCAGTTGTTCATCAATGAGAGATCCTTTTTGTGGTTCTAGATGCTGGATAGTAAGCAAGCCTTGAGTTGATAGTTTCTTCAGATCATTCATCGACTTATAGGCTCTGCTTGTCTAGTCTCTTCTTGTCACTTGTACTGAGTTTTTATCAGTAAAGGACCATCTGATGATAGGTACTTTAGACTTGTCAAAGTCTAAAGTATAGGAAACCATGCTGGTACCCTGGGATGTTCCTGAGTGTTGGATGTCTTCAACTTCAGTGACTCTCAGGTGGGATTCTATTCCTTGTTCTTGTTGCATCACATTAGGTAGTTGAAAGGTTGGCAAGTAATGCTCAGTAACTACCTTAGTGTGCAGTTTGTCTTTAATAGTCTTTGGAATTTGATAGGAAAAGGTGGAAGGATCCCTGAATTGGGTTAGCAGAAGTTTCTCTTCAATGTCGAAGTCAGAATGGACTACTGTACTTCCTTCTAGTAGTACCATCCTGAAATCAGTCTTCACATTCTCCTCTGTCTTTTTCTTTGTAGCAGGTTTTCTTGAAACACCAGAAGTTCTAACTACTGAAGTTGACACTTCAGCAGTTTCGAACTTCTCTGGATTTGCAGCCCTTGCAGCCTTGTATTTTCTATAAGTGTCCACTATTCTTTCTTCTTTCCATTTGGACATAGAGGCTTTTGAACCATAACCATTTGCTACTAATTCTTCAATCATCTGGGCTCTCTTGGCTTTTGCATCTTTACTTGTTGCAAGTTTGTCTGCAATAAGTTGAGCTCTTCTTGTTAGCTCTTCCATGGAGAGTCCCTTTAATGTATGGGCTTTGGTCTTGCTGTTCTTGGTAATGTAAGACATCAGTTGTTGTCTTTTGTCTTCCTCAGCAATTCTTTCCAGGTTAGCCTGCCTTTGAAGTTCTGCTTCATAAGCCTGTAGCTTTTCATTGAGGCTTAAATCATCCCTTGTTTCCAAAGCATTCCAGATCTCATCTTCCTTGGCCTTTCTTTCAGCTGCAATTAAACTCTTCTCAAGTAATTCTTTGGACATTGATAGAGGAGAAGGGTTCAGCACAGTCATTGTTGTAGTTGTAGTAGGCTTTGGAATAGGAGTTGGTTGAGTAGGTTCAGTTGATCTGGAAGGCTGTTCAGTAGTTTCAGTGTTGGAAGTGTTGACTTCTGATGGGTTGACAACTACTGAAGGTTTGTCAACTACTGAAGGATTGTCTTCAGTATTTTCTGAGTCTTCATCAAAACTTTCATCATCAGAAGTTTCTTCATTGTGCCCTTGGGATTCATCAGGCTTTTCAGCATCTTCTATTTCTTGTATAGAGACACCAACTTGTTGGGCCAGTTTTTCTTTTCTGGCTTGGTCTCTCTGATCTCTTTCTTGGATAGCCACTCTTGCCTTTTTCCTGGCTTCAAGTGACTCCCTAGGTTCCTTAGTTTTATCCCCCTTTTTGGATTCATCAAGCTTTTCCTTTGAGGGTTTAGAGAAATGACCTGTAAGCGTAGCAATCTGTTTGGAGTTGAAGTCAATCTTGTTGGACAGATCGTTCATCTTAGTCTGTATCACTCCAAATTGGTTTTTGATGGACAGCTCCAAGTCATCTGTGTAGGTTTGGAAGTGATTTTTGATGAGGGTGTTCATCATGTGGTATAAGGGACCATCTGGGCTGCATAGCTGGTTCATGTCTATGTTGGATGGCCCAGGGAATTGGGTAGGCATTTGTAGTGAGGGGTGTGTTTTTGGTTGATCTTCTTGTTGTACAGAAGATGCCACTATAGGGGAATCAGGGATTAAGTGGACTTTAACCTGATCTGGTGTGACTAGCTTCTTGAGCATAGATACACCAGGTGCAGGACCTTCACTTGTAGCCGTCAATTCAGTAGTTTTGTGTTGTGAAACATCAACCAAGTTAATGGAATCATCTGTATCCCTGATTACATCCTCAATGAGGACTGTATCAGTTACATCATGAGCTGAGCCCAACTCAGTTGTCTCATGTACCTCTTTTTCTTTGTTCAGAGGATTTCCTACCTCAGGCATTAAGCCTTCATCAGTAGTTGCCACAGTTGAGGTCTTAGCTATGTTGCTTCTTTCCTCAGATCCACCACTGGGTGGTAAATGAGTAGTGGCAGCCTCAAAAGTACCAAGAGTTTCTAAGTTTGGGCTTAGAGACCTTGGTTCATCCTCATCTCTTTGGTTAGGGCTTTGAGTGTCCACATCCATGTCAAGTTCTGAGGCTATGTCCCCTATTTGATGTGGTTGTTGGGGACTGACATGTTTAGATGGGACTTTCTCTTTTAGCCCAGAGAGAAATTTGGCTATTTCTATATCTGGTTCAGAAATTTGGGGTGCTGGTTTAGTAGTTTGGTCAATGGGTTCAGCAGTTTCAAAAGAGGAGTCAATAGGAATAGTTTTCTTTAGTCTTTTTCTTTTGAAAAGTATGGTGATTGGTGCTCTTGATGGGGTTTGAGATGGATGAGACTGAGAGGATGTTTCAGTCACATCTTTATGAAGTGCAGATTGCACATTAGTCAGTTCAGGCATCTCAACCTCCTGAACTGCTTTTCTTTTTGGGTTGGTGGGTTTTTGTTTTTGTTGCTTGGGTTTCTTGGCCTTTGGGGGTGTAGGTTTGGAAGATGAGGGTTCCATGGGGACTGTTTCTTGTTCCCCTTGGTCATCTTCTGGCCAGGCAGCCGGTTTGTTGTGTCTTAAGTATGGTTGTGAGGATAAAGGGTTTAAAATTGTTGTTTTACCCACAAGCACCTCTTCTCCAAGTTCTTTTATTATGCAATGCATAATAAATCGTGGGTACAACAAAAACTTCTTTTTAGTATTGAGATGATGTAACACCAACTCATTAAAGAAAAGTGCTGATGCCCTGAATTTTGTTTCATTCACTATGGAATGAAAAATTGGTTGAAAAGTTGAGGGCATCTGATCATAAGATCCAGTTTTTGAACTCAAACACATAATAATATAATGAAAAAGCAATTTATACTTTTGTTCAAAATATTTCTTAAAGATTGTGGCATGTGAGAAAGTACCTTGGTAACCACACTCTGTCATGGTTAAATGAATTTGAGAGTTTGGAAATTGGTCTGGGGCATTTACATCATCCAAACCCGGCCTTATTGCCAAAATAGCCGGTGTGATTGCCATTCTTCTCCCTTTGATGGTTGAATTGAGGGAGATCACCTTGTTGTTCACCGTCACCGTCTCTGCGTTTGCCCAAAACTCATTTAGAGTTTCAGTATGGATTGGAGGGTCGATGGTGAGGGCGGTGAAATATTGGGATTTAACGACTAAATCAATGATTTTGTCGTATTGGGACCAGGCTTCATGTTTTTCGAAGTAGCCTCTTTGATTGTGTCCCTGTTTCAGAGTTAGAGCCATGTGGTTTGTGTGTGTGTGGATCGAACAGTGTTTTTGCAGGTTCAGGGTTTGAGAGCTTTTTGAGAGAGAAGGAGGGAATTTTTGCTTTTTGAATGGATAAGTGTTGGAAAAGGTATTTATCAGAAGTTTTAAACCGCCTAGGTCAAACTTCTGATGTGGGAAAAGTCTGATTTACCCTTTTTGACTAAACTGCTAATGAAGAATTGTTTTCATCAGTAGTTCCCACTTTCTCTTCAGTAGTTTTGAACAACTGATGAGAATGCTTTATAAATACTTTATTCATAACTTCTGAAGGTTGTTTTATCAGAAGTTAATCACTTTTAAGAAAATATTCCCATACTGATGTTTTGTTCATCAGTAGTTTCTCTCTTGTTTGTTTTTCAGAAGTTTTCAGACTTAAAATGTAAGTGAAAAATGAAAATGTGTGTAGAAAAATAAACAGAAACACTTACAAATTTAGCATCCCAAGCATGGATACTAACTTCTGAAATGTTGATGTGTCAAGGGGTTTAGTGAACATGTCAGCTATTTGATTAGCTGTTGCTACATGTTTCACTTCAATCTTGCCTTTTTCATAGCAATCTCTTATGAAATGATACTTGATTTCAATATGTTTGGTTTTTGAAAACTGAATAGGATTTTGAATGATGCTAATGGCAGATTTGCTGTCTACAAGCAATGGTGTCTTGGTTTCTTTGATTCCATAATCAAGAAGTTGATACTGGAGCCATTGTATCTGTGATGTACAACTTGCAGCTGCAATGTATTCAGCTTCAGCAGTTGAAGTTGCAACAGATGTTTGTTTCTTTGATTGCCAGGACACTAGACAGTTTCCTAAGAATTAACAACCACCAGATGTTGATTTTCTTGACATTTTACACCCTGCATAGTCACTATCTGAAAAAGCTGATAACTTGGTATTGCTTGAAGCAGGATACCAAATTCCAAGTGTTGGAGTTCCTTTCAGATATCTGAAGATTCTTTTGAATGCAATGAGGTGTGATTCCCTAGGAGCTGATTGATATCTAGCACAGACACATGTTGAAAACATAATATCTGGTCTAGAAGCAGTTAGATATAAAAGGGAACCTATCATACATCTATACATGGTTTGATCAACCTGTTTTCCTTGATCATCTGGTTCAACTTGTGTGGTTGGTGTCATGGGAGTGGAACATGATTTACAGTCTTGTAAAGAAAATTTGTTTAATAATTCTTTAACATATTTTGATTGATGTATAAAAGTTCCATTTGTTTGTTGTTTAATCTGCAGTCCCAGAAAGTACTGCAGTTCTCCCATTGTACTCATCTCAAATTTTGATTGCATGAGTTTCTTAAATTCATCACACAGTTTTGTGTTTGTTGAACCAAATATGATATCATCAACATATATTTGAACAAGTAAGATATGATTTCCAACATATTTTATGAAAAGAGTTTTATCAATGGAGCCTCTTGTGAAGTTATTTTTGAGTAGAAAGTTGGAAAGTGTTTCATACCAGGCCCTTGGAGCCTGTTTGAGCCCATAAAGAGCTTTGTCTAGTTTGTACACCCACTCAGGATGAGAGGGATCCTCAAACCCAGGTGGCTGGCAGACATACACTTCCTCTTTTATTTTTCCATACAAAAATGCACTTTTAACATCCATTTGGTAAACTTTTATTTTGTTGGAAATGGCATAGGCCAGAAATAACCTGATGGCTTCAAGCCTTGCAACTGGAGCAAAGGTTTCATCATAATCAATTCCTTCTTCTTGAGAGTAACCTTGTACTACCAGTCTTGCCTTGTTTTTTATAATCATACCAGCCTCATCTTGTTTGTTCCTAAAAACCCATCTTGTGCCAATTGGTTGCTTGTTTGGTGATAAGGGACAGATTTCCCAAACCTGTTGTTTTTTTTTAATTGAAGCAACTCATCTTGCATGGCTTGTACCCAGTTGTTGTCTTTGAGGGCTTCTTGGTACTTTTTAGGTTACAACTGAGAAATAAATGCTGAGAAGAAGCAAAAGTTGGAAAGCTGGTTTCTTGTAAGAACACCTTATGCAATATCACCCATGATTTGTTCAAGTGGATGATCTTTGTGTTCAATCAATTGTTGTAAACCACTGACAGGTGTAGGTGGCTCTTGTACTTCATCAAACAAACCACTGAGGTTTATAATGTCTGGTTCAGCAGTTTCAGTATCTTCAGTAGTTTTAGGTGCTGAAGCAGATGTTTGAGTTTGTACATCAGCAGTTGTTGAATCAGAAGTTTGTGAAACTTCTGATGGTTTGGAAGTTGACTTAATGACTGTTTAAGGAGTCCATGGTGCTAGATCCTCATCATCAAACCTTTGATCACCATAATAAGTAGGTTTAGATGAAGTAACCGTCTTTTTAGGTCCAAAATGGAAGCTGTCAAGGTCAAAAAGTTCAGCAGGATGTGCTGGAATAAGAGTGTGTTTTGACTCATTGAACTTGACATTCAGTGTTTCTTCTACTATCCTGGTTCTTGAGTTAAAAACCTTGTAGGCTTTTCTAGTGGAAGAGTAACCAAGAAAGTAACCTGAATCAACTTTGGCAGCAAAATTTGAAATAGAGTCTTTGATGTTTAGAATGAAACATTGACATCCAAAAGCCCTGAAAAAGGAGATAAGGGGCTTTATGCCATGAAGAACTTCATAGGCAGTCTTGGAGTGTCTCTTGTTGACAAGGACTCTATTTTGAACATAGCATGCAGTGTTAACTGCTTCAGCCCAGAAATACAATGGTAGGCCTGAATCAGCTAACATTGTTCTTGCTCCTTCAATTAAGGTTCTGTTCTTCCTTTCTACTACACCATTTTGTTCAGGAGTTCTAGGAACACTGTATTGTCTAATAATCCCTTTAGACAAGCAGAATTCATCCAGAGTTTTGTTCCTGAACTTTGTCCCATTGTCACTTCTAATGGCTTTGACAGATAGAGAATATTGTTTCTCTATTTGTAGAATGAAGAACTTGATGATTTCAGCAGCCTCATCCTTGGAAAATAAGAAGAATACCCATGTAAATCTTGAATAGTCATCAATGATGACTAAGCGGTACTTCTTCTTACCAAGGCTCATGATTTTTACAGGCCCAAATAAGTCCATATGGAGTAGTTGAAGACATGCAGTTGTTTTTGATTCTTCAATAGACTTATAGGAGGACTTATGTTGTTTTCCCTTTAAATAGGATACACAGTGTTCTTGACACTGGTATACCTTTAAAGGTAGACCTCTGACCAAGCCCATTTTTGTGACTTTATTTATGGTTTTAAAGTTCACATGGCCAAGTCTCCTGTGCCAGAGATCAGTCTCTGAAGTTGATGCCTTTGAGAAGAAACAGGCAGTATTGTTCAGTACTTTGTCTTTTTCAATGTCCACTGCATAGACATTGCCACATCTTTTGGCTATCAACAAAGTGTGATCTTCAATGATCTTCTCTATCAACTTCTGGCCTTCTGGTGATATGATCTTGCATGCTGTCTTTGTGAAAAAGGAAGAATATCCTTTATCACACATTTGTGACACACTTAGCAAGTTGTACTCAAGGTTTTCAACCAGATTGACCTTGTCAAACTGTATTTTGCCAGAGGAGACATTGCCATGTCCTAGCACATATCCCTTAGCATTGTTCCCAAAGGATACAGATCCTTCTCTTTGACTGATAAAATTGTTTATCAGGTATCTGCATCCTGTCATGTGCATTGAGCCTCCACTGTCTACATACCAAATGCTATTTAAGCCTCTGGAAACTCTCTGCACAAGATAGCAAATTAGTTAGATTTGGGAACCCAAGCCAGTTTGTCTTTGGGTTTGCTCTTGAGAACATTTACAGTTTGTTCTTGACCAAGTTGAGGAATCCATGTCTTTTTGGCAATGGATTTTTCATTAAGAGCAATGGTGGTATCCTTTTGAGGACCACCATCAACTTTGGTCATCAGTAGTTGTACCATGTTCATGAGATCTTTAATCTCAGCAGTTTGTGAAACTGCTGATGATTTAGGTCTAACTACTAAAAGAGAATTTTGAGAAAAAGATTTTTGGTGAGATTTTGTCTTTTTCTGAGAAAAGGTTTTTACTGGTTGTTGTTTCCTGGGAGAAAAAGTTTCTATAAAATCATTTCTGATTTGTTTTCCCTCAACCAGTTGTTTAATTTTCTTGTTGTACTGAATACCTTTTCTGTATCTGCAAAATTCTGTCTTGTGGTTGAACAGACCACAGATTTCACATTCTTTTGTCTTTTCTTTCAAAGACAAGTTTCTGACTGTATTGATTGGTTTTAGGTCATCAGTAGTTTTCAGGTTCTCAACTCCTGATGTAGTTGAAACTACTGATGGCTTAATGTCAGAATTAATCAGTACTTCTGAAGAACTTTCTTTATGAGTTTTTAGAAAGTTTTCATGGAAAGATGTGCATTCTTTCTCTTCAGAAGTTTCACCTGAAACAATTTTTCTCCCATCTTCAGTAGTTTTGGGGGAAAATCTGTTGGTGTTTCAGTATGATTGTACCCTATGCCAAACCTAACATTTGAAGCACTTTGTTTGTTTAGCAATAGTTGGTACCCCTTACAAGATTCAACCCATTTTTCACAAGTGACCTTGGTGTCAGCAAGCTCTTGTCTGACATTTCCTAGGTCATTTATCATGATTTTAATTTGTGCTTGGGTTTCAATAGCAGTGTTAGTTAATTTAGAAACTTCTTTTGTTTTTGCAGAAAGTTTTCTTTCTAAATCACATTTCATCTGAGTGAATTTTCTCTCAGAGTCATTTGCTTTACCTTGTAAGTGCACATTAGTCTCTCTTATGAGAGCAAAAGATTCTTTGCAAGAAGTTGAACAAAGTTTTGTCAAAGATTCTTTAGATACCTGTGACAAGGCAGATTTTGAGGTGCATCCCTAAAATGCCATTAAGGCAAAGTTCTTTCTGCCATTGTCAGGCTCTCCCCAGTTGATGTCAAACATCTTGTTGTCTGCATCAGGATTACACTCAGTAGTGTCAAAAGGAAGACTGCTCCAGTCAACATACCCTGAAGTAAATAAACTTTGTTGTGAGGGTTGCTGAGTCTGTGAAGGTGGTTGAGCAGCTGGAAAGGGAGGGATTGATTGTTGGCTCTGCATCTGTTGAGCAGGCATCTGTACATATTGTACTTGTGGCACATATTGGTGTTGTGGAGCTTGTGCCTGTATAAAATGTGCACTCCCTTGTGTTCCATTATTCCTGTTATAATTGGGGTTAAAATTATTTCCAGACTGAGATTGGTTAAAGCTAGAGCTTCTACACTCTCTAGCAAAGTGTCCCAACTTTTGACACTTGTGACATCTAAGTTTAGATTTGTCAAAACCAATTTTTGTTGAACTGTTGAGTCCTGGAAACTTCCTTCCTGACCTTTTGTAAAATTTATTTGTTTTTAAACTTAACATGGCCACTTGGTGTAGAATATCCATTTCCTCCAAGTCATCACTGCTGAAATTTTTTAAATCATCTATGATAAAACACATGTTATCAGCAGTTTGACTAAAATCATTATTGTCATAACCTGGGAATGATCTTTCAGATGAGATCTCAGCAGTTATGTCAATATGGTCAAAAGATCCAAAACTATTTGAACAAGTTGGTGAGTCTTGTCCCAATAGTGTTGTACTACCTGGTAGATAGTCATCAGCAGTTTTGCCAGAACTTTGTAACTTTTTCTTTTGATCAATTTCTCTTTCAAAAGTAAGTAATCTCCCATAAAGTTTTGTAAGAGTGAGGGAGCTAAAGTCTGGTGAAGATCTTAAGACTATAGAGTATGTTTCCCATTTTTCAGGTAAAGACCTTAAAAATCTATGAAGCATAGATACAGTTGTGTAGGTCTGACCATTTAATTTTAGCTCAGATATTAATGAGGAGAATCTTTCAAATTGTTGTGTTAAAGTTTCCCCATTAATGTGAGCAAAAGTTTCATATTGTTGAGCAAGGATTTCTCTGGTGTTGGCAATCACCTCTTCAGTTCCTCCAAACTGTTCTTTGAGGTAGTCCCAAAGCTCTTTGGCACTATCACAATGTAATAGGCCAGAGTAGATTTCATTTGGGAGTGCCATTGCCAACATAGAGAAAGCTTTAGCATCAAGCTCAAGTTTTAGGAAATCATCATCTGTATAGTCTTTTGGAATTTCTTCTTTAGTTTCAAGATTAATATTTACTGGTTTATGAGGACCATATATCACAGATTTCCAGCAACCTGTGTTGGTCTGTGATAAGGTATGTGCCATTCTCCTTTGCCAGATGTTATATTCATTTCTTACTAGCATAGCAGGTTTATTGGCAGAACCAGTATTATGAGGATCCATTTTAAAGAATATTGATTTGTCAAATATCTCTTAAAGTGATGGTTGTTGATAAAAGTGAGCTTATAATCCTTTATTGAATATCAATAAGAGCCTATGTCTGATTCTCAAGGTGTTAGATTGATATGTGATCAGATAAACCAGATGCTCTGATACCAATTGTTGGATCAGTATTGCTCTTTGTGTGAACTTGCTAGTGAACACTTAAGTGTCTAGCAAGTTCTTTATCAGTAATAGCACAGCGGAATAATATGAGTTTAAAGCTACACTTATCAACAGGAGTTATTACTCCCCCTGGATGTTTGATAAAACTAAAGACAAGTATTTAATGAGAATCTAAGCAATGAATGAGAATGAACACTTAAACAGATTCTCAGTAAATGAAATGGTAATAACAATGATAAGCTTTGAAGGATTTCTGTATTAAAATTAATATCTAAAATAGAGGGATGAACCCATCTATTTATAGACTTTACAAATACATGAACCTTGCCAAAAAGCAAGTTCAGAGACAAGTTGCAACAAGTTGCAATCTTGGAACTTGTACAAAAAGTAAAAGTAATACTAAACTAATAAACTACTGAAACATAAGGCGGTGGAAAAGATTCTTGAACAAGTGCTGATGAATGACAAACTACTGATGAGTAGTTTGTCTTCAGTAGTTCTTCAGTGAACTGTCTGGTTTGGACTTCAGAACTTCTGATGTATTTCTTCTTCAGTACTTGTAGAATCCTTCTTCAGCTGTTTGGTCTTCTTTCTTCAGTAGTTCTATACTTAGAATAATTTTGACTGAAGTGAATTAGACTTAGGTTTGCAAAGTGGTTTCACCAATCCTTTTTGTCCTAACAACTTCTGTACTATTTGATACCAGTGCCGATCTAAGCTTTGTGTGAACTGACTTTAAACGAGCCCTCGGATTAGAGTCACATAAGTTGCATGAAAATTTCTCCATAGAATTGGCCAATGGTAAGACAATTAGGTCCGAAGAAGTAATTAAGGATTATGCGTTAAGGTTAGAAGATCATGAGTTTTGTATCGATCTTTTGCCAACTGAGTTGGGTAGTTTTGACATCGTGGTTGGTATGGACTGGTTGTCGAAGAATCACGCAGAGGTCATCTGTTTACCAAAGGTGGTTCGAGTTCCGTTGCCCAACGGAAAGATTCTGTTCATACAGGGGGAGCGCAGGAGAACCCCGTTGCGATTGGTGTCTTGCATGAAGGCGCAGGAGTGCTTACGAAAAGGTCATTTTGCATTCTTAGCACTTGTGCAAGAGAAGAAGCCAGAGGTGAACCAGATCGAAGACATCCCTGTCGTGAGAGATTTTCTAGACGTCTTTCCCGAAGAGCTGCCAGCTTTTCCACCTACGAGTAAGTCATGTTTCGTGTCGATCTCGTTCCCGAAGCTGCTCCCGTAGCCCGTTCACCTTACCGCTTGGCTCCATCCGAGATGCAAGAGCTGTCTGCCCAATTGCAGGAGTTGCTAGACAAGGGATTCATCCGACCATGCTCGTCACCTTGGGAAGCTCCAGTTCTGTTCGTCAAGAAGAAGGATGGATCGTTTCGCATGTGCATCGACTATTGAGAGTTGAACAAGCATATGGTGAAGAACCACTACCCTCTTCCCCGCATTGATGATCTGTTTGATCAGTTGCAAGGCTCCAGTTTCTACTCGTAAATTGATCTGAAGTCAGGCTATCACCAGTTACGTGTTCACAAAGAGGACATACCCAAGACTGCTTTCAGGATGCGATATGGCCATTTCGAGTTTCTGGTTATGCCATTTGGTTTAACAAACACACCAGCGGTGTTCATGGACCTGATGAACAGGGTGTGTAAACCTTACCTCGACAAGTTTGTGATAGTATTCATTGACGACATTCTAATTTACTCGTAAACTCGAGAAGAGCATGAGCAACATCTGAGAGTGATTCTAAATCTACTCAAGCAGGAAAAGATGTATGCCAAGTTGTCCAAATGCGAATTTTGGATTCCTGAAGTTCATTTCCTCGGTCATGTAGTGAACGAGAAAGGTATACATGTCGATCCAGCCAAGGTAGAGTCAATCAAAGATTGGCCTAGACCCAGTACCCCAACAGAAGTTCGGAAATTTCTAGGGTTAGCTGGCTACTATCGGCGATTTATCGAGAATTTTTCAAAGATAGCCCAGTCCCTGACAGTCTTGACTCAGAAAGACAAGAAATTCGAATGGGGAGATCCATATGAATCCGCTTTTCAACTCTTGAAGCTCAAGTTATGCAGCGCACCCATTCTCTCACTGCCAGAGGGAACGGAAGACTTTGTGGTCTATTGTGATGCATCTCACCAAGGTCCCGGTTGTGTCTTAATGCAGAGGAACAAGGTTATAGCCTATGCCTCTCGCCAACTCAAGGTGCATGAACAAAACCACATGACCCACGATCTGGAGTTGGGTGCAGTAGTGTTCGCACTCAAGATATGGAGAGACTACCTCTATGGGACTAAGTCTACTATCTTTACTGACCATAAGAACTTACAACATATCTTTGACCAGATAGATTTGAACATGCGTCAGAGACGATGGGTTGAGCTACTCAACGACTACGACTGTGAGATTAAGTACCATCCAGGGAAGGCAAATGTTGTGGTAGACGCATTAAGCCGAAAGGAACGTGCCAAAACGCTACGCGTTTTTGCGTTAGGCATGACCATTCAAACCGACTCACTGCTCGTATTCATCAGGCTCAACATGAAGCTCTTAAGGATAGTAATATCGGATATGAAGCTCTATACAGTCAGGTAAGTCAGCTGGAGACAAGGCCTGACGGGACAAAGTATTTCTTGGACAAAATATGTGTTCCTTTATATGGAGGTTTGCATGATTTTGTTCTTGATGAAGCCCACAAATCCAAGTACTCGATACACCCCGGCACAGATAAGATGTATAGGGACCTCAAGCCGTCCTATTGGTGGCCTAACATCAAGGGTTGTGTTGCGACCTATGTCAAACGTTGCCTAACGTGTTCAAAGGTCAAGGCAGTGTACCAGAAGCCATCAGGTATGCCTCACCATCCAGAGATTCCTATTTGGAAATAGGAACAAATCTCTATGGATATCATCACCAAGTTTCGAAGAACATCTCGAGGTCATGATGCGATTTGGGTTATTGTTGACCGTTTAACAAAGTCTGCACATTTCTTGCCTATCAAGGAAACAGACAAAACGGAGAACCTATCCCGATTATATATCAATGAGATTGTGTCAAGGCATGGTGTGCCTACCTCAATAATCTCTTATCGAGACAGTCGTTTCACTTCGAGATTTTGGTAGTCTCTGCAAGAAGCTCTTGGTTCCCGATTAGACATGAGCACCGCTTTCCATCCTCAGACAGATGGGTAGAGTGAAAGGACCATCCAGACGCTGGAGGACATGCTCCGCGCATGTGTAATTGACTTTGGGGAAAATTGGGATACGCATTTTCCATTAATCGGATTTTCCTACAATAACAGTTACCACACCAGCATCAAAGCTGCCCCTTTTGAAGCGTTGTACGGACGCAAGTGTCGGTCGGCCGTGTAGTGGGCTGAAGTAAGGGATAAGCATTTGACAAGTCCCGAACTCATCCAGGGGACAACCGACAAGATCTTCCAGATCAGGGATAGATTAAAAGCTGCCAGAGACAGACAGAAGAGTTATGCGGACAAAAGGCGCAAGCCTTTAGAGTTTCAGGTAGGTGACAGCGTTTTGCTCAAAGTATCTCCATGGAAATGGGTTCCTAGGTTTGTCAATCGTGGGAAGCTCAACCCCATATACATAGGTCCATTCGAGATCCTTGCACGAATTGGACCCGTTGCACACAAACTCAAGCTACCACAAGAACTCAGTGGTGTCCACGACACGTTTCACGTCTCGAACCTCAATAAGGGTCTTGCTGATGAATCATTGGTTATCCCTCCAGAGGAAATCAACATCGACAAACAACTTCATTTCATAGAAGAGCCACTCGAGATAACGGATTGGAAGGTTCAGAAACTTCGTCGCAATCATGTCAAGTTGGTTAAGGTACATTGGAATTCCAAACGCGGAACCGAATTTACATGGGAGCGTGAGGACCAGATGAAACGCAAGTACCCACATCTTTTTCAGAAGGCCACTGGTTCAGATGACTAACACCAAAAATTTCACGGACAAAATTCCTCTAACAGGGAGAGAATGTGACACCCGTCAAAATCACAGGTCATATCCGTACACTTAGTTACATGCTTACAGTGTGCATAGCATTACATATTAACATTTGCATCATAGTTGGGCTATACAGGGTTCCAGCGAAACAATCTCAAGGCGTATAGTCTAACAGTAGACACCCTAGTTAGTCCAAGGCCTCGGTTAGTCAAATATTTCATGCTAGACTATAGGGAATTTATGCAAAACCCTAGTAGTGGAAACCCATGCAATTGAACATACGGTCACCCCGACAAGAACAAAAACAAACAATGATCATCTACATGGACTATCCACATGCGTTGTCCAACAAGGGTGATTAAACTCCAAATTAACTTGTGTACAAGGGTATTAGTTGTAATGCATATACATATGTACATCCATAGGCAAGTTAATAACTAGCAAGATCCGAATTATATACCTATGTATGCATGTACACAATCACATATATATGTATACACACCCACGGCTACCTATGCACATACACGAATACATATACACATGCACACTCACTTACTAGTCACCATTCTTATCCTCACAGAAGATCTTACACAAGAATGGCAAGCACAAGAATTCCACAATCTCCAACCCATGTTGACTTGCCACAAGAATTATGTTTTTCTTTCCCCATAAATCGGCTAGGAGCCACCACAACCCAACAACCTCAAAAGCCTAAGAGTTTCACTAACTAAGGACCTTGTTACCTCACACCATGAATCTAGACAACTTTGACTTCCCAATTTGTTCACCTAAGCTTATAGAAATCGGCCCATTTGTTCCCAAAGCAAGAACAAGTGTGACTAGAACCTACAACTAGCTTGCACTTTCCACCTTACACATGTATACATATACACGCTTACATACATTCACACACAACTCCATCTCTCAAGTTCCAAGGCATATACATTAAAATAGTAGCAACATAATTCACATGGTCATCCACACCTTGTCACCTTACTAATATGAGCATACTCCTTCCCCATGCAAGGTTTTGGTTGCCCCCCTCTACATGTACAAACAAGATCCAAGTCAACTCATTATACTAACAAGGAAGTTACCTTTATCACCACATGAAATGAGAGTGTTGACTTACGTTGTTTATTAACCAGTTATCCAAGCCTCTCCTCTCTCCTACTCGCCTATAAATAGTGGCCAAAGGAAGCATGAGATTCATCCATTACACTCCTCAAATACTCTAACACTTGAAACCACTCCTCTCCTCTTGAAACCCACTCGGTCGAAGGATAAACACCCCTAGGAGCTTGTTTCGGCCAACTAGCACCACCATTTAGGAGCTCCAAGTCTCTAACAAGTATATAGAAGTTGCTTTGTGAGGAGCTAGCTTATTTTTCTTATATATACTCGGCTATGCACTAAAGGTATAACACCCGAACTCTTTTCCTTCTTTATAACTTCATTCGGTTACATGTAGTGGTCACCCGAAGCTCACACACTCACACACCCTCTTAACAATAAAGTTTTTCATGATAAGCTAACTTAAACACTTGAATTTCATGTTAAAAGGTTCAATGCTATAGCCTACACATACTAACCCACATATATACGATCACGTACATCTTGGAGCCCTTACATGGACATACGCGTACGCCCAAACATACATTGGAATGTATGCGTGAGTGTATGGGGTCAAGACCGGCCCAAATCTAAGCCAAAATCGTTTAATTTTGTAACCTATACTAATATTTATTTTAATAACATGTGTTAAAGACCACAAATCCATGTGTTAACAAGCTTAAGACAAGAGTTTTCTTGGAAACTATGATGTGCGAGTATATATATAAAGGCAAAACACCTAAACAAGTTGTTTATATACAAGATTGTCCCAAAACGTATCCATATGCCACCTAGGCTTACATAAATGCGACATACATAAGACTTGGTAACCTTTAGTAATACAAAGTACTTGTTTTATCCAAAAACAGACTAAACAGAGTCACTTAAACGACAACCCAAACATTTTTTGACACATACGGTGTGTGACACACGTGAATAGTGGAACAGAAACCACTAGTCCAAGGGTGTTACAGTCGGGTGAACAGTTGCATGTTAGTTAGAATAAAACATAGACCTAAGATGCCTTTATATGAACTTAGGGCATCCCCAGGACAGATACAAAGTGCCAGATTCAGTTCAGTTTAGCATCCCGACATCAAGTGAGTATTCACGGCCCCTTTTTACAGTTTTCACATTTTTCCGGGGGATAAACATGCTTAAAGTTTTCATTTACATTACATGACTATTATGTGAACATGATACATTACGATTCAGGATCCATTAAGCCCTCGTGTCATACATCATACCATAACCATTAGCTATGGACTTAGCCATGAAACACCGGGATAGATCTATTGGGTTGACACCCATACTCTTGGTCAGTCGCTTTGACCGGGTGTCAGATATCAAAAGAGTGCTTGTATTTCACATTATTTCATTGTCTTTAGTGTACAATGGGCTAGGCACAACATGTCAAGGTCTAGGTATGAGCTCATGTCAGATCACGTATTGATTATTGCCCTAGCTAGGCAATGATTTAGTCGGCTTTGGATTACATGTCCATCATATAGAAAACCCGTGTACTCACCAAATTTATGTTGACCCGTATATTTTACATGCATGTTTTTCAGGAAATTAGCATGAAGCATGGAACTTAGGAAGGTCGCATGCGAGCATTTATGGGATACCATCCTTTGAACTATTGTTGTGACGTTTTAACCTAAACATTTTACACAATGGTTTTAATTTGAACAATTAATGTTATGTTTTGTAAGACTTGGTTGTTAAATGGAAATCCCTGTTTTATCTTGCTCGTGTGACTTTTGTGCTTGGAAATCATTCAAAGTTACACCCCGTGTTTCCGCATTGGCGGGGTGTGACAGATTTCCAGAATGATGAAATCATTCGAAGTTCAGAAATCCATAACAGATAAGAATAATAAAGAAATCAGAAAACTTCGTGAGAATGAGAAAGATATGCAATTCATCATTGCAAAGTCAAAAGGAAAAACAAGATGAGCTGAATAAAGATATCATTGAGTTGAAGCTTGAGAACTCAAAGTTGCAATTGACAAATGTAAACAATGAGAAGATAATAGTGGCAGTAGAGAAAGAAAATGAGAAGCCAAGGAAGTTGGTTGATAAGCTTCATGATAAGATTTCGAGAATCAAGTCAAAAGAGAAAGATGATGATGAATCGGAAGAGGATAAGAATGATGATGAATCTGGAGATGACGAAGGTTCTGATGATGATGATGATAATAATAATAATAATAATAATAATAATAATAATAATAATAATAATGATAATGATAATGATAATGATGGAGGTGATGATAAGGATAATGAAGGCTCGATTGACAGTGATGATGCAGATGATGAGATAGAGAATTTATTCTTATGAGAAGCGAGCTAAAAGTGATAAAGATACTTCAAAGAAGATAACAGATCAAGGAGGTTCAGAAGGTATATCTGAGGTTGACAAGCTAAAGCTTAGAAAGATGATTAAACGAGGAAGAGTGCCATTAAAATTTACATCTAAGTTTAGGGATGTTTTTGTAACAAATGACATGAAGATGTACTTAAAGTATTAAGATCCTAAGCTAAAAGATGGTGATTTAAATGTTGAAATGACAAGAGATTCTAGAAGGTGTGGCACAGCAAGCTGGGATAGTCTTTGAATCAATCGGGTTTGTCTCGATTGTTTAGTGTTATGTGGTGGCGTTGATAGCCAAAAGATAAGGGGGTACATGCATCAATCGGGTTTGTCTCGATTGTTTAGTGTTATGTGTCTTATGTCCAAAGCTTGATACAAAAATACTATCAAGCCGAGGGGTCTCACTAAAATCAGTCTCTTTATTCCTTCGGAGAAGAGACGAGGTTGCGTATATCTTACCCTTTTTAAACCATACCTTAGCTTTACTATCGATAAAATTAACTATGATAATGATTACGTATTACATAAAACCAACGTTTTTAAACCCGGACCGGACTGGCTGGTTCGGCGGGTCGAACAGGGATTCGAGGTCACACCGGGCTGGGTCGCCCTATAGGACCACCTCTGCACTGACCCACCTGGTTGGACCGGGAACCGCTCAATTTTGGACTAGACCGGCATGTTTTTTTGATATACAATCGATGATGATGATGATTATGAGAATATCGAAATAAACCTGCAATGGAGATGAACGATGATGATTGATGAAGATGAATGATGATGATTGATGAAGATGAACGATAATGATTGATGAAGATGACGATGAAGATGAATGATGATTGATGAAGATGAATACCTGTAATGGAGATGAACAATGATGATTGATGAAGATGAACGATTATGATCGATGAAAATGAAGATTAAAAATGGGGTGTAGACTTTTGACTCAAAATATGATAAAGGAGTTTGGTAAGTCTGTAGACTTTATGGGGTTCCTTTTTCTTTTTTCTTTTTTTTTTTTTTTTGAATATTTTTGGTTTTTTTTTTTTTTTTTTTTTTTGAAATTTTATGCTTTTTATGAATTTATAATATTACAGATTCTTGAATTCGGTTCGACTAGTCTGTCCAGTAAACCGATAAACAGACCGGTTAACGTTCGATCCGATTTTAAATCCATTGGATAAAACATATAGGTGAGTAAAAAAAGAAGATAAGAAACTCGTGTATCCCAACTCTCAAAATAAAATATTATAAGATAACTTTACCATCATAAACATTCAATATTTTACAATATAATATTTCTATAATCAAAATATGAGACAAGGTACTCACAAATCTAATGCCATTGACCACAAATATCTCGTCACGTGTCCAGTTTCACTCTCTCATCACAAATCTCTTGCTGGATTTCTGCTTTGCACATGCCACTGTCCCAATGGCTCTGCAATCTTTAAAAGAATATGCTTAGTTCAAACCCAATTGTCGCTAATGCCAAACAACACCCATCACATATCACCAAAAATATCTAACCAATTTTTTTTTTTTTTAATAATAATAATTTTTATTAACACATAATAACTGTGAAAAATTACATCAAGATAGCGGGCAAGCAGGCAACAAGCTGTGCCGTCACCCCTTTTTGAATGGCAAACCCTAACCTACTAAAAACGAATCCATCCCCTCGCGGCGCCGAATCACTACTACTATGAATAACCCATTGGACTCTAACCAATAATAACAAATAACATTAAATAATAAATTACACACAAAATACAGCTCACACTAACAATAACTAATACGATTCGTATTAGTTATATATGACTCGTATATAATAAATATACGAATCATATATCTTATTTACATAAACTATAAAAATAGAGAAGTATATAAACACTTCATTCAATAAAGCATATACACTTTGTGTATACAACTCGTTAAATCATCTAGGATTGGTATATTGTGTTTCGAAAGATCCAATCCAGTGTACGTATAGACGTATAGTAGGGCCATACCCATTACAACAAATAAAATAATAAATTGAACTCAAAATACAGCTCATAAGAAACCCAATCCCCCCATCCATACCAATAACTCATTACCATGAATAGATATAGATAGAAACTGAGTGTCTTGAAATCTCCTTTAAATTTCAACAACATAAAACACTTTACATTTGTAACCTTTTCAATGGGTGAACCCAAGAAGTACATCACTTCAGATGAGCTCAAAACACACAACCAATCAGGTGATTTATGGATATGCATTCATGGTAAAGTGTATGATGTTTCCGAGTGGATGAAAACACATCCAGGTGGTGATCTTCCATTGCTTAATCTTGCTGGTCAAGATGTCACAGATGCTTACATTGCTCTTCATCCACCAACAGCTTACAACCATCTTCATAACTTCTTTAATGGGTATTATCTTAAAGATTACACAGTCTCTGAAGTGTCCAAAGATTATAGAAAACTGTACACTGAGTTTAACAAAATGGGTTTGTTTGAAAAGAAAGGACATGGGGTTTTAATATCCATGATCTTTATTGCAATGATGTTTGCTGTTTGTGTTTATGGTGTGTTGTGTAGTGAAAGCTGTTTGGTTCATTTGGCTTGTGGTGGGTTGATGGGGTTTCTTTGGATTCAAAGTGGTTGGCTTGGGCATGATTCTGGTCATTATCAGATCATGATTGACCGAAAGTTTAATCGGTATGCGCAGATCTTGACTGGGAACTGTCTAGCAGGAATTAGTATTGGGTGGTGGAAGAGGAACCATACTGCTCATCATATTGCTGTTAATAGTCTTGAATATGATCCTGATCTTCAACACATGCCTGTGTTTGTTGTGTCTTCAAAGTTTTTTGATTCTTTGACATCAAAGTATTATGAAAGAAAATTGAATTTTGATAGGGTGACTAGGTTGTTAGTTAGTTACCAGCATTACACATATTATCCTGTTATGTGTGTAGCGCGGTTGAATCTGTTTGCGCAATCTTTTGTGTTGCTTTTGTCTAGTAAGCCCGTGGCGAATAGGGGTCAAGAGCTATTTGGGCTTTTGGTGTTTTGGATATGGTACCCTTTGTTGGTTTCTTGCTTGCCCAATTGGGGCGAGCGCGTTATGTTTGTGTTGGCTAGTTTTTCGGTTACTGGGATCCAACATGTTCAGTTTACGCTGAACCATTTTTCGTCTAGTGTTTATGTTGGTGAGCCGCGTGGGAACGATTGGTTCGAGAAGCAAACCAATGGTACACTTAACATCACTTGTTCTGAATTTATGGATTGGTTTCATGGTGGTTTGCAGTTTCAAATTGAACATCATCTTTTTCCAAGATTGCCTAGATGTCATCTTAGGAAGATATCTCCATTTGTGAAGGATTTGTGTAAGAAACATGGGTTGCCTTATGATTCTGCCTCTTTCTACAAGGCGAATGAGATGACGGTTGCAACCCTGCGTACCGCGGCTCTACAGGCTCGTGACTTGTCGAAGCCGGTCCCCAAGAATATGGTTTGGGAAGCCTTGAACTCGCCTGGCTAAGACTAAGAGCAAGATGGTTGTGGTTTTGGGCATTATTTATGTTTATGTAATTTGCTTTCGAATTTAATTTGTTGCATGCTCAATAATTTGCTTTCGAATTTAATGATCCAAAATTGTATTGATAGTGATATTTTGATGATTTAGGATTATAATATTAGGAGCTTTGTGTTAACATCATTTTTTTTTCTATTTTTTGATTTTTTTTTTTTTATTTTTTTTTTTTTTTTTTTGAGAAATATATTATCATGTATAGAAAAGGACAAAAAGAAAGTATGGCAACTTGCAATGATAAATGTAATTTAAACAACAATAAACAAAAGGAAAATAGCGAAAAGAGCCTTTGACCGGAAGCAATTGCGAAAATAGCCTCCTCAGCCGTCTCGGGAAAGACGGCTCCCACTTCCCGAGACACCTCAGCCGGCTTTAATCACGGACCAATTAACTTCTGCCACGTGTCCGACAACCTGCGAGCCCTCTCCGAGAAGACTTAAAGTCGTCTCACACTTCCCGAGGAGACTTAAAGTCGTCTCACACTTCCCGAGGAGACTTAAAGTCATCTCACACTTCCCGAGACGGCTCGTGGTGGATGTGAACTTAAAGTCTCCTGAGACGCCTCGGGAAGTGTGAACCGTCTTTCCCAAGACGGCTGAGGGGGCTATTTTCGCAAATCAACTCGGTCAAAGGCTATTTTGGCAATTTTCCCATAAACAAACAACATTTATACTATTATTTAGATGAGTTAAATGCCAATTTCGTCCCTGAGGTTTGGTCCAGTTTGCCACTTCAGTACAAAAGTTTTTTTTTTCGCAATCCCTTACCTGAGGTTTGGATTTTTTTTGCCAAATTCGTCATTTTCACTAATTAGGTTTATTTTTCTGTTAACTCAGGGGTATTATAGTCATTTACCTATTTATTTTTGTTTTTAAATTTTTAACTCTCTTTTTATATGTACAATTTAAAAACAAAACCTCCTCCTGATAACAAGAGAGAGAGAGAGAGAGAGAGAGAGAGAGAGAGTGAACGAGAAGGAGAAAGAGACCGGGGGTCTCCACCTCCGGCGATAGCTCCGGCAACCGGCCGAAACCCTCAACCAACACCCCCACCCCCACCGCCTTACTGTTTATTATTAGAGAGAGAGAGGAGATCGAGCAGAGGAGGGAGAGAAAGAGACGGGAGACAGATCAGAGGAGAAAGAAGACGCCGGGGAGGGAACAGAAGAGGAGGAATCCGACGGCGGCGCTGTCTTTGTCAGTTAATCGTCATCAAGGCAAGGTAATTAAGGCAAGATTTGATACTACTCTGTCCATTGTTTGTTGATCGATTTATTTAGGGTTTTGAAATTGGGAGTGGTGGTTATGAGGAGGAGATGGTGCGACAGTGGTGGAAGTGGTGGTTATGAGGAGGATGTGGCACAGTGGTGGAAGTGGCGGTAATGAGGAAGAGGTGGTGCAGTGGTGGAAGTGGTGGTTATGAGGAGGAGGTGGCGCAGTGGTGGAAGTGGTGGTTATGAGGAGGGTGGTGGTGGTTTACGATGGTGGAAGTGGTGGTTATGAGGAGGAGATGGTGCGACAGTGGTGGGTTTAAGGAGGAGGTGGTGCAGTGGTGGTAGGTTTAGGGAGGAGGTGGTGCAGCGATGGTGGATTTAGGGTGGAGGTAGTGTGGCGGCGGTGGTTGATACAGTGGTGATATGGTGGTGTTGGGTTGACTGTGACATGGTGGTGGTTGTGTTTAAAAGGGGGAAGAAGATGAGTGATGATTTTACCATATTGTCCTTCATTAAAGTGGGAAAAAGACAACACTACCCCTGACATTAACGAGATTTTGTAACCCAGTTAGTGAAAAGGACGAATTTGGCAAAAAAATCCAAACCTCAGGTAAAGGATTGCAAAAAAAAAAAAAAAAAAAAAAAAAAAAAAAAAAAAAAAAAAAAAAAAACTTTAGTACTGAAGTGGCAAACTGGACCAAACCTCAGGGACGAAATTGGCATTTAACTCTATTTAGATAAAAGAATATGCCATTGATGTTATATCCCAAATATATATTTATAAAATTACATTTGTAAACTTTGTAGTTATGTTAGTGTTATTCATGTAAAATAATATTTTTACCATAATAAATAAGTAGTTATACTTGTACATTTTTCATAACTAGTAAAGTTGATGAATGGACATCTTTTCACGTCATTCACCACTTGTTACAATAAAATTCCATTTAGGTTCTAGTTGCTTATTATTCCAAAGAAACAACAAAAGTAAATTCGTTACTCAACACAGATTCCATCAAAGATGAAAAACATTATGGGATTTTAAATCTTTAAATCAGAAAATAAAAGAGTTAATTATTAATTTAGTGGTTTGTCAAAAATTACTATTTTCATTCAAATCTTTTTTTTTGGTCAATTTCGTCCCTGTGGTTTCATTTTTTTGTCATTTTAGTCACTGAGGTTTGTCAAAAATTGTCACTTTCATCCAAATTTTGTTAGTCCACAGGGACTAAAATGACAAAAAAATGAAACCACAGGGACTAAATTGACAAAAAAAAAAGATTTAAATGAAAGTGACAATTTTTAACAAACCTAAAAAACTAAATTAACATTTAACTCGAAATAAAATCGGAAGTTTGGAATTGTTTTGAACAATAAAAAACCCAAAAAACACCGACACTTTTTTAACTCTTCAGCTCTAGAGAGTCGGTCAACAAGAGTTTTTATAGTGGGCTTACAAGCCCAACAAGCCACGCACAGCAAAAGCCCGTAAATACATTTGAAATTTTAAATGATGAGGAGCACAACATGCAACAATGAAATAAAAAATATTAGCAAATTGAAAAATGAAATAACATATAAATTGAAAATAGATTTTAACAATGTGTAAATGAAATCATATATTAAAGGAAATGAAATCCAAACATCAAACAAATGAGAAAGGTTGTGGACCTCCTATGGAACGAAATGGGTTTTATAAGATGGTAATCGAAGAGATGATCCCTTACATCCTATGGAACGGCTAAGCGTATATCCGAGTGAACAGAACAACTAACTAGGCTCAATGGGACCACCTGCAAAACGTGCCCGCTATGTGGCAAACATGCCAGCACGAGGAAAACATGTTAGTATAAAGGACGGTGATGTGTAACCAACCATCTATACACAGATCGTTGCACCAAGTGCGCCACCACAAAGCGAACTACGCGGAGGGAGCAGGAGTGTAACACCCCAACCGATGGCGGAAACATCGAGGTGTCACGTAGTGACGATTGTTCAATAGCTCATGGACTAGAAATGTAAATTTTGATACATTGAATTTGTTAATTTATTACATTGAAAGAATACAACAATTACAACTAGCAATTTAATATTAAAATACAGTAAATCTCAGTTTAAGTCTAAGTTCCAAACGCTTAGAAGTGATCTCATAAGAACCTGAAACATGTACGAAAATAATTTGATCAATACAAAAATGTATTGGTGAGCATACCCGTTTGATATATATAGTAAGGAAAATTTAGCAATTCATGTGTTATTTTGCAAAATGTAATAAGTGGTATCCGGGTCAAATCAACCCTATTAAATGAAAGCAGATATATATAGTATGCGCTAGTAGTAATGTAATACATAGCAAAGACGAGGACTCTCAACAGAGTCACAATGGTATATACCATAGTACTATTCATTGAAATGTCAGGCCGCAACGGTTAATGATTTGACAGGTCATAGATACACGAAATGACACAAGCAAACACATATAAGAATTGCTATTTTAGTAAGACGAAATAGAAAATTGATACTAAGTACATGAGTCACCCCAAAATAGTAAAACAGTAAAAAGGGGAAAAATATACTCACAGTTTGCGAAAGCGATCAAAATCCAACTTAAGCGGTCGTGAGCTAAGTAATGGGAATTCCGAGGAATTCAACCTATAACGTATAAGAATACTAATAAAAGAAAAGTCTAAAAGTCTATGGTATCTAGGGTCCAAGGCATTAGGGTTTGCTAAGTCGATTTGGGGAATTAGAGTTTTGTATGATAAGTCGAATTAATATAAGAGTTGTATATTAAATATAATATACCAAAGTTTGTAAATATGGTTTAGGTAATTTAATTATTACCAATTAAATATTTAGATAAAAAAATATGTTTGAATAATTAAGACAAAGTAATTTAATTAATTACTTTCATTAAGTTATTGTAAATAAATACAATAATCATAATTCTTTAAATAAATATTTATGAGTTACACGATGACCCAATAAATGGTAATTAAGATTTTCAAACATAAAAATATTTCTATTTTATAAGAAAAATATTTATTAAATAGATGTTTAAATAGTATAAATAAATAAATGTTTAATTATGTCTAATTAAACATAAATAAGACTAATAATACAAGACATCATTCAAAAATGCTATTTTTATATAAAATTGATGCTTTCTGATGTAAATCAATGAAAATAATTTTCCCATAATTTTTATAAACTTATTTATATTTAAAACTGATTTAATGAGATTAAATCATGTTTAAATGATTAAAAATAGGAAAATCAATAAAAATAAATATTTTCTGAACCAATATATTTTATTTCAGATTAGAATGGTTAGAAATAATTACCCAAAAAGTTTGAGATTAAAATCATTAAAAATGAATTTTTAATCAATTAATTATGATTAAAACAATTTAAATCAATAAAAAAATAAAAATAAGACTTTTTCCAGAAAAATAAAAGTGTGGTAATTTTCTTTATGGTGTCAAGATGTTACACCTAAATTTTCATAATTTTTGGATAACAAATGGATTTATTATGAATATTCTAAGTTTTAAACACATAATACCAATTTTAAATAAGTAAAACGAAAATAATTATAAAATAAAGAAAAAAAACAAAAGTAAAATGTTTGGCTGCTGAGGATCGAACCCAGGTGGGTTCTGTACAATCCCACACACCAACCCACTCTATTATAATCAATTTTGTTGAATAAACTCAAAACAATAATCATTTATATAATATTATCTTATCCATCTTCTTCTTCCCCAATCCTACAAATAAGAACCCTAACCCTAGATTATACAATAATCTAATTTAAACAAGATTATCAATCTGTATAAGAGGGCTTTTGATCGTTATGTAAAACTAAGCACAAATGGACAAAGAAATCAAACTCACAATGTGTAATATCATCGTGTATGGGGCTGCAAGACTGGAATCAAAAACAGCAAATTATTACGCCTCCAGAAGTGAATCCGTGTGGTTTATATGTGTGTTCAGGTCATCTATGGGTGCAGAAAACTAACGAGATGGTTGGTTTATATGGTTGCTCGAAGAAAACGAGCGTTTTATAGTATTTGATAAATTCCGATCGGTTACCCAACATGGGTCTTAATTGACGGTTATAATCTTCATAATTCGCATAATTAATTATTGTGTAACAGTCGAGTAATACTAGAGAAACGTTTTGCCTTTGATTAAGATGATCGAAACGTATTAAAATAGGTGTTTTATGGCCGTCGGAAAATCTCGCCGGCCGGAAAAGTAGGCGCCGGAAAAACGTGTGAAACGCAGGAGGCAAAGTCTGATTTTGAATCTTTTAAGTATTGACGCTCTTGGTCCCTCAAGTATAACCAAATTAGTTTTATTCTAGTTTGGTTAGTTTTTCCCTTTATTATACACTAACCAAGTTAATAACAATTAACCAAAAATGTTTTTAAAGCTTTATAAAACTTAAACTTTTTTTTTTTTCAATTTATTTAATAAACTTATGTTTTTATTTAAAACCAACTGAATAAAAACAATTGATATTTCCTCAAACTTTCGTTAAACTTTTCATGTTTAAATTAAAGGTTTAAAAGTAACACAAGTTTTAATAAATTTGAAAACGTTGAAAAGTATAGGGACAAAATTTGTCAATTGATTAAAAATGGAGGTGGCGGATGTCACAGTTGTTGGGCTATATTTAAGTAGGTTTACGCTTGTCTTTATTAAGCCTATTTGTGTCAGTTGGGCTTAGTTTAGTTAATGGACTTGGGTTAGGCCATGTGGGCCAAGGCTTTAGTGGACCCTATATAATGTTATGTTTGCTACATTATTAGGGTTAGACCTTTAATAATCCTCACAATTGTAATTCTTTGGCCACCACCTTGTACCAGACAATCCTAGAGATTGTGTGCAAGGTGAAGCAGCAATACAAGGGATTTCATAGTTTTAATATTTTGTTCTTCACATCCAATCTTGTTTTCCGCACTCGATTGTTTGTTTGATACCCGGTAGAGAAGATCTTGGACTTACAATTGGTATCAGAGCCTAAGTAGTCTTCTTAAGGCTCGGTTCGGTATCATTTGAAGAACAAAAAGAAGAATTTTCGGTGCTGGCCGTCGTGTTTCGAAACAGGTTCTACTTGCATCTCTTTCTTAATATTTATTTTTCTAATCATTTTGGGTGTTTTTAGAATTTTTGCAGATTTATTATTAAGAATACGAAGAACAGGTGATGAAGATGGGTGTTTGATCTATTTTGATTATTCATAAAGTGTTTCCAAGGATTGCAGATCTATTTTGGTTGTGGTCAACTTGTTTCCATAATTCTAGGGGGTCGGTTATTGAAAAGTTATCATCAACAAAATTTTGAGTTGGCAAATTAATAGAGTAATCAGTGGCCAGACAACTTCATTGGAGAACTACACTCGAGAACACAACACTCGACAACCCGGATCCGAGAACACAAACAACAGGTCATTCGGAAACCCGTATCACCTCGGACACCCGCCACGTCACTCGGACACCCGCCACGTCACTCGGACACTCCTTCATCAGCTCGGACATAGCTTTAACCTCGGACACAAGTCTGCTCATCGGACACACCTCAACACATCGGACACTCCCTTGAGCTCGGACACAAGCTTGGTACTCGGACACTCCCTTGAGCTCGGACACAGAGCTCCACTCGGACACAAGCTTGGACCTCGGACACATCCTTCCACTCGGACACAGACCACCACTCGGACACAGCTCTAGCATCGGACACCCGCCACCTCAGCTCGGACACTACACTCGGACACCTGCCACCTCACATCGGACACTCTTTTCGAGCTCGGACACACCACCTCAGAAACACACTCGGACACCCATTTTCTTGTCGGACACAACTTCTTCACTCGTTCATCACCATACAACCACCCACCTCCTCTGACCCGTACCCACCACCCAGAAACCACCCTCTGACCGGACCAAAACCCACACCCGACCCCGGCTCAAACTCAACCACATCCTAAAACCAACCCGAAAACCAATCCCGGAAAAACCGCACCTCGTAATACCCACCCAGATCCACAAACCCACCACCCGGAAACCACACTTCTGACCGAGAACTCCAAAACCACACTTCTGTCGTCGTCTTCATTTTTGGTTTGTTTGTTGCTTTTTGATGTGTCGTAAAACACATCTATTCTCTTATGTATTTTTTGTTATAATTGAGCCTTTTGTATATAGTTTTTAGTAGTTTTAGGCGTGTATTCGTTTGTTGGCCTATTTTTGTCATTGTATAGATTTTTATTAATTTTTAGTACTTATTTATTTATTTTATATTTTTGTAGGTGTTCGTGGTAAATGAGCTTAAAAAGAAAGAATTTTAATTGAGACACGAACACTTAAGAGTATGTGTTCATGGACATTGGAGCGTGAACGAGCAACTTTGGTCGAGCCAAGAACACTTGATACGAGAGCGCCGAGTTATAATACTACTATTACTACTACTACTACTACTACTACTACTACTAATAATAATAATAATAATAATAATAATAATAATATATATATATATATATATATAACAAAAATCAAAAAAATAAAAGTAGAGGATTTGTAAGTGAACAAGTTGCACAAGGCTCGTGGCCTTGTGAAGGGCCCACAAGTCCAAATTAAGGCGGTGCAATTATTTAGGATATCTATATTTGAGGACGGCGACGAGAGAAAAAAAAGATTAATACATCAACATTCATTCGAGAATCGCACAGCAGAAGAAAAGTGGAAGAAGCAGCCACGGTGACGAGCGAACGGGCACGGAAGGAGAAAAGGCCACGGGCACGTTAAAGATCAAGAGCCAACGAGCCTTGGGTTAGGTTTAGTTTTCGCTCTATATTTTTATAGACATGATGAAATTGTTTTTTTATAAACTTTGAATTTATGTTTCTAAATATTATGAGTAGCTAGACTTTTATGGTTGCTTAGGTTTATGAACTAGACACGTAATTTGCAGTTTTTAATGATTCTTGGTTTTTAATTTTGATGTGTAGGATTACATGATTTTAAGTTTATTGTTGGATTTGATATATGTGTGTTGGTGTTAATTTTATTTGAAGTTTGTTTATTGGTTTTGTGGAGCTAGGCATGTAGAGATACCCCCTAGGTCTAGAAATCAATCTAGTTCGTCAACTTAGGTTAGCGTGCTAGTATTTGGAGTTGGAGTACGACACAAGTATAACAAACTAATATAATAAATTAACTAAGACGTGCAGTCCATTCTTGAGGGTGAGAAATCTAACTCGAGTTTGCTAGGTAACTAACTAGGCATTGTTCGGTAGTTGGCAAGCGCTAGGGCGGGAGTCGCTACTTGTCCGTGTTTAGAGTTTTCCTAGGTTTTCTTCAGTAGAGTTTAAGTCTGCTTCATAGTTTAAGGGTTTTAATCCAGGAGAGGTTTTAATCTGATTTCTGTGGGATTTCGGTACGCTAGGGCGATCCGGATCCATCTTAGCATTTCTGCACTTGTCCCGCCTTAAGTCTAGTGAGCTATCTTTGACAGGAGGTTCATTAGATAAGAATAGGGTCTCAAGTTAATTACCAGATTCAGGATTTATTGCTAGTGTCTAGGGATTTTACCTAAGTAACCAGCCTTCTTCCTATCTGATTTCTCCAAGTTCCTAGGTTCGTTTAAGCAATTGAGGTTATTTAATTTATATTTAGTTTCTTCTAAGTTTATAATCATTAGTTTAACCCCCCCCCCATTTAAGTATATATTTATTTAGGCTAGTATTCGGTATAGGTTGTGATCTAGAGTTGCATTCGCGTCTTTGGGTTCGATACTCGGTCTTATCTGTTTACTGCTTTGCGACCGGTACACTTGTCGTGCGTGTGTAGTTTTTAGGTGAGTTGTTTTAATTAAAACTTGTGCACATTTTTATATATACATTTACACACATCAAGTTTTTGGCGCCGTTGCCGGGGACGCAATTAGCACTCTTGAGAATTATCCGATCCGTTTCTAGTCTACTATTTTGTGAATATTTTTTTTTCTTTTTTCTTATTATTATTATTTTTTTTATTCTTAATATATAATTTTTTTTATCATGTGCGAGATCTGCGGAGGACCCCATTTTACCATAAGATGCCCTCATTCATATTCATCGGGGTATTCCACGGATTATTATGCTAACGAGTATTTGCAGCCGCAGCCATATCAGTCATACCAGCCTTCATACCCGCAGGCTAACCGGTGGTTTAACCCTGCACCATCTGAGTCACTAGATAGAATAAAAAGCCGACATGATTATCTACAAGCTGAGATGTATGAGGAAAGGCATGGTGGTAGCTCATCAGAGTATCCACCTAGCCAACATTTGGATCAACATCCCGATTATCGGGATGTCTCGTCTCACACTAGACCCGATTTTGCCGCCTTACTTGCTAAACAACAGCTCATGCTCGAGGATATCGATTCTTTGCTATCCAAGCGCACCGACTCTTTGAGGGAACAAGATGCGGTACTTAAGAGGCTAGAGGCTCAGGTGGATGAACTGAAGACCATAATGGACGTTGAAGTCCCACCTCCAATTCAACAGGTTTATTTCACATATGATGACCCAGACGAGATGGTAACACTTAGATTACCTGATTGTATTAGTCCTGTTGCTGAAACTGTTTGTCCTTACTCATCTGATTCTATGCATGATTTAACTGACCCATATGATTCTTTACACTTGTCTTGTGAGGATGGTATTTTGCAGGATTCAGGGTTAGAGCCAGAGACCATAATGGACGCCTTAGTCCCACCTTTGGTTCAGCAGGATGAGCAGCCTTGCCAGATCTCTAGTTCAGTAGCATACCCTTGGGAGGCAGATGTCTGGAGTGATGATGAGATAGAAAGGATAGCTTGGGACGCGCATAGGAAAGCCATGATGGAGAAGATAGGGGAGACTGAGGAAGATATGGACTTTTCAGAATCCACAGGCTGGCTGTTTGAGGAAGAAGTGGTGGAAGAGGAAGACACCACTGACCTGCTTGAAGAAGCAGCTAATGGAGAAGTAGAGTTTGGTGACGAGTTGGTTGATTTGACAGCTCCAGAAGTGGACAAAGATTTTGAACAAGTGTCACCAAACAAGGAAGATGAGAAAGAAGCAGTGGTGGAAGAAGAAGAAGAACACCACAGCCGGCCCGTGCAGGCATTGGATATTACACTGCTAGTAGTGCCACCACCATGGCCACCACCACGGGAGAAGGCGAAGAGGCACCTGGACCGACACAGGGTGAGGGTCAGGAGTTGCAGAGACAACAAGTCCCCTCATTACATGCCAAGAATCAGGTTTGGTCCAGGTAAATTTAAATATTGGTGGCCCGACCCATTTAAATTCGATAAAATATTTTTAAATTCCACTAATGTAATTTTTCTAAATAATATGGACCGGGTGGAATTAAATGGGTTGGATCGGGTCCAGATAAAAGAGAAGCCCCCTGATTAAGTTTAAGTGTGGGGAGGCTCTGTAGAGTTTGTAAATTTATATTTATACCTATTTATTTATTTTTTTTCTAGCTTTTCATTTTTTTTATTTGTGGTCCGTCCTTCGATAGTGGTTCATAGGTTTTTATCTTTCTATTTTATCTTTGTTTTTGTGTCTTTGAGTCAGTTAGCAGGTTTGCGTGTTTGCTTGGGTAGAGGAAATTTCACCATGAGCGGATCCCATGTATTATCTTTATATATATTTTATGAGTGGGAGTTTTGGTAAAGGTTTGGGTAATAAAAGAGATTTTTTCTTAAAAAAAAAATTAATTAACTTTCTGTGAAAAAAGATTTTTCACGTAATGTGAGGAGTCTGGGCTGACCTGTTCGCCTTATGCGACCAGCTATTACCCCGGAAAGTTATATTTTTTTTCTCTTGCAACGCGTGTTGTGATCACCAGTGTCCTTCACGTTGAGCGAGAACCATTTTTTTCTACCCATTTGGTTCTACCACCATTCACCGCCATTTTGCCAAGCAGGTACGTCTTCTTGTTTGTTGCTATATTATGAATCTAAGTTAGTAGTTTGAGTCTTTTTATTTTTGTGTGGTTCGGTATTATGCTCGGGTTTTGTTTGTTTCGTTTTGCGCAGGTTTGGATTGCACCGCCCGTACTCAATCTCCATTCGGGTGATTCCGGAGCTGTACGTTATACTGAAGCAACCCGAGAGTTTACCATTGTATCAGAGCCGATCGCGACCAAAATGCTATACGATCGAGTTGGTTTGGACTAGAGCTTACGAAGAAAAATTAACCAGCTAAGTCCTTTCCAATTTGCCCTCGTTTTTTTTTTTATTTTTGGTATTCGGAATTTATTTTTTTATTTTGAGTCGTTCTCTATTCCTACATTGAGGGCAATGTAGAGTTTAAGTGTGGGGATGGGAAACTGTCGTTTAGTCTGTATATAAAGTCATTTTTAGTCAAAAAAAAAAATTGAAAAAAAAAAGTCCCTGATTTTGAAGTTTGCATTATATAAAATATGGAAAATGATAGGTAAAGTTAGGTGTCCGGTTTTCAAATAATATGTATAATAAGAGATTAAAATTGATTGAAAACGTGTCTGATTTGGGATATGTGGGTAGGCTCGGCCGGTAGAAAGGTTTTCTTTGAAAAGTAATAAATTAATTATGTTAGGCTATTTTGTGGGTTCTCATCTAGGAGAAACGGGGAGACCGAAACCGCCAAAAATAGTATAAGAAGCACCGTTATAAGTAGAAAACTGTTAGAATTTCTAATCAATTAAAAAAAAAATTAGTAATCAAATCAAAAATGTTGAAGCTTAAGGTGCCTGGCCACTGGGATAGCGACTTGGATTGGTCACACCCTCTGAGTTAAGTATGCTGAGATGAAAAAAAAATATATATATATATGCTGAAGCTTAAGATGCCTGGCCACTGGGATAGCGACTTGGATTGGTCACACCCTCTGAGTTAAGTATGCAAAAAAAAAAAAAAAAAAAAAAGTGATTTTAAATTCTCTTGGTTTTCTACATAAGACGGTTGGGAAATGGTCAATTGGTCGTTCCTTTAGCTTCATAAGCTTGAGGCGGGATTAGGAGGAACTGTGGCTTCCTTCGAGTGAGACCCTAGATAGACTAATCAACATAAACTTAACATAAATAAAAAGGGGCCTGGAAACCGGTGTGGGTTTAAGAGGATCAATATACCTGCAATCGCAATCAACACGTTAGTAGATTATTAATTAAGTAACCTATGTTTTGAAACTGGATGTAAACCTAACAGTGATTCCATAGCATAATTCTTTTTCAGGGACGAAAAAGGTTTAAGTGTGGGGATGTTTGATGTGTCGTAAAACACATATATTCTCTTATGTATTTTTTGTTATAATTGAGTCTTTTGTATATAGTTTTTAGTAGTTTTAGGCGTGTATTCGTTTGTTGGCCTATTTTTGTCATTGTATAGATTTTTATTAATTTTTAGTACTTATTTATTTATTTTATATTTTTGTAGGTGTTCGTGATAAATGAGCTTAAAAAGAAAGAATTTTAATTGAGACACGAACACTTAAGAGTATGTGTTCATGGACATTGGAGCGTGAACGAGCAACTTTGGTCGAGCCAAGAACACTTGATACGAGAGCGCCGAGTTATAATACTACTATTACTACTACTACTACTACTACTACTACTACTACTACTACTACTACTACTACTACTACTACTACTACTACTACTACTACTAATAATAATAATAATAATAATAATAATAATAATAATAATAATAATAATAATAATAATATATAGAGTAAAGATCCGGTACAAATAGCTTTTTTGGTAAGAACTGTGAGAATCAAAGGATGGTATTTTTTTTTTATTTTTTTTTCAAAATTTTTTTTCCCCATATTGTTAAACATGTATTATAGTATTGAAAACTAAAAAAAAAAAAAAAAAATTGGTGTAGAATAATTACGTGTAGAGTAATTACATAATTACTCTAGTGTAAACTAATGTATTTACCTTAATGACGTAATTACACTAAAAAAAAATTTTTTTTTAATTTTTTTTTTGTAATATTCATCTAGAAAGAATGTTTAAGCACATGGGAAAAAAAATTCTAAAAAAAAAAAAAATTTTTTTACCCTCTTTGATTCTTACAGTTCTTACAAAAAAACTATATGTATTTGATCTTTACATAATAATATATATAACAAAAATCAAAAAAATAAAAGTAGAGGATTTGTAAGTCAACAAGTTGCACAAGGCTCGTGGCCTTGTGAAGGGCCCACAAGTCCAAATTAAGGCGGTGCAATTATTTAGGATATCTATATTTGAGGACGGCGACGAGAGAAAAAAAAGATTAATACATCAACATTCATTCGAGAATCGCACAGCAGAAGAAAAGTGGAAGAAGCAGCCACGGTGACGAGCGAACGAGCACGGAAGGAGAAAAGGCCACGGGCACGTTAAAGATCAAGAGCCAACGAGCCTTGGGTTAGGTTTAGTTTTCGCTCTATATTTTTATAGACATGATGAAATTGTTTTTTTATAAACTTTGAATTTATGTTTCTAAATATTATGAGTAGCTAGACTTTTATGGTTGCTTAGGTTTATGAACTAGACACGTAATTTGCAGTTTTTAATGATTCTTGGTTTTTAATTTTGATGTGTAGGATTACATGATTTTAAGTTTATTGTTGGATTTGATATATGTGTGTTGGTGTTAATTTTATTTGAAGTTTGTTTATTGGTTTTGTGGAGCTAGGCATGTAGAGATACCCCCTAGGTCTAGAAATCAATCTAGTTCGTCAACTTAGGTTAGCGTGCTAGTATTTGGAGTTGGAGTACGACACAAGTATAACAAACTAATATAATAAATTAACTAAGACGTGCAGTCCATTCTTAAGGGTGAGAAATCTAACTCGAGTTTGCTAGGTAACTAACTAGGCATTGTTCGGTAGTTGGCAAGCGCTAGGGCGGGAGTCGCTACTTGTCCGTGTTTAGAGTTTTCCTAGGTTTTCTTCAGTAGAGTTTAAGTCTGCTTCATAGTTTAAGGGTTTTAATCCAGGAGAGGTTTTAATCTGATTTCTGTGGGATTTCGGTACGCTAGGGCGATCTGGATCCATCTTAGCATTTCTGCACTTGTCCCGCCTTAAGTCTAGTGAGCTATCTTTGACAGGAGGTTCATTAGATAAGAATAGGGTCTCAAGTTAATTACCAGATTCAGGATTTATTGCTAGTGTCTAGGGATTTTACCTAAGTAACCAGCCTTCTTCCTATCTGATTTCTCCAAGTTCCTAGGTTCGTTTAAGCAATTGAGGTTATTTAATTTATATTTAGTTTCTTCTAAGTTTATAATCATTAGTTTAACCCCCCATTTAAGTATATATTTATTTAGGCTAGTATTCGGTATAGGTTGTGATCTAGAGTTGCATTCGCGTCTTTGGGTTCGATACTCGGTCTTATCTGTTTACTGCTTTGCGACCGGTACACTTGCCGTGCGTGTGTAGTTTTTAGGTGAGTCGTTTTAATTAAAACTTGTGCACATTTTTATATATACATTTACACACATCACTTTTATTTAATAACAAAAGATTATTGTGGGTGAAACGAGAAGAAGAGTCTAATATTTTTGTGTTTGATGAGAGAGAATAGGCAGATCATGAAGAATAGAGTTTGAGAAGAGAGAGGATAGAGTGAAAGAGATGGTTGTTTGTCTCGAAAATTGTCAGGAAAAAGAAAAGAGGTGTGTTATTTAAGAAGAGAGAGAGAGAGAGAGAGAGAGAGAGAGAGAGAGAGAGAGAGAGAGAGAGAGAGAGTTAAGAAAGAGTAGAGAAAGAATATGAAAAGTCAAGAAAGAGAGAGACTTTGAAAAGGTTTTGAAATGCAGATCACGTGGATGGTTTAAGAATCACAAGACAACTCTTGGATTTTGTGATTTGGGTTTGTGTGTCTTAATAATAATAATAATAATAATAATAATAATAATAATAATAATAATAATAATAATAATAATAATAATAATAGTGGTAGTAGTATTATTATTTGGGGGGTACAAGCTTAATTTGAGGAATTGACCTTATTAAGTACGGCTTGACCTATTGACTACGGTTGGACGCCTGGTGCTCGTCATAAATTTTTTTGGGAAACGTCTAGATTTTTGAGGGATCACTGTTCAACATTAAAAATGTCTTCTCAAAGTGAGGTGTTTGAGCAGAGACTTGAGAATTTCAGTTACATTCCTGGTGAGACAGTGAATGCACTAATTGACTGATTTACCGAACTACTGTCAGAAATGAAGAATGCTGAAATCGTAGTGTCAAATCGATGGGTCAACAAGAGTCTTCTCGACGCTTTGAAAAGAATTCCAGATGAGCCAACATGCAGCTGGTTTAAGTATGTCAATTGGATTATCACAGAAACAAACTGGTCCAAAATGATTCCGGATGAGTTAATCTCATTCATTAAGGAGTTAGATAAGCGTCACACACTGAAGACCCAAAGTGACACCTCTGTTGCAGTGCGCTCGTCCGCTTCTGATTCATGCTGCTCTTCCGGTCCTACCGCTCCCGCCACTTCTGCCGCTCCTGCTGCTTCTGTCACACCTGCTGCTCCTATCACATCTGTTACTCCTGCCGCTCACGCAGCTCAAGCTTTCATGGCACAACTGAATGACCACGTGCCATCCGCATCTGAGGTACACGCTGAAATTTTAGCTGAATCATGTTGTACTGAACGATGCAGGTTAAAAATAAAGGGCTTTAGAGAAGAAACTCTCTCTGCATACAAGCAGCTTGAATACGAGAAAATGGCCACTTGGGATATTAAAAAGAAATTTAATTCTTATAAAGAAATGGTCGAACAACAAAAACTCGATATCAAGCGCTTGCATCAGGAGGTGAGTGATCACAAGTGTCGATATTTACACTTCAAACGACTGTCTGATACTTTAACCGCGAAATTGATCGACTTAAAATCTAAATTTGAAAATGCTGATTTTCACTTTAAAAAGTTCGATTGTTCTAGTCCTAAAGTTGAAAAAATGATCAATACCCAGTTAAGGTACAGACCAAAGGACGTGAGGAATAAGGGAATTGGATTTGTGGAAATTCCTCCACCGTTCAATGAAAACTATTCTTCAATTCCTATGTCAGATGAAGAACTATTGGCTCTTCCTTTGAAAGGATATGGTCCACCAATAGAAGAGCCAACCATTCGACCATTGAGGGATCAAGTTGATATCTCCAAACCTAAATCAGTCCCTGTCCGAATCTCTAAACCCAAGAACAAACAACCTAAGCAGGAGCAGGCTCCATCAAAAACCTTTGTCAAGTCTTAAGATGCTTCAAAGCAGACCGAGACGTTAAATTTTGAGAAAAATAAAGAGGTGGACAGAGTTTTTGAGGTTAGCAAAGATGAGGTTCCATCCTCATCTGAATCAGATGAATTCGTAGGAGTGTCTAGAGAGTCTAAACATGAAGATTTAAAAGAAAATGAACAAATTTCTGATTCATCCACTCAGCAAAACTCTAGTGTGAACTATGAGTTTGATTTCATGAAGCAAATTAGAGAACTTTGTCTAAAGCAAATAGCAGAAAGTGAAAATCATCTGACCAACTCTGAGTCAACGGGGGATTCAGCAGAGCCACAACATGTTTTTGAATTAAGTGGCTAATCTGAATCAAATGTCACACTCTCGACTGAGCCAGAATTTGAAGAATCTGTGTGCTCAAGGCCAGTCGAGATTAAACAGGAATGTAAGGATCCCTCACCCAATACTGTTGGCACCGGTGTGGTAATGCCAATAGTCCCTGATTTTAAATGTGTAAATATTACTAATGTCTCTACCTCATGTTCAGCTGAAGTTAAGGTAGAGGTTAAAGTTGAGGGGGATGATCTTGTTTGCACTAACAATGCAGGTGTTTGTGTGAAACAGTCTAATTTGTCTGCAGATGCTATACCATATGTGCAAAAGACTGTTTCTGAGCTATCTGTTAATGGCACGACCGATAAATATGTGCCACCACATAGAAAAACTACCTGTGCTAACTCTCATGTACAGGGTCCTGAAGTTAGACAGAAAACTCAAGGACAGTCCTCATCACAAGCACAATCTTGTTCACACGGGTGTTCAAGATGTTCTAAGCAGAGCAGAAACTTTAAGAAGACAGCAAACAAATCATCCACAAGATCCCATCACTCACATTCATCAGTGGGATCGAACAAACCGGGATATGCTTCATATGCAAAGAAGCAGACATGCTACAACTGTGGAAGACCCGGTCACATTGCAAGGAACTGCACAAGTCGTCCTTATGTGCCATATTATCGACAACATCAGAGGGTTATGCCTAGGGATAACTACTACTCCAAGCCAATGAAGGTTGAAAAACCTAAGGCAAAGAAAAATGCTAATCCCAAAGTCAAACCTTTTGATCGAGACTGGAACGCTGCCAAGAGAAAACGGAAGGTTGTTCCTCCACAGAAATCAAAACAACCTGAAAAACAGAAAGCTGTTACTCCGAAAGTAGCAAAACCGTGTGCTAAGCCTAAACAAGTCTGGAAAGCAAAGGCGGCAGCTACACCAGTCCTAAATGAGAAGAAGGACATGTGCCTGAGAGAAGTGTCTTTCATAGATGCTTCAGGAGTGCCCAGGACCGCGATGGCCTGGGTACCAATGTTTAACTAATCTCCTTTCTTAGTGCAGGGACATCCAAGGAGGATTGTCGACGACCACTGGTATGTTGATAATGGTTGTTCCACGCACATGACAGGTGACATCTCTCTGTTATACGTTTGTTTTAGATTCTTAAATAGTGAGTATGTTTCCTTTGAAGGAGAAAATGGAGGTAAAATCAGCTAGTAAGGTACGCTCAAAACCTGGTACGTTAAATTTCTGAACGAAATTGATCTTTGATTCGAGAATGGTTTTAGAAAAACACAAAAATATTTTTCTTAGTTTTAGATTGTAAATTTGTTCTTTAAATTTTCAATTTTAAGCACAAATTTAGGGGGATATACCCTCAGAAAAATACAAAACAATAGAAAATTCAGAAAATGAGAAATTCATGGTGCGAAAAAGAAGAAATGATAGTACATCAGCTGTTGAACTGTCATACCTTAAAATCGAAAAGAAAATTAAATCAAGTGTGATTGCAGCTCCATTATATGATGTACTGGCAGGCAGACTACACAATGAACTCAGTCCAAAACATGCTAAATATAAAGGGTTGTGTAGCTTGTGGGGAACACATCATCGGCGTATGATTTTATGGTCTTAAATCTTGCGTTGATAGATTGCCAAAGTCTGAGATTTCAGGTCTTTAAATTGTTGATACATCTGGGGATGTCCTGGCTGCCCTTCTGCTGCATCCAGATATATGCTAACCTAGGCACAGTCAGGACGTCTTAAATGAGCAATAAGGCAATGCCAAAACCCATATTCTCAAAGAGAATTCAAGCTAAAGGAAAATATCAAAAGCCTAAAGCGATGATCATACCAAAAATTTGGTATTTGTCCTAACCCTGGTCGAAAATTCATCGGTCTCTTTGTTGCATCCAGATATATGCAGACCTGATCACCGATGATCTTGACCTTGTAATTTATACAGATGTCAGCAATATACTCACCTGTTATGAAGAAGTTTTGTGCATACCTTGATCGCGGGGGTATGTCATGATGTGGGACACACAGTTATTTCGGTCTAACACACGTTAAGAAAATAAGAAAAATAAAGGACTTGAAGACGTGTGTGTATGTTTGTTTAAGTGGATAAACGATGTTGGTGATCGTCTTGGATTGCTTTCTGGCACTTTAATAAGTATACCAAAACAAATGTACTAACGGTGTGTTACAGGTTGACAAAGCTGATATGATCTTCTTGCACATGATTCTCACAAAAAGATGCATTGTAGTTAGTTTGAATTTTTATTTTAATTTGTTTGTTTTCTTTTATAAAATTAACCATTCTTGAGGATTTGACCGATTCTCGAACAAAATTCAGGTTTTTGAGATTTAAAAAAAAAATGAAGTACACGGATGTACTTGGTGTTCATGTGAATACTGGACCCTCTGTTACATAAATTATTTGCTTACAAAATTCTGAGAATTTGCAGAATTTATACAAATCAAGAAACAGGGATTGACGAAGAATGAAAGAGTTCCAGTTGCTGACAAGCATGAATCACCACACTGAGAAGATGTACCTGAGTCAGAAGAACCTGAAGTGAATCATCTTTTGATAATGAAAGTACAACTGAAAAAGTACATGTGAAGTTGCTTGAAAGAGAAGATTGACAAAGAAAAGAGCTTCTGAGAATCCTCCTCTCACGTTCTCTTTTGACAAGATATTCAAGCAAAAGCTGCTGATGATTAAAGTTGTGAAGCTACCTCTAAGAGAACAAGAAAGAACCCAAGATTGGAAGATCAAGATCTGAAGATTCTTCCTACTAAGCCATGATAAAGACAGCATAAACCTACGGGGATATTGTTGGGCTATATTTAAGTAGGTTTACGCTTGTCTTTATTAAGCCTATTTGTGTCAGTTGGGCTTAGTTTAGTTAATGGACTTGGGTTAGGCCATGTGGGCCAAGGCTTTAGTGGACCCTATATAATGTTATGTTTGCTACATTATTAGGGTTAGACCTTTAATAATCCTCACAATTGTAATTCTTTGGCCACCACCTTGTACCAGACAATCCTAGAGATTGTGTGCAAGGTGAAGCAGCAATACAAGGGATTTCATAGTTTTAATATTTTGTTCTTCACATTCAATCTTGTTTTCCGCACTCGATTGTTTGTTTGATACCCGGTAGAGAAGATCTTGGACTTACAACAGTCTCCCCTACTTTAGAAAATTTCGTCTCGAAATTTCTTTCAAGTGAAGGTTACATTTCATCATTTTTGATTTGTCAAAATTTAAAATAGTTGTTTAATACCCAAAGTAAAAGTTTCAAAATCTTTGACAGTTAACCCAAAGTTAGAAAGTTGAGAGTTTAAATGAGAAATGCTTTAATGTGTAATGGGTGAGGGCAGAGGCACTAATGAAGTAGTCTCCCATAGTTTAGAAAAGTTTCTGACTAAATGTTATTGGATTATGCAGCAAGTATCCAAATAATCAAGAGTGTAAGTGTATGCAAGGTTTGTGTTTTCTGTGTGGGTGATCAAAAGAAAGACTCTAGGAAGCCGAATTAAAGCTCATGTAAGAACGTTCTTATTGAAAATGTTAGCTATTAGTCATCGATCTAATGAAGATGTAATTATAAAGTAATGGGTAGGTTCTTGGTCAGACTCCTAGTCCGTTCCCGCAGCATCGTTTATGCTTATATATAGGGTGTACCGCAGCTGACCCACCACACTCCCGATACTTTGGACTCGTACCGATTGTCTACCAACAGCCTAAATAGAATTACACACCACCCTCATGTACCTGTAAACCCATGATTGCGTTCCGGACCGTAATCATCGATTTACCTTACACTAGGGTGTTATGCTTTTCCATAACCCTATCCTAAGTAATTCTAGAAACAAATGCGTGCAATCATGATATGCTAAGTAATTGATACTGCAATGAAACAGTGACATGGTTAGAGGTCCTTCCCTTTCGGGTTTACCCTTTAACCGTAATGAGAGTAACAGATAAGTAATAGACATGGTTAGAGGTTCTTCCCTTTCGGGTTCACCCTTAACCGGTAACTTCTGTTCACATCGTTGGGCTTTAAACACCTATATTGATAAACTCCAAGATTTACACTGTTCCCCTCGGATTAAAGAAATACTCTAATCCGGGTCGTACGTGGGCAATGGCTTAGATCTCATATGAGTTATCAACTAGCATGTTCGTTGACCATTATGATGAACAAAATAATGTAAAGTACAACAGGGTTTTGCTCACAACAAATATATATATATATATATATATATATATATATATATATATATGCATACCAAATATGCGTTAATGTAAGTATATAAGTGTAGCATATAACGCGTGAAAATAACTACCAACAAAAGAATAATACAAAAATAATAAGATAATGTGCGAACGTAACTATAAATAGAATGGTGTAAGAAAATAATGAAATTTACTGTTAATGAAAGTGCGCAGAACAGACGTATAGTCTACTGGTATGAGGATAACTTTTTGGAAACCGAAGAATGTTTTAAGTTCAAAACAGGTTCACTTGAAAAGATTCCGTAGGTACACATTTTCATGTGTTTACGAGAATTCGAGTTTGAAAAGTGTTATAAGGTATATTATTAGTTGCAAATTTCTCCCGAAAACATATATTGGATACGTCGTATGAAAACAAAAGGTTTACGTTTGACTTTTAAAATATGCAATACAAGTTTGTAAAATGCAAAATGAAACCATTTCACGAAGTAGGTGTGTGTAAATCTAATGTGTTTTAAAAGACCAAATTTAAGATGACGTAAATGATAAAAATCAACGTATGTAATACGAATAGATTTACCAATATTTAAGAAAATTCATAATTTATCATTTGAGTCTTCAAATGATAAACAAAACATAAATATCAATATCATAAAACATTGAAATTGTTTCCATATGAAACTTTGACTAACTAAAGTAATTGAAATTTTATTAGTGACTTGTGGGGGCGTACTTTAGCCTATAAGTGAATGCTTATCCCGATAGTTCCCAGGTCGGCATACGGGTCCCTCGTCTGATTGGGATTTATGCGAAATGCCAGGCCTAGACAGAAAACTCAGGATACAGGCGCTCACCCTTCCAGATTGCACGTGCCCCATCACTAGTAAATTCCAAAACTTTAGCGAGATTAAAAACGAGATGCAGAATTAGATCCTTGAGATGTGGATTTCACTCCTAACTCAAAGATGTGTTTCAAAATTGAAAACGATTGTGGAATGAAACCAATCACTAAGTTAAGGATATCACTCCCAGCTTAGTTGTTAAGTTCCTTTTTGAAGGAAATACTCTTTGAGGTGTGGATGTCACTCCAAGCTCAAAGATATATTCCTAAGATAAATAACATATAGAGGAGTGAAACTAATCACCAAGGTATGGATACCACTCCTAACTTGATGATATCGTTTCGTTTGTGAAATACGAGTGTCTTCTTCGCCAAGCAAAATATCGAAAGAATAACGAGAAATAATCATAATGAAAATATCTTGAAAGAAAATAATAAGAAATAAGAGAAATATAAACGAGAGGACTCGTGAAAGTAAGCTTAGTTATAGACTAGGCTAAAAAGCATTCTAATAACCTAATTCCCTATAACCATGGCTCTGATACCAATCTGTAACACCCCAACCGATGGCGGAAACGTCGAGGTGTCAGGTAGTGACGATTGTTCAATAGCTCATGGACTAGAAATGTAAATTTTGGTACATTGAATTTGATAATTTATTACATTAAAAGAAATACAACAATTACAACTAGCAATCTAATATTAAAATACAGTAAATCTCAGTCTAAGTCTAAGTTCCAAACGCTTAGAAGTGATCTCATAAGAACCTGAAACATGTACGAAAATAATTTGGTCAATACAAAAATGTATTGGTGAACATACCCGTTTGATATATATAGTAAGGAAAATTTAGCAATTCATGTGTTATTTTGCAAAATGTAATTAGTGGTATCTGGGTCAAATCAACCCTATGAAAGGAAAGCAGATATATATAGTATGCGCTAGTAGTAATGTAATACATAGCAAAGACGAGGACTTTCAACAGAGTCACAAGGGTATATACCATAGTACTATTCATTGAAATGCCAGGCCGCAACGATTAATGATTTGGCAGGTCATAGATACACGAAATGACACAAGCAAACACACATAAGAATTGATATTTTAGTAAGACGAAATAGAAAGTTGATAGTAAGTATATGAGTCACCCCAAAATAGTAAAACAGTAAAAAGGGGAAAAATATACTAACAGTTTGCGAAAGCGATCAAAATCCAACTTAAGCGGCCGTGAACTAATTAATGGGAATTCCGAGGAATTCAACCTATAACGTATAAGTATACTAATAAGAGAAAAGTCTAAAAGTCTATGGTATCTAGGGTCCAAGGCATTAGAGTTTGCTAAGTCGATTTGGGGAATTAGAGTTTTTTTTATGATAAGTCGAATTAATATAAGAGTTGTATATTAAATATAATATACCAAAGTTTGTAAATATGGTTTAGGTAATTTAATTATTACCAATTGAATATTTAGATAAAAAATATGTTTTAATAATTAAGACAAAGTAATTTAATTAATTACTTTCATTAAGTTATTGTAAATAAATACAATAATCATAATTGTTTAAATAAATATTTATGAGTTACACCATGACCCAATAAATGGTAATTAATATTTTCAAACATAAAAATATTTCTATTTTATAAGAAAAATATTTATTAAATAGATGTTTAAATAGTATAAATAAATAAATGTTTAATTATGTCTAATTAAACATAAATAAGACTAATAATACAAGACATCATTCAAAAATGCTATTTTTATAGAAAATTGATGCTTTCTGATGTAAATCAATGAAAATAATTTTTCCATAATTTTTATAAACTTATTTATATTTAAAACTAATTTATTGAGATTAAATCATGTTTAAATGATTAAAAATAGGATAATCAATAAAAATAAATATTTTCTAAACCAATAATTTTTATTTCAGATTAGAATGGTTAGAAATAATTACCCAAAAAGTTGGAGATTAAAATCATTAAAATTGAATTTTTAATCAATTAATTATGATTAAAATAATTTAAATCAATAAAAATATAAAAATAAGACTTTTTCCAGAAAAATAAAAGTGTGGTAATTTTCTTTATGGTGTCAAGACATTAAAGCTAAATTTTTATAATTTTTGGATAACAAATGGATTTATTATGAATATTCTAAGTTTTAAACACATAATACCAATTTTAAATAAGTAAAACGAAAATAATAATAAAATAAAGAAAAAAAAGTAAAATGTTTGGCTGTTGAGGATCGAACCTAGGTGGGTTCTGTACAATCCCACACACCAACCCACTCTACTATAATCAATTTTGTTGAATAAACTCAAAACAATAATCATTTATATAATATTATCTTATCCATCTTCTTCTTCCCCAATCCTACAAATAAGAACCCTAACCCAAGATTATACAATAATCTAATTTAAACAAGATTATCAATCTGTACAAGAGGGCTTTTGATCGTTACGTAAAACTAATCCCAAATGGACAAAGAAATCAAACTCACAATGTGTAATAACATCGCGTTTGGGGCTGCAAGACTGGAATCAAAAACCGTAAATGATTACCCCTCCAGAAGTGAATCCGTGTGGTTTATATGTGTGTTCAGGTCATCTATGGGTGCAGAAAACTAACGAGATGGTTGGTTTATATGGTTGCTCGAAGAAAACGAGCGTTTTATAGTATTTGATAAATTCCGATCGGTTACCCAACATGGGTCTTAATTGACGGGTATAATCTTCATAATTCGCATAATTAATTATTGTGTAACAGTCGAGTAATACTGGAGAAACGTTTTGGCTTTGATTAAGATGATCGAAACACATTAAAATAGGTGTTTAATGGCTGTCAGAAAATCTCGCCGGCCTGAAAAGGAGGCGCCGTAAAAACGTGTGAAACACAGGAGGCAAAGTCTGATTTTGAATCTTTTAAGTATTGACGCTCTTGGTACCTCAAGTATAACCCAATTAGTTTTATTCTAGTTTGGTTAGATTTCCCCTTTATAATACACTAACCCAGTTAATAACAACTAACCAAAAATGTTTTTAAAGCTTTATAAAACTTAAACTTTTTTTTTTCAATTTATTTAATAAACTTATGTTTTTATTTAAAACCAACTGAAAAAAAAAACAATTGATATTTCCTCAAACTTTCGTTAAAATTTTCATGTTTAAATTAAAGGTTTAAAAGTAACACAAGTTTTTATAAATTTGAAAACGTTGAAAAGTATAGGGAAAAAATTTGTCAACTGATTAAAGATGGAGGTGGCGGATGTCACAAGGGGGTACAACGATAAACACATATAGACAATCACAGAGCACTGCCACTTTACTAGGTGTCTCCTCCACTAACGTATTGTGGCAAAGGGGACAAGAAGTACATGTGACAACAACAGCTAGCCAATGACACACCGTGGATCGACGCCATCATTAACATCCAACACAGTCAGCACTGTCATGGCAAATAGTACACCGTACAAGAGACGTGTGGCCAATCAGACCATGCAGACGTGCTCCCACCTCTGCAAACACCCATGGTGAGGGAAAATGGGACAAAAGGGACATTCTTAACAACGATCTATCATGCAATCCTTCTCAGCCATCTCCGGCTATACATAGAACCCTTTGTCCATGGTAAAAAGGGTCTTGCACTCTGCACTGGGACTCTCTACTTACTATTTCCTTGAATTCTCTTTATTCACCAGAAACCTATACTTATTCTCACGCCGGATGGTGGATTACGACAACCCCCCCAACCTCTCCTTCTCGAAACGAGCTCACAGTGTTGTTTCAATTTTGCAGATTTTATACACTGACTTGGAACATATTCTACTCTGACTTGGAACTTATAAGGATTAGACTAACCACACGTATCGAACCATTAGACGTTATCCTCATATTTGGACCTATGTTTTTTTATTGGCACCATCCACTTTCGGCTAGAACATTCTTTGTTGTCTCCTTTTTTTTTGTAATAACTATGAATTCCCTCTACCACCACCACCATTCACCTCACCGTCAACAACGGTTGGGGCCACCTGTAACACCCCAACCCATGATGGAAGTATCGAGATACCACATAGTGACGATTATTCAGTAGTTCAAGGTATTTAAAAGTTTCAAATATTATTAGTAATAAACTCCAAATTCAAAGTACATCAAAGTATTAAAACAAGAAAAATGAAATACACCATTTATTCAACACTAGACTTCAAGCAATCTTCAAATTACTCTCAAACTTTAATCTTCATTGTTCCCTGAAACATATTAAGTTGAAAAATGGAGGGGGTCAACTAAAAGTTGGTGAGAATACATAGGTTTTGTTTGAGCATCAAAAATAGTCTAAACAATGTAATACAATTCACGTATCAAATGTTAATCTAATTCTACGTGTGAAAACATAACTGAGGCAACTTAGTTTGCATAATCAAGTCTCGTGACTTGTTTAATTATCCAAAAGCATCAAAATATCCTGTGTTTATGTATGTGTTCGATAAAAATCTCCTACATTTCCTCATATCACATGGTCCAAAGATCCGGGTGGGTTCACCAATCCAATATGTCTATCATTGTATATCGTCGGGTCGGCCAAAGTTAATGATTATGCTAGTATTAGTTTATTCTACCTAGCTTATGTTTAGACGTGTACTAACAAAGATTCACACATAAGACACATAATAGAATTGAATAAGTTTGTGTTTATTTATGAAATGACTATTAGGCTAGGTACTTAATTGTGTCTACGTGGTCTAAGTCTAAGGCATTCAAGGGTTTTTAATTGGGGAAAGATATTTGTTTGAAAATAAGGTGTAATCTCAAAATAATTGTCACTTAATATCAATACGGTTTGTAAATATTTAACGTGGAAAAATATTATGAACATTGATACGAGTCTTATTAGGGAAAGTTTCTATTAATTGGTATATCATAAAATAATTTTTTGGAAAATTATTTTTATATTTGTTGGCAGTAAAACAATTTATTGTTTAAAGTAAACAATTTTCTGTGTTAAAATGTTAAAATAATTTTTGTGAAATTTTGATATAAAAATGATTAAAACAGATTTATAATAAATTATTTAAGAATAAAACAAGGATTAATTATTAAAAATAATCAATATAGGAAATAAAATTTGGTTTTATAACTTTCTGAATTATATAAACTTAAAACAATTTTTTTCTAAAATTTATAAAGTCATTTAGTCATTTATTTTGAATTTATAATATATATGAATATATAAATATTCAAAAATAATTAATATATATTATTTAAATAAATTTTTGGAAATAAAAGTTTCAAATATAAAATTTATGAGTTTATGAAATATAAAAGAAAAAGTTAATTAAAAAAAAGATTATGCGAGGGGGACTCGAACTCGAACCTCGGGCCGATTTGAGGTTTTATATCACAAGTCCATACCATCTTGTCTCGACCATGAGAACGTTAAAAATTCATTCTGAATATATATATATATATATATATATATGTGTGTGTGTGTGTGTGTGTGTGTGTGTGTGTGACACCCGGCACGTTTAGGTTAACATTTTATAAAACACATAAGTCTACCTTAGCGAAAAACGTTTTCAAACATACTTAACTAGGTCAGTTGAGTCGTGATGATGGTTCCGTGAATCATCAGGAGTCGTTACTGTGATCCACGGGATCACTGGGAGTCGGTCCATAACCATGTGAACACGGATGGGTGATTTGTAGAATCGCCGGGTTTAACGCACACACGTAAATCTCGAGTCCCAGGAACTGGTGAACGGATGGGAACGTGTTAGTTATCATGCATTATGTGCTTACAATCATTATATGACTTGCCGGTATGTGAATACGTGTTTATATGTGTTAAAATAGTAATTACGCGTAATTGCATGACATTATAGGTGATTACGCGTAATTGCCAATAGGTATAGGCGATTAGAGCCTAATCGCTAGTAGGTATAGGCGATTAGAGCCTAATCGCTAGTTGGTATAGGCGATTAGAGCCTAATCGCTAGTAGGTATAGGCGATTACAAATTCTAATCGCCTATACTGCACTGTAATCGCCTGACGCGTACTAACGACTAGAAACGCCTATAAATACCCCCCTTATGTTTTAGAACATCATTTGTGAAACCCTAATAGACCCCAAAGCCACCCCACACCTTATTCAACCTCTGCAACACGTTTTTGATCAAGAAATCACATTTCCAAGCTTTACATCTCATAATCTTACAATTTCAAGGTGTGTTCTTCATCCCAAACCTTTGTAATGATATTGTTTTGCTCCCTAAAAGTCCAGACCTGGTTTCTAAACATTTGTGTCTTTGAAAACTCATTAAAATCAGTTTCTAAACAAACCCAAACCTCTATGCTTGTTATATGTGATGTATTCATGCAAGATAGGATTTTTATCGTTTAAACATGGTTGTTCTTGTATTATTGATATGTTTCTGATCTAAATGAGTTGATATGATGTTAACCTAGGAGTTTGAAGGTCCATAGATGTGTATTATGGATATTAGGCGTTTTGACCCGTTTGAATGGTTATGAAGGATTGATGATGATATGTTGTGTTTTGTTAATTGTTTGAGGTTAGGGTTTACTCTAGGATGATGCTAGAACAGTAGGATAATGTTGGAAAACGTCGTTATGTGATGAATTCTGGATATTTGCTATTTAGGGTAAGTTTTGCATGATTGATGGGATGTTTACATGCTAGTTATGCTATTTTGGGAAAACGCTTGCATTCGGGACAGCTAGGGCGATAAGAAATTAGGGGTTTTTTCTTAAAATAGTTTGATTAATGTTTTGGGTTTGATATTGGGTGTTTCTACATGTTTTGGATCTGATTTGGAGGGTTAAACGCGCAAAAAGGCGGAATGGTGCAGCAGGGGCGATTAGGGGATCCCTAATCGCCTATAATAGGGGCGATTGGTTGGCCCCAATCGCGTGTTACATGGGGCGATTGGGGGCCTAATCACATGAAGGTCATGTGATTACAATCCTAATTGCCTGTTGACTCCTTCTAATCACCAGTTGACTTTTCCTAATTGCATGTTTGATTCCTAATCGCGTGTACCGCTGTCATATGTGCATTTTAACATCCCGAAACACGGTTTGACACCTAGGAACATGTTAGGAACCCCGTAACATGTCAAATAACTTGGTAACACGTGTTCGAACTTGTTTATGCGTTAATTGGGCGTTATGCTAGATAGGGTGAATGTTTGCGCATGCTAAGTGTTTAATTGCATATGTGCATGATATCTTGTATGTGGCTAACACGTGGGATGTCGGGTCACCAATGGGATGTCGGGTTTTGTCTGGTTTGGTCGGTTTAACGTTTAAACATGTTTTCAACATACACAGTCACGGTCTAGACAATTTGGGGACTGATTAGCCTTCGGGTTAGTAGTCATCACACTTATGTAAACTCATTGATAGGTCGCCGCTAGTAGGGACTATCACACACGTATCGGATTTCTATATTACTGAGGACGCACTCTAAGGTGAGTTCACGGCCCCACTTTTTACTGGTTTTGCTTTCGGGGGAGAAAACATGCTGGGTACTTGTATTCATTAAACGTGTGTCAACTTACGTATTCGTATTCATAAAAGGTGTGTCAACTTACGTTTTTGTATTCATAAAAGGCGTGTCATCTTACGTATTCGTATTCATAAAACACGTGTCATATCACTTTT